>JARGYO010005626.1:211821767-212168863 GCA_029206835.1 Rana muscosa
AGGGAGGATACAGAAGGTAGAAGAGCTTACACTCTATTAGGGTATAAGGGAGGATACAGAAGGTAGAAGAGCTTACACTCTATTAGGGTATGAGGGAGGATACAGGAGGTAGAAGAGCTTACACTCTATTAGGGTATAAGGGAGAATACAGGAGGTAGAAGAGCTTACACTCTATTAGGATATAAGGGAGGATACAGAAGGTGGAAGAGCTTACACTCTATTAGGATATAAGGGAGGGATACAGGAGGTAGAAGAGCTTACACTCTATTAGGGTATAAGGGAGGATACAGGAGGTAGCAGAGCTTACACTCTATTAGGGTATAAGGGAGGATACAGAAGGTAGAAGAGCTTACACTCTATTAGAGTATAAGGGAGGATACAGGAGGTAGAAGAGTTTACACTCTATTAGGGTATAAGGGAGAATACAGGAGGTAGAAGAGCTTACACTCTATTAGGGTATAAGGGAGGATACAGGAGGTAGAAGAGCTTACACTCTATTAGGGTATAAGGGAGGATACAGGAGGTAGAAGAGCTTACACTCTATTAGGGTATAAGGGAGGATACAGAAGGTAGAAGAGCTTACATTCTATTAGGGTATAAGGGAGGATACAGAAGGTAGAAGAGTTTACACTCTATTAGGGTATAAGGGAGAATACAGGAGGTAGAAGAGCTTACACTCTATTAGGGTATAAGGGAGGATACAGGAGGTAGAAGAGCTTACACTCTATTAGGGTATAAGGGAGGATACAGGAGGTAGAAGAGCTTACACTCTATTAGGGTATAAGGGAGGATACAGAAGGTAGAAGAGCTTACATTCTATTAGGGTATGAGGGAGGATACAGAAGGTAGAAGAGCTTACACTCTATTAGGGTATAGGGGAGAATACAGAAGGTAGAAGAGCTTACACTCTATTAGGGTATAAGGGAGGATACAGGAGGTAGAAGAGCTTACACTCTATTAGGGTATAAGGGAGGATACAGAAGGTAGAAGAGCTTACATTCTATTAGGGTATAAGGGAGGATACAGGAGGTAGAAGAGCTTACACTCTATTAGGGTATAAGGGAGGATACAGAAGGTAGAAGAGCTTACACTCTATTAGGGTATAAGGGAGGATACAGAAGGTAGAAGAGCTTACACTCTATTAGGGTATGAGGGAGGATACAGGAGGTAGAAGAGCTTACACTCTATTAGGGTATAAGGGAGAATACAGGAGGTAGAAGAGCTTACACTCTATTAGGATATAAGGGAGGATACAGAAGGTGGAAGAGCTTACACTCTATTAGGATATAAGGGAGGATACAGGAGGTAGAAGAGCTTACACTCTATTAGGGTATAAGGGAGGATACAGGAGGTAGAAGAGCTTACACTCTATTAGGGTATAAGGGAGGATACAGAAGGTAGAAGAGCTTACACTCTATTAGGATATAAGGGAGGATACAGAAGGTAGAAGAGTTTACACTCTATTAGGGTATAAGGGAGAATACAGGAGGTAGAAGAGCTTACACTCTATTAGGGTATAAGGGAGGATACAGGAGGTAGAAGAGCTTACACTCTATTAGGGTATAAGGGAGGATACAGGAGGTAGAAGAGCTTACACTCTATTAGGGTATAAGGGAGGATACAGAAGGTAGAAGAGCTTACATTCTATTAGGGTATGAGGGAGGATACAGAAGGTAGAAGAGCTTACACTCTATTAGGGTATAGGGGAGAATACAGAAGGTAGAAGAGCTTACACTCTATTAGGGTATAAGGGAGGATACAGGAGGTAGAAGAGCTTACACTCTATTAGGGTATAAGGGAGGATACAGAAGGTAGAAGAGCTTACATTCTATTAGGGTATAAGGGAGGATACAGGAGGTAGAAGAGCTTACACTCTATTAGGGTATAAGGGAGGATACAGGAGGTAGAAGAGCTTACACTCTATTAGGATATAAGGGAGGATACAGGAGGTAGAAGAGCTTACACTCTATTAGGGTATGAGGGAGGATGCAGGAGGTAGAAGAGCTTACACTCTATTAGGGTATAAGGGAGGATACAGGAGGTAGAAGAGCTTACACTCTATTAGGGTATGAGGGAGGATGCAGGAGGTAGAAGAGCTTACACTCTATTAGGATATAAGGGAGGATGCAGGAGGTAGAAGAGCTTACACTCTATTAGGATATAAGGGAGGATGCAGGAGGTAGAAGAGCTTACACTCTATTAGGGTATGAGGGAGGATGCAGGAGGTAGAAGAGCTTACACTCTATTAGGGTATAAGGGAGGATACAGGAGGTAGAAGAGCTTACACTCTATTAGGGTATAAGGGAGGATACAGAAGGTAGAAGAGCTTACACTCTATTAGGGTATAAGGGAGGATACAGGAGGTAGAAGAGCTTACACTCTATTAGGGTATGAGGGAGGATGCAGGAGGTAGAAGAGCTTACACTCTATTAGGATATAAGGGAGGATGCAGGAGGTAGAAGAGCTTACACTCTATTAGGATATAAGGGAGGATGCAGGAGGTAGAAGAGCTTACACTCTATTAGGGTATGAGGGAGGATGCAGGAGGTAGAAGAGCTTACACTCTATTAGGGTATAAGGGAGGATACAGGAGGTAGAAGAGCTTACACTCTATTAGGGTATAAGGGAGATACAGAAGGTAGAAGAGCTTACACTCTATTAGGGTATGAGGGAGGATGCAGGAGGTAGAAGAGCTTACACTCTATTAGGGTATAAGGGAGAATACAGACGGTAGAAGAGCTTACACTCTATTAGGGTATAGGGGAGGATGCAGGAGGAAGAAGAGCTTACACTCTATTAGGGTATAAGGGAGGATACAGGAGGTAGAAGAGCTTACACTCTATTAGGATATAAGGGAGGATACAGAAGGTGGAAGAGCTTACACTCTATTAGGATATAAGGGAGGATGCAGGAGGTAGAAAAGCTTACACTCTATTAGGGTATAAAGGGGGATACAGAAGGTAGAAGAGCTTATACTCTATTAGGATATAAGGGAGGATGCAGGAGGTAGAAGAGCTTACACTCTATTAGGGTATAAGGGGGGATACAGGAGGTAGAAGAGCTTACTCTCTATTAGGATATAAGGGAGGATACAGGAGGTAGAAGAGCTTACACTCTATTAGGATATAAGGGAGGATGCAGGAGGTAGAAGAGCTTACACTCTATTAGGGTATAAAGGGGGATAGAGGAGTTAGAAGAGCTTACACTCTATTAGGATATAAGGGAGGATACAGGAGGTAGAAGAGCTTACACTCTATTAGGGTATAAGGGGGGATACAGGAGGTAGAAGAGCTTACACTCTATTAGGGTATAAGGGGGGATACAGGAGGTAGAAGAGCTTACTCTCTATTAGGATATAAGGGAGGATACAGGAGGTAGAAGAGCTTACACTCTATTAGGGTATACGGGAGGATACAGAAGGTAGAAGAGCGTACACTCTATTAGGGTATAAAGGGGGATAGAGGAGTTAGAAGAGCTTACACTCTATTAGGATATAAGGGAGGATACAGGAGGTAGAAGAGCTTACACTCTATTAGGATATAAGGGAGGATACAGGAGGTAGAAGAGCTTACCCTCTATTAGGGTATAAGGGGGGATACAGAAGGTAGAAGAGCTTACACTCTATTAGGGTATAAGGGAGAATACAGACGGTAGAAGAGCTTACACTCTATTAGGGTATAAGGGGGGATACAGGAGGTAGAGGAGCTTACACTCTATTAGGGTATAAGGGAGAATACAGGAGGTAGAAGAGCTTACACTCTATTAGGGTATAAGGGAGAATACAGACGGTAGAAGAGCTTACACTCTATTAGGGTATAAGGGGGATACAGAAGGTAGAAGAGCTTACACTCTATTAGGGTATAAGGGGGATACAGAAGGTAGAAGAGCTTACACTCTTTTAGGGTATTGGGGAGGATACAGAAGGTAGAAGAGCTTACAATCTATTAGGGTATGAGGGAGGATACAGGAGGTAGAAGAGCTTACACTCTATTAGGGTATGAGGGAGGATACAGGAGGTAGAAGAGCTTACACTCTATTAGGGTATGAGGGAGGATACAGGAGGTAGAAGAGCTTACACTCTATTAGGGTATGAGGGAGGATACAGGAGGTAGAAGAGCTTACACTCTATTAGGGTATAAGGGAGTATACAGAAGGTAGAAGAGCTTACACTCTATTAGAGTATAAGGGAGGATACAGAAGGTAGAAGAGCTTACACTCTATTAGGGTATAAGGGAGGATACAGGAGGTAGAAGAGCTTACACTCTATTAGGGTATAGGGGAGAATACAGAAGGTAGAAGAGCTTACATTCTATTAGGGTATAAGGGAGGATACAGGAGGTAGAAGAGCTTACACTCTATTAGGGTATAAGGGAGGATACAGAAGGTAGAAGAGCTTACACTCTATTAGGGTATAAGGGAGGATACAGAAGGTGGAAGAGCTTACACTCTATTAGGATATAAGGGAGGATGCAGGAGGTAGAAGAGCTTACACTCTATTAGGGTATAAGGGAGAATACAGACGTTAGAAGAGCTTACACTCTATTAGGGTATAAGGGAGGATACAGAAGGTAGAAGAGCTTACACTCTATTAGGGTATAAGGGAGGATACAGGAGGTAGAAGAGCTTACACTCTATTAGGGTATAAGGGAGGATACAGAAGATAGAAGAGCTTACAATCTATTAGGGTATAAGGGGGATACAGATGGTAGAAGAGCTTACACTCTATTAGGGTATAAGGGAGGATACAGAAGGTAGAAGAGCTTACACTCTATTGGGGTATAAGGGAGGATACAGATGGTAGAAGAGCTTACACTCTATTAGGATATAAGGGAGGATACAGAAGGTAGAAGAGCTTACACTCTATTAGGATATAAGGGAGGATACAGAAGGTAGAAGAGCTTACACTCTATTAGGGTATAAGGGAGGATACAGAAGGTAGAAGAGCTTACACTCTATTAGGATATAAGGGAGGATACAGAAGGTAGAAGAGCTTACACTCTATTAGGGTATAAGGGAGGATACAGGAGGTAGAAGAGCTTACACTCTATTAGGGTATAAGGGAGAATACAGAAGGTAGAAGAGCTTACACTCTATTAGGATATAAGGGAGGATACAGAAGGTAGAAGAGCTTACACTCTATTAGGATATAAGGGAGAATACAGAAGGTAGAAGAGCTTACACTCTATTAGGGTATAAGGGAGGATACAGGAGGTAGAACAGCTTACACTCTATTAGGGTATAAGGGAGGATACGGAAGGTAGAAGAGCTTACACTCTATTAGGGTATAAGGGGGATACAGCTGGTAGAAGAGCTTACACTCTATTAGGGTATAAGGGAGAATACAGGAGGTAGAAGAGCTTACACTCTATTAGGGTATAAGGGAGGATACAGGAGGTAGAAGAGCTTACACTCTATTAGGGTATAAGGGGGATACAGAAGGTAGAAGAGCTTACACTCTATTAGGGTATAAGGGAGAATACAGAAGGTAGAAGAGCTTACACTCTATTAGGGTATAAGGGAGGATACAGAAGGTAGAAGAGCTTACACTCTATTAGGGTATAAGGGAGGATACAGAAGGTAGAAGAGCTTACACTCTATTAGGGTATAAGGGAGGATACAGAAGGTAGAAGAGCTTACACTCTATTAGGGTATAAGGGAGAATACAGGAGGTAGAAGAGCTTACACTCTATTAGGGTATAAGGGAGGATACAGGAGGTAGAAGAGCTTACACTCTATTAGGGTATAAGGGAGGATACAGAAGGTAGAAGAGCTTATACTCTATTAGGGTATAAGGGGGGATACAGGAGGTAGAAGAGCTTACACTCTATTAGGGTATACGGGAGGATACAGGAGGTAGAAGAGCTTACACTCTATTAGGGTATAAGGGAGGATACAGAAGGTAGAAGAGCTTACAATCTATTAGGGTATGAGGGAGGATACAGAAGGTAGAAGAGCTTACACTCTATTAGGGTATGAGGGAGGATACAGGAGGTAGAAGAGCTTACACTCTATTAGGGTATGAGGGAGGATACAGGAGGTAGAAGAGCTTACACTCTATTAGGGTATAAGGGAAGATACAGAAGGTAGAAGAGCTTACACTCTATTAGGGTATAAGGGAGGATACAGGAGGTAGAAGAGCTTACACTCTATTCAGGTATAAGGGAGGATACAGGAGGTAGAAGAGCTTACACTCTATTAGGGTATAAGGGAGGATACAGAAGGTAGAAGAGCTTACACTCTATTAGGGTATAAGGGAGAATACAGAAGGTAGAAGAGTTTACACTCTATTAGGATATAAGGGATGATACAGGAGGTAGAAGAGCTTACACTCTATTAGGGTATAAGGGAGGATACAGGAGGTAGAAGAGCTTACACTCTATTAGGGTATAAGGGAGGATACAGGAGGTAGAAGAGCTTACACTCTATTAGGGTATAAGGGAGGATACAGAAGGTAGAAGAGCTTACATTCTATTAGGGTATGAGGGAGGATACAGAAGGTAGAAGAGCTTACACTCTATTAGGGTATAGGGGAGAATACAGAAGGTAGAAGAGCTTACACTCTATTAGGGTATAAGGGAGGATACAGGAGGTAGAAGAGCTTACACTCTATTAGGGTATAAGGGGGATACAGATGGTAGAAGAGCTTACACTCTATTAGGGTATAAGGGAGGATACAGGAGGTAGAAGAGCTTACACTCTATTAGGGTATAAGGGAGGATACAGAAGGTAGAAGAGCTTACACTCTATTAGGGTATGAGGGAGGATACAGGAGGTAGAAGAGCTTACACTCTATTAGGGTATAAGGGAGAATACAGGAGGTAGAAGAGCTTACACTCTATTAGGGTATAAGGGAGGATACAGGAGGTAGAAGAGCTTACACTCTATTAGGGTATAAGGGAGGATACAGAAGGTAGAAGAGCTTACATTCTATTACGGTATAAGGGAGGATACAGGAGGTAGAAGAGCTTACACTCTATTAGGGTATAAGGGAGGATACAGGAGGTAGAATAGCTTACACTCTATTAGGATATAAGGGAGGATGCAGGAGGTAGAAGAGCTTACACTCTATTAGGGTATAAGGGAGGATGCAGGAGGTAGAAGAGCTTACACTCTATTAGGGTATAAGGGAGGATACAGGAGGTAGAAGAGCTTACACTCTATTAGGGTATAAGGGAGGATACAGAAGGTAGAAGAGCTTACACTCTATTAGGGTATGAGGGAGGATGCAGGAGGTAGAAGAGCTTACACTCTATTAGGGTATAAGGGAGGATACAGGAGGTAGAAGAGCTTACACTCTATTAGGGTATAAGGGAGGATACAGAAGGTAGAAGAGCTTACACTCTATTAGGGTATGAGGGAGGATGCAGGAGGTAGAAGAGCTTACACTCTATTAGGGTATAAGGGAGAATACAGACGGTAGAAGAGCTTACACTCTATTAGGGTATAGGGGAGGTGCAGGAGGAAGAAGAGCTTACACTCTATTAGGGTATAAGGGAGGATACAGGAGGTAGAAGAGCTTACACTCTATTAGGATATAAGGGAGGATACAGAAGGTGGAAGAGCTTACACTCTATTAGGATATAAGGGAGGATGCAGGAGGTAGAAAAGCTTACACTCTATTAGGGTATAAAGGGGGATACAGGAGGTAGAAGAGCTTACACTCTATTAGGGTATAAGGGGGGATACAGGAGGTAGAAGAGCTTACACTCTATTAGGGTATAGGGGAGGATACAGAAGGTAGAAGAGCTTATACTCTATTAGGATATAAGGGAGGATGCAGGAGGTAGAAGAGCTTACACTCTATTAGGGTATAAGGGGGGATACAGGAGGTAGAAGAGCTTACTCTCTATTAGGATATAAGGGAGGATACAGGAGGTAGAAGAGCTTACACTCTATTAGGATATAAGGGAGGATGCAGGAGGTAGAAGAGCTTACACTCTATTAGGGTATAGGGGAGGATACAGAAGGTAGAAGAGCGTACACTCTATTAGGGTATAAAGGGGGATACAGGAGGTAGAAGAGCTTACACTCTATTAGGATATAAGGGAGGATACAGGAGGTAGAAGAGCTTACACTCTATTAGGGTATACGGGAGGATACAGAAGGTAGAAGAGCTTACACTCTATTAGGATATAAGGGAGGATACAGGAGGTAGAAGAGCTTACACTCTATTAGGGTATAGGGGAGGATACAGGAGGTAGAAGAGCTTACCCTCTATTAGGGTATAAGGGGGGATACAGAAGGTAGAAGAGCTTACACTCTATTAGGGTATAAGGGAGAATACAGACGGTAGAAGAGCTTACACTCTATTACGGTATAAGGGGGGATACAGGAGGTAGAAGAGCTTACACTCTATTAGGGTATAAGGGAGAATACAGGAGGTAGAAGAGCTTACACTCTATTAGGGTATAAGGGAGAATACAGACGGTAGAAGAGCTTACACTCTATTAGGGTATAAGGGGGATACAGAAGGTAGAAGAGCTTACACTCTATTAGAGTATAAGGGAGGATACAGAAGGTAGAAGAGCTTACACTCTATTAGGGTATAAGGGGGATACAGAAGGTAGAAGAGCTTACACTCTTTTAGGGTATAAGGGAGGATACAGAAGGTAGAAGAGCTTACACTCTATTAGGGTATAAGGGAGGATACAGGAGGTAGAAGAGCTTACACTCTATTAGGGTATAAGGGAGGATACAGAAGGTAGAAGAGCTTACACTCTATTAGGGTATAAGGGAGGATACAGGAGGTAGAAGAGCTTACACTCTATTAGGGTATAAGGGAGGATACAGAAGATAGAAGAGCTTACAATCTATTAGGGTATAAGGGGGATACAGATGGTAGAAGAGCTTACACTCTATTAGGGTATAAGGGAGGATACAGAAGGTAGAAGAGCTTACACTCTATTAGGGTATAAGGGAGGATACAGAAGGTAGAAGAGCTTACACTCTATTGGGGTATAAGGGAGGATACAGATGGTAGAAGAGCTTACACTCTATTAGGATATAAGGGAGGATACAGAAGGTAGAAGAGCTTACACTCTATTAGGATATAAGGGAGGATACAGAAGGTAGAAGAGCTTACACTCTATTAGGGTATAAGGGAGGATACAGAAGGTAGAAGAGCTTACACTCTATTAGGATATAAGGGAGGATACAGAAGGTAGAAGAGCTTACACTCTATTAGGGTATAAGGGAGGATACAGAAGGTAGAAGAGCTTACACTCTATTAGGGTATAAGGGAGGATACAGAAGGTAGAAGAGCTTACGATCTATTAGGGTATAAGGGAGGATACAGAAGGTAGAAGAGCTTACACTCTATTAGGGTATAAGGGAGAATACAGAAGGTAGAAGAGCTTACACTCTATTAGGATATAAGGGAGGATACAGAAGGTAGAAGAGCTTACACTCTATTAGGATATAAGGGAGAATACAGAAGGTAGAAGAGCTTACACTCTATTAGGGTATAATGGAGTATACAGAAGGTAGAAGAGCTTACACTCTATTAGGGTATAAGGGAGGATACAGAAGGTAGAAGAGCTTACACTCTATTAGGGTATAAGGGAGGATACAGAAGGTAGAAGAGCTTACACTCTATTAGGGTATAAGGGAGGATACAGAAGGTAGAAGAGCTTACACTCTATTAGGGTATAAGGGAGAATACAGGAGGTAGAAGAGCTTACACTCTATTAGGGTATAAGGGAGGATACAGAAGGTAGAAGAGCTTACACTCTATTAGGGTATAAGGGAGGATACAGGAGGTAGAAGAGCTTACACTCTATTAGGGTATAAGGGAGGATACAGGAGGTAGAAGAGCTTACACTCTATTAGGGTATAAGGGAGGATACAGGAGGTAGAAGAGCTTACACTCTATTAGGGTATAAGGGAGGATACAGAAGGTAGAAGAGCTTACATTCTATTAGGGTATGAGGGAGGATACAGAAGGTAGAAGAGCTTACACTCTATTAGGGTATAGGGGAGAATACAGAAGGTAGAAGAGCTTACACTCTATTAGGGTATAAGGGAGGATACAGGAGGTAGAAGAGCTTACACTCTATTAGGGTATAAGGGAGGATACAGAAGGTAGAAGAGCTTACATTCTATTAGGGTATAAGGGAGGATACAGGAGGTAGAAGAGCTTACACTCTATTAGGGTATAAGGGAGGATACAGAAGGTAGAAGAGCTTACACTCTATTAGGGTATAAGGGAGGATACAGAAGGTAGAAGAGCTTACACTCTATTAGGGTATGAGGGAGGATACAGGAGGTAGAAGAGCTTACACTCTATTAGGGTATAAGGGAGAATACAGGAGGTAGAAGAGCTTACACTCTATTAGGATATAAGGGAGGATACAGAAGGTGGAAGAGCTTACACTCTATTAGGATATAAGGGAGGATACAGGAGGTAGAAGAGCTTACACTCTATTAGGGTATAAGGGAGGATACAGGAGGTAGCAGAGCTTACACTCTATTAGGGTATAAGGGAGGATACAGAAGGTAGAAGAGCTTACACTCTATTAGAGTATAAGGGAGGATACAGGAGGTAGAAGAGCTTACACTCTATTAGGATATAAGGGAGGATACAGAAGGTAGAAGAGTTTACACTCTATTAGGGTATAAGGGAGAATACAGGAGGTAGAAGAGCTTACACTCTATTAGGGTATAAGGGAGAATACAGGAGGTAGAAGAGCTTACACTCTATTAGGGTATAAGGGAGGATACAGAAGGTAGAAGAGCTTACACTCTATTAGGGTATAAGGGAGGATACAGGAGGTAGAAGAGCTTACACTCTATTAGGGTATAAGGGAGGATACAGAAGGTAGAAGAGCTTACATTCTATTAGGGTATAAGGGAGGATACAGAAGGTAGAAGAGCTTACACTCTATTAGGGTATAAGGGAGGATACAGAAGGTAGAAGAGTTTACACTCTATTAGGGTATAAGGGAGAATACAGGAGGTAGAAGAGCTTACACTCTATTAGGGTATAAGGGAGGATACAGGAGGTAGAAGAGCTTACACTCTATTAGGGTATAAGGGAGGATACAGGAGGTAGAAGAGCTTACACTCTATTAGGGTATAAGGGAGGATACAGAAGGTAGAAGAGCTTACATTCTATTAGGGTATGAGGGAGGATACAGAAGGTAGAAGAGCTTACACTCTATTAGGGTATAGGGGAGAATACAGAAGGTAGAAGAGCTTACACTCTATTAGGGTATAAGGGAGGATACAGGAGGTAGAAGAGCTTACACTCTATTAGGGTATAAGGGAGGATACAGAAGGTAGAAGAGCTTACATTCTATTAGGGTATAAGGGAGGATACAGGAGGTAGAAGAGCTTACACTCTATTAGGGTATAAGGGAGGATACAGAAGGTAGAAGAGCTTACACTCTATTAGGGTATAAGGGAGGATACAGAAGGTAGAAGAGCTTACACTCTATTAGGGTATGAGGGAGGATACAGGAGGTAGAAGAGCTTACACTCTATTAGGGTATAAGGGAGAATACAGGAGGTAGAAGAGCTTACACTCTATTAGGATATAAGGGAGGATACAGAAGGTGGAAGAGCTTACACTCTATTAGGATATAAGGGAGGATACAGGAGGTAGAAGAGCTTACACTCTATTAGGGTATAAGGGAGGATACAGGAGGTAGAAGAGCTTACACTCTATTAGGGTATAAGGGAGGATACAGAAGGTAGAAGAGCTTACACTCTATTAGGATATAAGGGAGGATACAGAAGGTAGAAGAGTTTACACTCTATTAGGGTATAAGGGAGAATACAGGAGGTAGAAGAGCTTACACTCTATTAGGGTATAAGGGAGGATACAGGAGGTAGAAGAGCTTACACTCTATTAGGGTATAAGGGAGGATACAGGAGGTAGAAGAGCTTACACTCTATTAGGGTATAAGGGAGGATACAGAAGGTAGAAGAGCTTACATTCTATTAGGGTATGAGGGAGGATACAGAAGGTAGAAGAGCTTACACTCTATTAGGGTATAGGGGAGAATACAGAAGGTAGAAGAGCTTACACTCTATTAGGGTATAAGGGAGGATACAGGAGGTAGAAGAGCTTACACTCTATTAGGGTATAAGGGAGGATACAGAAGGTAGAAGAGCTTACATTCTATTAGGGTATAAGGGAGGATACAGGAGGTAGAAGAGCTTACACTCTATTAGGGTATAAGGGAGGATACAGGAGGTAGAAGAGCTTACACTCTATTAGGATATAAGGGAGGATACAGGAGGTAGAAGAGCTTACACTCTATTAGGGTATAAGGGAGGATACAGAAGGTAGAAGAGCTTACACTCTATTAGGGTATGAGGGAGGATACAGAAGGTAGAAGAGCTTACACTCTATTAGGGTATAAGGGAGGATACAGGAGGTAGAAGAGCTTACACTCTATTAGGGTATGAGGGAGGATGCAGGAGGTAGAAGAGCTTACACTCTATTAGGATATAAGGGAGGATGCAGGAGGTAGAAGAGCTTACACTCTATTAGGATATAAGGGAGGATGCAGGAGGTAGAAGAGCTTACACTCTATTAGGGTATGAGGGAGGATGCAGGAGGTAGAAGAGCTTACACTCTATTAGGGTATAAGGGAGGATACAGGAGGTAGAAGAGCTTACACTCTATTAGGGTATAAGGGAGGATACAGAAGGTAGAAGAGCTTACACTCTATTAGGGTATGAGGGAGGATGCAGGAGGTAGAAGAGCTTACACTCTATTAGGGTATAAGGGAGAATACAGACGGTAGAAGAGCTTACACTCTATTAGGGTATAGGGGAGGATGCAGGAGGAAGAAGAGCTTACACTCTATTAGGGTATAAGGGAGGATACAGGAGGTAGAAGAGCTTACACTCTATTAGGATATAAGGGAGGATACAGAAGGTGGAAGAGCTTACACTCTATTAGGATATAAGGGAGGATGCAGGAGGTAGAAAAGCTTACACTCTATTAGGGTATAAAGGGGGATACAGAAGGTAGAAGAGCTTATACTCTATTAGGATATAAGGGAGGATGCAGGAGGTAGAAGAGCTTACACTCTATTAGGGTATAAGGGGGGATACAGGAGGTAGAAGAGCTTACTCTCTATTAGGATATAAGGGAGGATACAGGAGGTAGAAGAGCTTACACTCTATTAGGATATAAGGGAGGATGCAGGAGGTAGAAGAGCTTACACTCTATTAGGGTATAGGGGAGGATACAGAAGGTAGAAGAGCGTACACTCTATTAGGGTATAAAGGGGGATAGAGGAGTTAGAAGAGCTTACACTCTATTAGGATATAAGGGAGGATACAGGAGGTAGAAGAGCTTACACTCTATTAGGATATAAGGGAGGATACAGGAGGTAGAAGAGCTTACCCTCTATTAGGGTATAAGGGGGGATACAGAAGGTAGAAGAGCTTACACTCTATTAGGGTATAAGGGAGAATACAGACGGTAGAAGAGCTTACACTCTATTAGGGTATAAGGGGGGATACAGGAGGTAGAGGAGCTTACACTCTATTAGGGTATAAGGGAGAATACAGGAGGTAGAAGAGCTTACACTCTATTAGGGTATAAGGGAGAATACAGACGGTAGAAGAGCTTACACTCTATTAGGGTATAAGGGGGATACAGAAGGTAGAAGAGCTTACACTCTATTAGGGTATAAGGGGGATACAGAAGGTAGAAGAGCTTACACTCTTTTAGGGTATTGGGGAGGATACAGAAGGTAGAAGAGCTTACAATCTATTAGGGTATGAGGGAGGATACAGGAGGTAGAAGAGCTTACACTCTATTAGGGTATGAGGGAGGATACAGGAGGTAGAAGAGCTTACACTCTATTAGGGTATGAGGGAGGATACAGGAGGTAGAAGAGCTTACACTCTATTAGGGTATGAGGGAGGATACAGGAGGTAGAAGAGCTTACACTCTATTAGGGTATAAGGGAGTATACAGAAGGTAGAAGAGCTTACACTCTATTAGAGTATAAGGGAGGATACAGAAGGTAGAAGAGCTTACACTCTATTAGGGTATAAGGGAGGATACAGGAGGTAGAAGAGCTTACACTCTATTAGGGTATAGGGGAGAATACAGAAGGTAGAAGAGCTTACATTCTATTAGGGTATAAGGGAGGATACAGGAGGTAGAAGAGCTTACACTCTATTAGGATATAAGGGAGGATACAGAAGGTAGAAGAGCTTACACTCTATTAGGGTATAAGGGAGGATACAGAAGGTAGAAGAGCTTACACTCTATTAGGGTATAAGGGAGGATACAGAAGGTGGAAGAGCTTACACTCTATTAGGATATAAGGGAGGATGCAGGAGGTAGAAGAGCTTACACTCTATTAGGGTATAAGGGAGAATACAGACGTTAGAAGAGCTTACACTCTATTAGGGTATAAGGGAGGATACAGAAGGTAGAAGAGCTTACACTCTATTAGGGTATAAGGGAGGATACAGGAGGTAGAAGAGCTTACACTCTATTAGGGTATAAGGGAGGATACAGAAGATAGAAGAGCTTACAATCTATTAGGGTATAAGGGGGATACAGATGGTAGAAGAGCTTACACTCTATTAGGGTATAAGGGAGGATACAGAAGGTAGAAGAGCTTACACTCTATTGGGGTATAAGGGAGGATACAGATGGTAGAAGAGCTTACACTCTATTAGGATATAAGGGAGGATACAGAAGGTAGAAGAGCTTACACTCTATTAGGATATAAGGGAGGATACAGAAGGTAGAAGAGCTTACACTCTATTAGGGTATAAGGGAGGATACAGAAGGTAGAAGAGCTTACACTCTATTAGGATATAAGGGAGGATACAGAAGGTAGAAGAGCTTACACTCTATTAGGGTATAAGGGAGGATACAGGAGGTAGAAGAGCTTACACTCTATTAGGGTATAAGGGAGAATACAGAAGGTAGAAGAGCTTACACTCTATTAGGATATAAGGGAGGATACAGAAGGTAGAAGAGCTTACACTCTATTAGGATATAAGGGAGAATACAGAAGGTAGAAGAGCTTACACTCTATTAGGGTATAAGGGAGGATACAGGAGGTAGAACAGCTTACACTCTATTAGGGTATAAGGGAGGATACGGAAGGTAGAAGAGCTTACACTCTATTAGGGTATAAGGGGGATACAGCTGGTAGAAGAGCTTACACTCTATTAGGGTATAAGGGAGAATACAGGAGGTAGAAGAGCTTACACTCTATTAGGGTATAAGGGAGGATACAGGAGGTAGAAGAGCTTACACTCTATTAGGGTATAAGGGGGATACAGAAGGTAGAAGAGCTTACACTCTATTAGGGTATAAGGGAGAATACAGAAGGTAGAAGAGCTTACACTCTATTAGGGTATAAGGGAGGATACAGAAGGTAGAAGAGCTTACACTCTATTAGGGTATAAGGGAGGATACAGAAGGTAGAAGAGCTTACACTCTATTAGGGTATAAGGGAGGATACAGAAGGTAGAAGAGCTTACACTCTATTAGGGTATAAGGGAGAATACAGGAGGTAGAAGAGCTTACACTCTATTAGGGTATAAGGGAGGATACAGGAGGTAGAAGAGCTTACACTCTATTAGGGTATAAGGGAGGATACAGAAGGTAGAAGAGCTTATACTCTATTAGGGTATAAGGGGGGATACAGGAGGTAGAAGAGCTTACACTCTATTAGGGTATACGGGAGGATACAGGAGGTAGAAGAGCTTACACTCTATTAGGGTATAAGGGAGGATACAGAAGGTAGAAGAGCTTACAATCTATTAGGGTATGAGGGAGGATACAGAAGGTAGAAGAGCTTACACTCTATTAGGGTATGAGGGAGGATACAGGAGGTAGAAGAGCTTACACTCTATTAGGGTATGAGGGAGGATACAGGAGGTAGAAGAGCTTACACTCTATTAGGGTATAAGGGAAGATACAGAAGGTAGAAGAGCTTACACTCTATTAGGGTATAAGGGAGGATACAGGAGGTAGAAGAGCTTACACTCTATTCAGGTATAAGGGAGGATACAGGAGGTAGAAGAGCTTACACTCTATTAGGGTATAAGGGAGGATACAGAAGGTAGAAGAGCTTACACTCTATTAGGGTATAAGGGAGAATACAGAAGGTAGAAGAGTTTACACTCTATTAGGATATAAGGGATGATACAGGAGGTAGAAGAGCTTACACTCTATTAGGGTATAAGGGAGGATACAGGAGGTAGAAGAGCTTACACTCTATTAGGGTATAAGGGAGGATACAGGAGGTAGAAGAGCTTACACTCTATTAGGGTATAAGGGAGGATACAGAAGGTAGAAGAGCTTACATTCTATTAGGGTATGAGGGAGGATACAGAAGGTAGAAGAGCTTACACTCTATTAGGGTATAGGGGAGAATACAGAAGGTAGAAGAGCTTACACTCTATTAGGGTATAAGGGAGGATACAGGAGGTAGAAGAGCTTACACTCTATTAGGGTATAAGGGAGGATACAGGAGGTAGAAGAGCTTACACTCTATTAGGGTATAAGGGAGGATACAGAAGGTAGAAGAGCTTACATTCTATTACGGTATAAGGGAGGATACAGGAGGTAGAAGAGCTTACACTCTATTAGGGTATAAGGGAGGATACAGAAGGTAGAAGAGCTTACACTCTATTAGGGTATGAGGGAGGATACAGGAGGTAGAAGAGCTTACACTCTATTAGGGTATAAGGGAGAATACAGGAGGTAGAAGAGCTTACACTCTATTAGGGTATAAGGGAGGATACAGGAGGTAGAAGAGCTTACACTCTATTAGGGTATAAGGGAGGATACAGAAGGTAGAAGAGCTTACATTCTATTACGGTATAAGGGAGGATACAGGAGGTAGAAGAGCTTACACTCTATTAGGGTATAAGGGAGGATACAGAAGGTAGAAGAGCTTACACTCTATTAGGGTATGAGGGAGGATACAGGAGGTAGAAGAGCTTACACTCTATTAGGGTATAAGGGAGAATACAGGAGGTAGAAGAGCTTACACTCTATTAGGATATAAGGGAGGATACAGAAGGTGGAAGAGCTTACACTCTATTAGGATATAAGGGAGGATACAGGAGGTAGAAGAGCTTACACTCTATTAGGGTATAAGGGAGGATACAGAAGGTAGAAGAGCTTACACTCTATTAGGGTATAAGGGAGGATACAGAAGGTAGAAGAGCTTACACTCTATTAGGGTATAAGGGAGGATACAGAAGGTAGAAGAGCTTACACTCTATTAGGGTATAAGGGAGGATACAGGAGGTAGAATAGCTTACACTCTATTAGGATATAAGGGAGGATGCAGGAGGTAGAAGAGCTTACACTCTATTAGGGTATAAGGGAGGATGCAGGAGGTAGAAGAGCTTACACTCTATTAGGGTATAAGGGAGGATACAGGAGGTAGAAGAGCTTACACTCTATTAGGGTATAAGGGAGGATACAGAAGGTAGAAGAGCTTACACTCTATTAGGGTATGAGGGAGGATGCAGGAGGTAGAAGAGCTTACACTCTATTAGGGTATAAGGGAGGATACAGGAGGTAGAAGAGCTTACACTCTATTAGGGTATAAGGGAGGATACAGAAGGTAGAAGAGCTTACACTCTATTAGGGTATGAGGGAGGATGCAGGAGGTAGAAGAGCTTACACTCTATTAGGGTATAAGGGAGAATACAGACGGTAGAAGAGCTTACACTCTATTAGGGTATAGGGGAGGTGCAGGAGGAAGAAGAGCTTACACTCTATTAGGGTATAAGGGAGGATACAGGAGGTAGAAGAGCTTACACTCTATTAGGATATAAGGGAGGATACAGAAGGTGGAAGAGCTTACACTCTATTAGGATATAAGGGAGGATGCAGGAGGTAGAAAAGCTTACACTCTATTAGGGTATAAAGGGGGATACAGGAGGTAGAAGAGCTTACACTCTATTAGGGTATAAGGGGGGATACAGGAGGTAGAAGAGCTTACACTCTATTAGGGTATAGGGGAGGATACAGAAGGTAGAAGAGCTTATACTCTATTAGGATATAAGGGAGGATGCAGGAGGTAGAAGAGCTTACACTCTATTAGGGTATAAGGGGGGATACAGGAGGTAGAAGAGCTTACTCTCTATTAGGATATAAGGGAGGATACAGGAGGTAGAAGAGCTTACACTCTATTAGGATATAAGGGAGGATGCAGGAGGTAGAAGAGCTTACACTCTATTAGGGTATAGGGGAGGATACAGAAGGTAGAAGAGCGTACACTCTATTAGGGTATAAAGGGGGATACAGGAGGTAGAAGAGCTTACACTCTATTAGGATATAAGGGAGGATACAGGAGGTAGAAGAGCTTACACTCTATTAGGGTATACGGGAGGATACAGAAGGTAGAAGAGCTTACACTCTATTAGGATATAAGGGAGGATACAGGAGGTAGAAGAGCTTACACTCTATTAGGGTATAGGGGAGGATACAGGAGGTAGAAGAGCTTACCCTCTATTAGGGTATAAGGGGGGATACAGAAGGTAGAAGAGCTTACACTCTATTAGGGTATAAGGGAGAATACAGACGGTAGAAGAGCTTACACTCTATTACGGTATAAGGGGGGATACAGGAGGTAGAAGAGCTTACACTCTATTAGGGTATAAGGGAGAATACAGGAGGTAGAAGAGCTTACACTCTATTAGGGTATAAGGGAGAATACAGACGGTAGAAGAGCTTACACTCTATTAGGGTATAAGGGGGATACAGAAGGTAGAAGAGCTTACACTCTATTAGAGTATAAGGGAGGATACAGAAGGTAGAAGAGCTTACACTCTATTAGGGTATAAGGGGGATACAGAAGGTAGAAGAGCTTACACTCTTTTAGGGTATAAGGGAGGATACAGAAGGTAGAAGAGCTTACACTCTATTAGGGTATAAGGGAGGATACAGGAGGTAGAAGAGCTTACACTCTATTAGGGTATAAGGGAGGATACAGAAGGTAGAAGAGCTTACACTCTATTAGGGTATAAGGGAGGATACAGGAGGTAGAAGAGCTTACACTCTATTAGGGTATAAGGGAGGATACAGAAGATAGAAGAGCTTACAATCTATTAGGGTATAAGGGGGATACAGATGGTAGAAGAGCTTACACTCTATTAGGGTATAAGGGAGGATACAGAAGGTAGAAGAGCTTACACTCTATTAGGGTATAAGGGAGGATACAGAAGGTAGAAGAGCTTACACTCTATTGGGGTATAAGGGAGGATACAGATGGTAGAAGAGCTTACACTCTATTAGGATATAAGGGAGGATACAGAAGGTAGAAGAGCTTACACTCTATTAGGATATGAGGGAGGATACAGGAGGTAGAAGAGCTTACACTCTATTAGGGTATAAGGGAGGATACAGAAGGTAGAAGAGCTTACACTCTATTAGGATATAAGGGAGGATACAGAAGGTAGAAGAGCTTACACTCTATTAGGGTATAAGGGAGGATACAGAAGGTAGAAGAGCTTACACTCTATTAGGGTATAAGGGAGGATACAGAAGGTAGAAGAGCTTACGATCTATTAGGGTATAAGGGAGGATACAGAAGGTAGAAGAGCTTACACTCTATTAGGGTATAAGGGAGAATACAGAAGGTAGAAGAGCTTACACTCTATTAGGATATAAGGGAGGATACAGAAGGTAGAAGAGCTTACACTCTATTAGGATATAAGGGAGAATACAGAAGGTAGAAGAGCTTACACTCTATTAGGGTATAAGGGAGGATACAGGAGGTAGAAGAGCTTACACTCTATTAGGGTATAAGGGAGGATACGGAAGGTAGAAGAGCTTACACTCTATTAGGGTATGAGGGGGATACAGCTGGTAGAAGAGCTTACACTCTATTAGGGTATAAGGGAGAATACAGGAGGTAGAAGAGCTTACACTCTATTAGGGTATAAGGGAGGATACAGGAGGTAGAAGAGCTTACACTCTATTAGGGTATAAGGGGGATACAGAAGGTAGAAGAGCTTACACTCTATTAGGGTATAAGGGAGAATACAGAAGGTAGAAGAGCTTACACTCTATTAGGGTATAAGGGGGATACAGCTGGTAGAAGAGCTTACACTCTATTAGGGTATAAGGGAGAATACAGGAGGTAGAAGAGCTTACACTCTATTAGGGTATAAGGGAGGATACAGGAGGTAGAAGAGCTTACACTCTATTAGGGTATAAGGGGGATACAGAAGGTAGAAGAGCTTACACTCTATTAGGGTATAAGGGAGAATACAGAAGGTAGAAGAGCTTACACTCTATTAGGGTATAGGGGAGGATACAGAAGGTAGAAGAGCTTACACTCTATTAGGGTATAAGGGGGATACAGCTGGTAGAAGAGCTTACACTCTATTAGGGTATAAGGGAGAATACAGGAGGTAGAAGAGCTTACACTCTATTAGGGTATAAGGGAGGATACAGGAGGTAGAAGAGCTTACACTCTATTAGGGTATAAGGGAGGATACAGAAGGTAGAAGAGCTTATACTCTATTAGGGTATAAGGGGGGATACAGGAGGTAGAAGAGCTTACACTCTATTAGGGTATACGGGAGGATACAGGAGGTAGAAGAGCTTACACTCTATTAGGGTATGAGGGAGGATACAGAAGGTAGAAGAGCTTACACTCTATTAGGGTATGAGGGAGGATACAGGAGGTAGAAGAGCTTACACTCTATTAGGGTATGAGGGAGGATACAGGAGGTAGAAGAGCTTACACTCTATTAGGGTATAAGGGAAGATACAGAAGGTAGAAGAGCTTACACTCTATTAGGGTATAAGGGAGGATACAGAAGGTAGAAGAGCTTACATTCTATTAGGATATAAGGGAGGATACAGGAGGTAGAAGAGCTTACACTCTATTAGGGTATAAGGGAGAATACAGGAGGTAGAAGAGCTTACACTCTATTAGGGTATAAGGGAGGATACAGAAGGTAGAAGAGCTTACACTCTATTAGGGTATAAGGGAGGATACAGGAGGTAGAAGAGCTTACACTCTATTAGGGTATAAGGGAGGATACAGAAGGTAGAAGAGCTTACACTCTGTTAGGGTATAGGGGAGAATACAGAAGGTAGGAGAGCTTACACTCTATTAGGGTATAAGGGAGGATACAGAAGGTAGAAGAGCTTACACTCTATTAGGGTATAAGGGAGGATACAGAAGGTAGAAGAGCTTACACTCTGTTAGGGTATAGGGGAGAATACAGAAGGTAGGAGAGCTTACACTCTATTAGGGTATAAGGGAGGATACAGAAGGTAGAAGAGCTTACACTCTATTAGGGTATAAGGGAGGATACAGGAGGTAGAAGAGCTTACACTCTATTAGGGTATAAGGGAGGATACAGAAGGTGGAAGAGCTTACACTCTATTAGGGTATAAGAGAGGATACAGGAGGTAGAAGAGCTTACACTCTATTAGGATATAAGGGATGATACAGAAGGTAGAAGAGCTTACACTCTATTAGGGTATAAGGGAGGATACAGAAGGTAGAAGAGCTTACACTCTATTAGGGTATGAGGGAGGATACAGGAGGTAGAAGAGCTTACACTCTATTAGGGTATAAGGGAGAATACAGGAGGTAGAAGAGCTTACACTCTATTAGGATATAAGGGAGGATACAGAAGGTGGAAGAGCTTACACTCTATTAGGATATAAGGGAGGATACAGAAGGTGGAAGAGCTTACACTCTATTAGGATATAAGGGAGGATGCAGGAGGTAGAAAAGCTTACACTCTATTAGGGTATAAAGGGGGATACAGGAGGTAGAAGAGCTTACACTCTATTAGGGTATAAGGGGGGATACAGGAGGTAGAAGAGCTTACACTCTATTAGGGTATAGGGGAGGATACAGAAGGTAGAAGAGCTTACACTCTATTAGGGTATAAGGGGGGATACAGGAGGTAGAAGAGCTTACTCTCTATTAGGATATAAGGGAGGATACAGGAGGTAGAAGAGCTTACACTCTATTAGGATATAAGGGAGGATGCAGGAGGTAGAAGAGCTTACACTCTATTAGGGTATAGGGGAGGATACAGAAGGTAGAAGAGCGTACACTCTATTAGGGTATAAAGGGGGATACAGGAGGTAGAAGAGCTTACACTCTATTAGGATATAAGGGAGGATACAGGAGGTAGAAGAGCTTACACTCTATTAGGATATAAGGGAGGATACAGGAGGTAGAAGAGCTTACCCTCTATTAGGGTATAAGGGGGGATACAGAAGGTAGAAGAGCTTACACTCTATTAGGGTATAAGGGAGAATACAGACGGTAGAAGAGCTTACACTCTATTAGGGTATAAGGGGGGATACAGGAGGTAGAAGAGCTTACACTCTATTAGGGTATAAGGGAGAATACAGGAGGTAGAAGAGCTTACACTCTATTAGGGTATAAGGGAGAATACAGACGGTAGAAGAGCTTAAACTCTATTAGGGTATAAGGGGGATACAGAAGGTAGAAGAGCTTACACTCTATTAGAGTATAAGGGAGGATACAGAAGGTAGAAGAGCTTACACTCTATTAGGGTATAAGGGGGATACAGAAGGTAGAAGAGCTTACACTCTTTTAGGGTATTGGGGAGGATACAGAAGGTAGAAGAGCTTACAATCTATTAGGGTATGAGGGAGGATACAGGAGGTAGAAGAGCTTACACTCTATTAGGGTATGAGGGAGGATACAGGAGGTAGAAGAGCTTACACTCTATTAGGGTATAAGGGAGGATACAGAAGGTAGAAGAGCTTACACTCTATTAGGGTATGAGGGAGGATACAGGAGGTAGAAGAGCTTACACTCTATTAGGGTATAAGGGAGGATACAGAAGGTAGAAGAGCTTACACTCTATTAGGGTATGAGGGAGGATACAGGAGGTAGAAGAGCTTACACTCTATTAGGGTATGAGGGAGGATACAGGAGGTAGAAGAGCTTACACTCTATTAGGGTATAAGGGAGTATACAGAAGGTAGAAGAGCTTACACTCTATTAGAGTATAAGGGAGGATACAGAAGGTAGAAGAGCTTACACTCTATTAGGGTATAAGGGAGGATACAGAAGGTAGAAGAGCTTACACTCTATTAGGGTATGAGGGAGGATACAGGAGGTAGAAGAGCTTACACTCTATTAGGGTATGAGGGAGGATACAGGAGGTAGAAGAGCTTACACTCTATTAGGGTATAAGGGAGTATACAGAAGGTAGAAGAGCTTACACTCTATTAGGGTATAAGGGAGGATACAGGAGGTAGAAGAGCTTACACTCTATTAGGGTATAGGGGAGAATACAGAAGGTAGAAGAGCTTACATTCTATTAGGGTATAAGGGAGGATACAGGAGGTAGAAGAGCTTACACTCTATTAGGATATAAGGGAGGATACAGAAGGTAGAAGAGCTTACACTCTATTAGGGTATAAGGGAGGATACAGAAGGTAGAAGAGCTTACACTCTATTAGGGTATAAGGGAGGATACAGAAGGTAGAAGAGCTTACACTCTATTAGGGTATGAGGGAGGATGCAGGAGGTAGAAGAGCTTACACTCTATTAGGGTATAAGGGAGGATACAGAAGGTAGAAGAGCTTACACTCTATTAGGGTATGAGGGAGGATGCAGGAGGTAGAAGAGCTTACACTCTATTAGGATATAAGGGAGGATGCAGGAGGTAGACGAGCTTACACTCTATTAGGGTATAAGGGAGAATACAGACGTTAGAAGAGCTTACACTCTATTAGGGTATAAGGGAGGATACAGAAGGTAGAAGAGCTTACACTCTATTAGGGTATAAGGGAGGATACAGGAGGTAGAAGAGCTTACACTCTATTAGGGTATAAGGGAGGATACAGAAGGTAGAAGAGCTTACATTCTATTAGGGTATAAGGGAGGATACAGGAGGTAGAAGAGCTTACACTCTATTAGGGTATAAGGGAGGATACAGAAGATAGAAGAGCTTACAATCTATTAGGGTATAAGGGGGATACAGATGGTAGAAGAGCTTACACTCTATTAGGGTATAAGGCAGGATACAGAAGGTAGAAGAGCTTACACTCTATTAGGGTATAAGGGAGGATACAGAAGGTAGAAGAGCTTACACTCTATTGGGGTATAAGGGAGGATACAGATGGTAGAAGAGCTTACACTCTATTAGGATATAAGGGAGGATACAGAAGGTAGAAGAGCTTACACTCTATTAGGATATAAGGGAGGATACAGAAGGTAGAAGAGCTTACACTCTATTAGGGTATAAGGGAGGATACAGAAGGTAGAAGAGCTTACACTCTATTAGGATATAAGGGAGGATACAGAAGGTAGAAGAGCTTAAACTCTATTAGGGTATAAGGGGGATACAGAAGGTAGAAGAGCTTACACTCTATTAGAGTATAAGGGAGGATACAGAAGGTAGAAGAGCTTACACTCTATTAGGGTATAAGGGGGATACAGAAGGTAGAAGAGCTTACACTCTTTTAGGGTATTGGGGAGGATACAGAAGGTAGAAGAGCTTACAATCTATTAGGGTATGAGGGAGGATACAGGAGGTAGAAGAGCTTACACTCTATTAGGGTATGAGGGAGGATACAGGAGGTAGAAGAGCTTACACTCTATTAGGGTATAAGGGAGGATACAGAAGGTAGAAGAGCTTACACTCTATTAGGGTATGAGGGAGGATACAGGAGGTAGAAGAGCTTACACTCTATTAGGGTATAAGGGAGGATACAGAAGGTAGAAGAGCTTACACTCTATTAGGGTATGAGGGAGGATACAGGAGGTAGAAGAGCTTACACTCTATTAGGGTATGAGGGAGGATACAGGAGGTAGAAGAGCTTACACTCTATTAGGGTATAAGGGAGTATACAGAAGGTAGAAGAGCTTACACTCTATTAGAGTATAAGGGAGGATACAGAAGGTAGAAGAGCTTACACTCTATTAGGGTATAAGGGAGGATACAGAAGGTAGAAGAGCTTACACTCTATTAGGGTATGAGGGAGGATACAGGAGGTAGAAGAGCTTACACTCTATTAGGGTATGAGGGAGGATACAGGAGGTAGAAGAGCTTACACTCTATTAGGGTATAAGGGAGTATACAGAAGGTAGAAGAGCTTACACTCTATTAGGGTATAAGGGAGGATACAGGAGGTAGAAGAGCTTACACTCTATTAGGGTATAGGGGAGAATACAGAAGGTAGAAGAGCTTACATTCTATTAGGGTATAAGGGAGGATACAGGAGGTAGAAGAGCTTACACTCTATTAGGATATAAGGGAGGATACAGAAGGTAGAAGAGCTTACACTCTATTAGGGTATAAGGGAGGATACAGAAGGTAGAAGAGCTTACACTCTATTAGGGTATAAGGGAGGATACAGAAGGTAGAAGAGCTTACACTCTATTAGGGTATGAGGGAGGATGCAGGAGGTAGAAGAGCTTACACTCTATTAGGGTATAAGGGAGGATACAGAAGGTAGAAGAGCTTACACTCTATTAGGGTATGAGGGAGGATGCAGGAGGTAGAAGAGCTTACACTCTATTAGGATATAAGGGAGGATGCAGGAGGTAGACGAGCTTACACTCTATTAGGGTATAAGGGAGAATACAGACGTTAGAAGAGCTTACACTCTATTAGGGTATAAGGGAGGATACAGAAGGTAGAAGAGCTTACACTCTATTAGGGTATAAGGGAGGATACAGGAGGTAGAAGAGCTTACACTCTATTAGGGTATAAGGGAGGATACAGAAGGTAGAAGAGCTTACATTCTATTAGGGTATAAGGGAGGATACAGGAGGTAGAAGAGCTTACATTCTATTAGGGTATAAGGGAGGATACAGAAGGTAGAAGAGCTTACATTCTATTAGGGTATAAGGGAGAATACAGGAGGTAGAAGAGCTTACACTCTATTAGGGTATAAGGGAGGATACAGAAGATAGAAGAGCTTACAATCTATTAGGGTATAAGGGGGATACAGATGGTAGAAGAGCTTACACTCTATTAGGGTATAAGGCAGGATACAGAAGGTAGAAGAGCTTACACTCTATTAGGGTATAAGGGAGGATACAGAAGGTAGAAGAGCTTACACTCTATTGGGGTATAAGGGAGGATACAGATGGTAGAAGAGCTTACACTCTATTAGGATATAAGGGAGGATACAGAAGGTAGAAGAGCTTACACTCTATTAGGATATAAGGGAGGATACAGAAGGTAGAAGAGCTTACACTCTATTAGGGTATAAGGGAGGATACAGAAGGTAGAAGAGCTTACACTCTATTAGGATATAAGGGAGGATACAGAAGGTAGAAGAGCTTACACTCTATTAGGGTATAAGGGAGGATACAGAAGGTAGAAGAGCTTACGATCTATTAGGGTATAAGGGAGGATACAGAAGGTAGAAGAGCTTACACTCTATTAGGGTATAAGGGAGAATACAGAAGGTAGAAGAGCTTACACTCTATTAGGATATAAGGGAGGATACAGAAGGTAGAAGAGCTTACACTCTATTAGGATATAAGGGAGAATACAGAAGGTAGAAGAGCTTACACTCTATTAGGGTATAAGGGAGGATACAGGAGGTAGAAGAGCTTACACTCTATTAGGGTATAAGGGAGGATACGGAAGGTAGAAGAGCTTACACTCTATTAGGGTATAAGGGGGATACAGCTGGTAGAAGAGCTTACACTCTATTAGGGTATAAGGGAGAATACAGGAGGTAGAAGAGCTTACACTCTATTAGGGTATAAGGGAGGATACAGGAGGTAGAAGAGCTTACACTCTATTAGGGTATAAGGGGGATACAGAAGGTAGAAGAGCTTACACTCTATTAGGGTATAAGGGAGAATACAGGAGGTAGAAGAGCTTACACTCTATTAGGGTATAAGGGAGGATACAGGAGGTAGAAGAGCTTACACTCTATTAGGGTATAAGGGAGGATACAGAAGGTAGAAGAGCTTATACTCTATTAGGGTATAAGGGGGGATACAGGAGGTAGAAGAGCTTACACTCTATTAGGGTATACGGGAGGATACAGGAGGTAGAAGAGCTTACACTCTATTAGGGTATAAGGGAGGATACAGAAGGTAGAAGAGCTTACAATCTATTAGGGTATGAGGGAGGATACAGAAGGTAGAAGAGCTTACACTCTATTAGGGTATGAGGGAGGATACAGGAGGTAGAAGAGCTTACACTCTATTAGGGTATGAGGGAGGATACAGGAGGTAGAAGAGCTTACACTCTATTAGGGTATAAGGGAAGATACAGAAGGTAGAAGAGCTTACACTCTATTAGGGTATAAGGGAGGATACAGGAGGTAGAAGAGCTTACACTCTATTCAGGTATAAGGGAGGATACAGGAGGTAGAAGAGCTTACAATCTATTAGGGTATAAGGGAGGATACAGAAGGTAGAAGAGCTTACATTCTATTAGGATATAAGGGAGGATACAGGAGGTAGAAAAGCTTACACTCTATTAGGGTATAAGGGAGGATACAGAAGGTAGAAGAGCTTACACTCTATTAGGGTATAAGGGAGAATACAGAAGGTAGAAGAGTTTACACTCTATTAGGATATAAGGGATGATACAGAAGGTAGAAGAGCTTACACTCTATTAGGGTATAAGGGAGGATACAGGAGGTAGAAGAGCTTACACTCTATTAGGGTATAAGGGAGGATACAGAAGGTAGAAGAGCTTACACTCTATTAGGGTATAAGGGAGGATACAGAAGGTGGAAGAGCTTACACTCTATTAGGGTATAAGAGAGGATACAGGAGGTAGAAGAGCTTACACTCTATTAGGATATAAGGGATGATACAGAAGGTAGAAGAGCTTACACTCTATTAGGGTATAAGGGAGGATACAGAAGGTAGAAGAGCTTACACTCTATTAGGGTATAAGGGAGGATACAGAAGGTGGAAGAGCTTACACTCTATTAGGGTATAAGAGAGGATACAGGAGGTAGAAGAGCTTACACTCTATTAGGATATAAGGGATGATACAGAAGGTAGAAGAGCTTACACTCTATTAGGGTATAAGGGAGGATACAGAAGGTAGAAGAGCTTACACTCTATTAGGGTATAAGGGAGAATACAGGAGGTAGAAGAGATTACACTCTATTAGGATATAAGGGAGGATACAGAAGGTGGAAGAGCTTACACTCTATTAGGGTATAAGGGAGGATGCAGGAGGTAGAAGAGCTTACACTCTATTAGGGTATAAGGGAGGATACAGGAGGTGGAAGAGCTTACACTCTATTAGGGTATAAGGGGGGATACAGGAGGTAGAAGAGCATACACTCTATTAGGGTATAAGGGAGAATACAGAAGGTAGAAGAGCTTACACTCTATTAGGGTATAAGGGGGGATACAGGAGGTAGAAGAGCTTACACTCTATTAGGGTATAAGGGAGAATACAGGAGGTAGAAGAGCTTACACTCTATTAGGGTATAAGGGAGAATACAGGAGGTAGAAGAGCTTACACTCTATTAGGGTATAAGGGAGGATACAGAAGGTAGAAGAGCTTACACTCTATTAGGATATAAGGGAGGATACAGAAGGTAGAAGAGCTTACACTCTATTAGGGTATAAGGGAGAATACAGGAGGTAGAAGAGCTTACACTCTATTAGGGTATAGGGGAGAATACAGAAGGTAGAAGAGCTTACACTCTATTAGGGTATAAGGGAGGATACAGGAGGTAGAAGAGCTTACACTCTATTAGGGTATAAGGGAGGATACAGGAGGTAGAAGAGCTTACACTCTATTAGGGTATAAGGGAGGATACAGAAGGTAGAAGAGCTTACATTCTATTACGGTATAAGGGAGGATACAGGAGGTAGAAGAGCTTACACTCTATTAGGGTATAAGGGAGGATACAGAAGGTAGAAGAGCTTACACTCTATTAGGGTATGAGGGAGGATACAGGAGGTAGAAGAGCTTACACTCTATTAGGGTATAAGGGAGAATACAGGAGGTAGAAGAGCTTACACTCTATTAGGGTATAAGGGAGGATACAGGAGGTAGAAGAGCTTACACTCTATTAGGGTATAAGGGAGGATACAGAAGGTAGAAGAGCTTACATTCTATTACGGTATAAGGGAGGATACAGGAGGTAGAAGAGCTTACACTCTATTAGGGTATAAGGGAGGATACAGAAGGTAGAAGAGCTTACACTCTATTAGGGTATGAGGGAGGATACAGGAGGTAGAAGAGCTTACACTCTATTAGGGTATAAGGGAGAATACAGGAGGTAGAAGAGCTTACACTCTATTAGGATATAAGGGAGGATACAGAAGGTGGAAGAGCTTACACTCTATTAGGATATAAGGGAGGATACAGGAGGTAGAAGAGCTTACACTCTATTAGGGTATAAGGGAGGATACAGAAGGTAGAAGAGCTTACACTCTATTAGGGTATAAGGGAGGATACAGAAGGTAGAAGAGCTTACACTCTATTAGGGTATAAGGGAGGATACAGAAGGTAGAAGAGCTTACACTCTATTAGGGTATAAGGGAGGATACAGGAGGTAGAATAGCTTACACTCTATTAGGATATAAGGGAGGATGCAGGAGGTAGAAGAGCTTACACTCTATTAGGGTATAAGGGAGGATGCAGGAGGTAGAAGAGCTTACACTCTATTAGGGTATAAGGGAGGATACAGGAGGTAGAAGAGCTTACACTCTATTAGGGTATAAGGGAGGATACAGAAGGTAGAAGAGCTTACACTCTATTAGGGTATGAGGGAGGATGCAGGAGGTAGAAGAGCTTACACTCTATTAGGGTATAAGGGAGGATACAGAAGGTAGAAGAGCTTACACTCTATTAGGGTATGAGGGAGGATGCAGGAGGTAGAAGAGCTTACACTCTATTAGGGTATAAGGGAGAATACAGACGGTAGAAGAGCTTACACTCTATTAGGGTATAGGGGAGGTGCAGGAGGAAGAAGAGCTTACACTCTATTAGGGTATAAGGGAGGATACAGGAGGTAGAAGAGCTTACACTCTATTAGGATATAAGGGAGGATACAGAAGGTGGAAGAGCTTACACTCTATTAGGATATAAGGGAGGATGCAGGAGGTAGAAAAGCTTACACTCTATTAGGGTATAAAGGGGGATACAGGAGGTAGAAGAGCTTACACTCTATTAGGGTATAAGGGGGGATACAGGAGGTAGAAGAGCTTACACTCTATTAGGGTATAGGGGAGGATACAGAAGGTAGAAGAGCTTATACTCTATTAGGATATAAGGGAGGATGCAGGAGGTAGAAGAGCTTACACTCTATTAGGGTATAAGGGGGGATACAGGAGGTAGAAGAGCTTACTCTCTATTAGGATATAAGGGAGGATACAGGAGGTAGAAGAGCTTACACTCTATTAGGATATAAGGGAGGATGCAGGAGGTAGAAGAGCTTACACTCTATTAGGGTATAGGGGAGGATACAGAAGGTAGAAGAGCGTACACTCTATTAGGGTATAAAGGGGGATACAGGAGGTAGAAGAGCTTACACTCTATTAGGATATAAGGGAGGATACAGGAGGTAGAAGAGCTTACACTCTATTAGGGTATACGGGAGGATACAGAAGGTAGAAGAGCTTACACTCTATTAGGATATAAGGGAGGATACAGGAGGTAGAAGAGCTTACACTCTATTAGGGTATAAGGGAGAATACAGACGGTAGAAGAGCTTACACTCTATTAGGGTATAAGGGGGGATACAGGAGGTAGAAGAGCTTACACTCTATTAGGGTATAAGGGAGAATACAGGAGGTAGAAGAGCTTACACTCTATTAGGGTATAAGGGAGAATACAGACGGTAGAAGAGCTTACACTCTATTAGGGTATAAGGGGGATACAGAAGGTAGAAGAGCTTACACTCTATTAGAGTATAAGGGAGGATACAGAAGGTAGAAGAGCTTACACTCTATTAGGGTATAAGGGGGATACAGAAGGTAGAAGAGCTCACACTCTTTTAGGGTATAAGGGAGGATACAGAAGGTAGAAGAGCTTACACTCTATTAGGGTATAAGGGAGGATACAGGAGGTAGAAGAGCTTACACTCTATTAGGGTATAAGGGAGGATACAGAAGGTAGAAGAGCTTACACTCTATTAGGGTATAAGGGAGGATACAGGAGGTAGAAGAGCTTACACTCTATTAGGGTATAAGGGAGGATACAGAAGATAGAAGAGCTTACAATCTATTAGGGTATAAGGGGGATACAGATGGTAGAAGAGCTTACACTCTATTAGGGTATAAGGGAGGATACAGAAGGTAGAAGAGCTTACACTCTATTAGGGTATAAGGGAGGATACAGAAGGTAGAAGAGCTTACACTCTATTGGGGTATAAGGGAGGATACAGATGGTAGAAGAGCTTACACTCTATTAGGATATAAGGGAGGATACAGAAGGTAGAAGAGCTTACACTCTATTAGGATATAAGGGAGGATACAGAAGGTAGAAGAGCTTACACTCTATTAGGGTATAAGGGAGGATACAGAAGGCAGAAGAGCTTACACTCTATTAGGATATAAGGGAGGATACAGAAGGTAGAAGAGCTTACACTCTATTAGGGTATAAGGGAGGATACAGAAGGTAGAAGAGCTTACGATCTATTAGGGTATAAGGGAGGATACAGAAGGTAGAAGAGCTTACACTCTATTAGGGTATAAGGGAGAATACAGAAGGTAGAAGAGCTTACACTCTATTAGGATATAAGGGAGGATACAGAAGGTAGAAGAGCTTACACTCTATTAGGATATAAGGGAGAATACAGAAGGTAGAAGAGCTTACACTCTATTAGGGTATAAGGGAGGATACAGGAGGTAGAAGAGCTTACACTCTATTAGGGTATAAGGGAGGATACGGAAGGTAGAAGAGCTTACACTCTATTAGGGTATAAGTGGGTTACAGCTGGTAGAAGAGCTTACACTCTATTAGGGTATAAGGGAGAATACAGGAGGTAGAAGAGCTTACACTCTATTAGGGTATAAGGGAGGATACAGGAGGTAGAAGAGCTTACACTCTATTAGGGTATAAGGGGGATACAGAAGGTAGAAGAGCTTACACTCTATTAGGGTATAAGGGAGAATACAGAAGGTAGAAGAGCTTACACTCTATTAGGGTATAAGGGGGATACAGCTGGTAGAAGAGCTTACACTCTATTAGGGTATAAGGGAGAATACAGGAGGTAGAAGAGCTTACACTCTATTAGGGTATAAGGGAGGATACAGGAGGTAGAAGAGCTTACACTCTATTAGGGTATAAGGGGGATACAGAAGGTAGAAGAGCTTACACTCTATTAGGGTATAAGGGAGAATACAGAAGGTAGAAGAGCTTACACTCTATTAGGGTATAAGGGGGGATACAGGAGGTAGAAGAGCTTACACTCTATTAGGGTATAAGGGAGAATACAGGAGGTAGAAGAGCTTACACTCTATTAGGGTATAAGGGAGGATACAGGAGGTAGAAGAGCTTACACTCTATTAGGGTATAAGGGAGGATACAGAAGGTAGAAGAGCTTATACTCTAATAGGGTATAAGGGGGGATACAGGAGGTAGAAGAGCTTACACTCTATTAGGGTATACGGGAGGATACAGGAGGTAGAAGAGCTTACACTCTATTAGGGTATAAGGGAGGATACAGAAGGTAGAAGAGCTTACAATCTATTAGGGTATGAGGGAGGATACAGAAGGTAGAAGATCTTACACTCTATTAGGGTATGAGGGAGGATACAGGAGGTAGAAGAGCTTACACTCTATTAGGGTATGAGGGAGGATACAGGAGGTAGAAGAGCTTACACTCTATTAGGGTATAAGGGAAGATACAGAAGGTAGAAGAGCTTACACTCTATTAGGGTATAAGGGAGGATACAGGAGGTAGAAGAGCTTACACTCTATTCAGGTATAAGGGAGGATACAGGAGGTAGAAGAGCTTACAATCTATTAGGGTATAAGGGAGGATACAGAAGGTAGAAGAGCTTACATTCTATTAGGGTATAAGGGAGGATACAGGAGGTAGAAGAGCTTACACTCTATTAGGGTATAAGGGAGAATACAGGAGGTAGAAGAGCTTACACTCTATTAGGATATAAGGGAGGATACAGAAGGTGGAAGAGCTTACACTCTATTAGGATATAAGGGAGGATACAGAAGGTGGAAGAGCTTACACTCTATTAGGATATAAGGGAGTATGCAGGAGGTAGAAAAGCTTACACTCTATTAGGGTATAAAGGGGGATACAGGAGGTAGAAGAGCTTACACTCTATTAGGGTATACGGGGGGATACAGGAGGTAGAAGAGCTTACACTCTATTAGGGTATAGGGGAGGATACAGAAGGTAGAAGAGCTTACACTCTATTAGGGTATAAGGGGGGATACAGGAGGTAGAAGAGCTTACTCTCTATTAGGATATAAGGGAGGATACAGGAGGTAGAAGAGCTTACACTCTATTAGGATATAAGGGAGGATGCAGGAGGTAGAAGAGCTTACACTCTATTAGGGTATAGGGGAGGATACAGAAGGTAGAAGAGCGTACACTCTATTAGGGTATAAAGGGGGATACGGGAGGTAGAAGAGCTTACACTCTATTAGGATATAAGGGAGGATACAGGAGGTAGAAGAGCTTACACTCTATTAGGATATAAGGGAGGATACAGGAGGTAGAAGAGCTTACACTCTATTAGGGTATAGGGGAGGATACAGGAGGTAGAAGAGCTTACCCTCTATTAGGGTATAAGGGGGGATACAGAAGGTAGAAGAGCTTACACTCTATTAGGGTATAAGGGGGGATACAGGAGGTAGAAGAGCTTACACTCTATTAGGGTATAAGGGAGAATACAGGAGGTAGAAGAGCTTACACTCTATTAGGGTATAAGGGAGAATACAGACGGTAGAAGAGCTTACACTCTATTAGGGTATAAGGGGGATACAGAAGGTAGAAGAGCTTACACTCTATTAGAGTATAAGGGAGGATACAGAAGGTAGAAGAGCTTACACTCTATTAGGGTATAAGGGGGATACAGAAGGTAGAAGAGCTTACACTATTTTAGGGTATTGGGGAGGATACAGAAGGTAGAAGAGCTTACAATCTATTAGGGTATGAGGGAGGATACAGGAGGTAGAAGAGCTTACACTCTATTAGGGTATGAGGGAGGATACAGGAGGTAGAAGAGCTTACACTCTATTAGGGTATAAGGGAGGATACAGAAGGTAGAAGAGCTTACACTCTATTAGGGTATGAGGGAGGATACAGGAGGTAGAAGAGCTTACACTCTATTAGGGTATAAGGGAGGATACAGAAGGTAGAAGAGCTTACACTCTATTAGGGTATGAGGGAGGATACAGGAGGTAGAAGAGCTTACACTCTATTAGGGTATGAGGGAGGATACAGGAGGTAGAAGAGCTTACACTCTATTAGGGTATAAGGGAGTATACAGAAGGTAGAAGAGCTTACACTCTATTAGAGTATAAGGGAGGATACAGAAGGTAGAAGAGCTTACACTCTATTAGGATATAAGGGAGGATACAGAAGGTAGAAGAGCTTACACTCTATTAGGGTATAAGGGAGGATACAGAAGGTAGAAGAGCTTACACTCTATTAGGGTATAAGGGAGGATACAGAAGGTAGAAGAGCTTACACTCTATTAGGGTATGAGGGAGGATGCAGGAGGTAGAAGAGCTTACACTCTATTAGGGTATAAGGGAGGATACAGAAGGTAGAAGAGCTTACACTCTATTAGGGTATGAGGGAGGATGCAGGAGGTAGAAGAGCTTACACTCTATTAGGGTATAAGGGAGGATACAGAAGGTAGAAGAGCTTACACTCTATTAGGGTATAAGGGAGGATACAGGAGGTAGAAGAGCTTACACTCTATTAGGGTATAAGGGAGGATACAGAAGGTAGAAGAGCTTACATTCTATTAGGGTATAAGGGAGGATACAGGAGGTAGAAGAGCTTACACTCTATTAGGGTATAAGGGAGGATACAGAAGATAGAAGAGCTTACAATCTATTAGGGTATAAGGGGGATACAGATGGTAGAAGAGCTTACACTCTATTAGGGTATAAGGCAGGATACAGAAGGTAGAAGAGCTTACACTCTATTAGGGTATAAGGGAGGATACAGAAGGTAGAAGAGCTTACACTCTATTGGGGTATAAGGGAGGATACAGATGGTAGAAGAGCTTACACTCTATTAGGATATAAGGGAGGATACAGAAGGTAGAAGAGCTTACACTCTATTAGGATATAAGGGAGGATACAGAAGGTAGAAGAGCTTACACTCTATTAGGGTATAAGGGAGGATACAGAAGGTAGAAGAGCTTACACTCTATTAGGATATAAGGGAGGATACAGAAGGTAGAAGAGCTTACACTCTATTAGGGTATAAGGGAGGATACAGAAGGTAGAAGAGCTTACGATCTATTAGGGTATAAGGGAGAATACAGAAGGTAGAAGAGCTTACACTCTATTAGGGTATAAGGGAGGATACAGGAGGTAGAAGAGCTTACACTCTATTAGGGTATAAGGGGGATACAGAAGGTAGAAGAGCTTACACTCTATTAGGGTATAAGGGAGAATAAAGGAGGTAGAAGAGCTTACACTCTATTAGGGTATAAGGGAGGATACAGGAGGTAGAAGAGCTTACACTCTATTAGGGTATAAGGGAGGATACAGAAGGTAGAAGAGCTTATACTCTATTAGGGTATAAGGGGGGATACAGGAGGTAGAAGAGCTTACACTCTATTAGGGTATAAGGGAGAATAAAGGAGGTAGAAGAGCTTACACTCTATTAGGGTATAAGGGAGGATACAGGAGGTAGAAGAGCTTACAATCTATTAGGGTATGAGGGAGGATACAGAAGGTAGAAGAGCTTACACTCTATTAGGGTATGAGGGAGGATACAGGAGGTAGAAGAGCTTACACTCTATTAGGGTATGAGGGAGGATACAGGAGGTAGAAGAGCTTACACTCTATTAGGGTATAAGGGAAGATACAGAAGGTAGAAGAGCTTACACTCTATTAGGGTATAAGGGAGGATACAGGAGGTAGAAGAGCTTACACTCTATTCAGGTATAAGGGAGGATACAGGAGGTAGAAGAGCTTACAATCTATTAGGGTATAAGGGAGGATACAGAAGGTAGAAGAGCTTACATTCTATTAGGATATAAGGGAGGATACAGGAGGTAGAAGAGCTTACACTCTATTAGGGTATAAGGGAGGATACAGAAGGTAGAAGAGCTTACACTCTATTAGGGTATAAGGGAGGATACAGGAGGTAGAAGAGCTTACACTCTATTAGGATATAAGGGAGAATACAGAAGGTAGAAGAGTTTACACTCTATTAGGATATAAGGGATGATACAGAAGGTAGAAGAGCTTACACTCTATTAGGGTATAAGGGAGGATACAGGAGGTAGAAGAGCTTACACTCTATTAGGGTATAAGGGAGGATACAGAAGGTAGAAGAGCTTACACTCTGTTAGGGTATAGGGGAGAATACAGAAGGTAGGAGAGCTTACACTCTATTAGGGTATAAGGGAGGATACAGAAGGTAGAAGAGCTTACACTCTATTAGGGTATAAGGGAGGATACAGGAGGTAGAAGAGCTTACACTCTATTAGGGTATAAGGGAGGATACAGAAGGTGGAAGAGCTTACACTCTATTAGGGTATAAGAGAGGATACAGGAGGTAGAAGAGCTTACACTCTATTAGGATATAAGGGATGATACAGAAGGTAGAAGAGCTTACACTCTATTAGGGTATAAGGGAGGATACAGAAGGTAGAAGAGCTTACACTCTATTAGGGTATGAGGGAGGATACAGGAGGTAGAAGAGCTTACACTCTATTAGGGTATAAGGGAGAATACAGGAGGTAGAAGAGCTTACACTCTATTAGGATATAAGGGAGGATACAGAAGGTGGAAGAGCTTACACTCTATTAGGATATAAGGGAGGATACAGAAGGTGGAAGAGCTTACACTCTATTAGGATATAAGGGAGGATACAGGAGGTAGAAGAGCTTACACTCTATTAGGGTATAAGGGAGGATGCAGGAGGTAGAAGAGCTTACACTCTATTAGGGTATAAGGGAGGATACAGGAGGTGGAAGAGCTTACACTCTATTAGGGTATAAGGGGGGATACAGGAGGTAGAAGAGCATACACTCTATTAGGGTATAAGGGAGAATACAGAAGGTAGAAGAGCTTACACTCTATTAGGGTATAAGGGGGGATACAGGAGGTAGAAGAGCTTACACTCTATTAGGGTATAAGGGAGAATACAGGAGGTAGAAGAGCTTACACTCTATTAGGGTATAAGGGAGAATACAGGAGGTAGAAGAGCTTACACTCTATTAGGGTATAAGGGAGGATACAGAAGGTAGAAGAGCTTACACTCTATTAGGATATAAGGGAGGATACAGAAGGTAGAAGAGCTTACACTCTATTAGGGTATAAGGGAGAATACAGGAGGTAGAAGAGCTTACACTCTATTAGGGTATAAGGGAGAATACAGAAGGTAGAAGAGCTTACACTCTATTAGGGTATAAGGGGGGATACAGGAGGTAGAAGAGCTTACACTCTATTAGGGTATAAGGGAGAATACAGGAGGTAGAAGAGCTTACACTCTATTAGGATATAAGGGAGGATACAGAAGGTGGAAGAGCTTACACTCTATTAGGATATAAGGGAGGATACAGAAGGTGGAAGAGCTTACACTCTATTAGGATATAAGGGAGGATACAGGAGGTAGAAGAGCTTACACTCTATTAGGGTATAAGGGAGGATGCAGGAGGTAGAAGAGCTTACACTCTATTAGGGTATAAGGGAGGATACAGGAGGTGGAAGAGCTTACACTCTATTAGGATATAAGGGAGGATGCAGGAGGTAGAAGAGCTTACACTCTATTAGGGTATAAGGGAGAATACAGACGGTAGAAGAGCTTACACTCTATTAGGGTATAGGGGAGGATGCAGGAGGTAGAAGAGCTTACACTCTATTAGGGTATAAGGGAGGATACAGGAGGTAGAAGAGCTTACACTCTATTAGGATATAAGGGAGGATACAGAACTTGGAAGAGCTTACACTCTATTAGGATATAAGGGAGGATGCAGGAGGTAGAAGAGCTTACACTCTATTAGGGTATAGGGGAGGATACAGAAGGTAGAAGAGCTTACACTCTATTAGAGTATAATGGAGGATACAGGAGGTAGAAGAGCTTACACTCTATTAGGGTATAAAGGGGGATACAGGAGGTAGAAGAGCTTACACTCTATTAGGATATAAGGGAGGATACAGAAGGTGGAAGAGCTTACACTCTATTAGGATATAAGGGAGGATACAGAAGGTGGAAGAGCTTACACTCTATTAGGATATAAGGGAGGATACAGAAGGTGGAAGAGCTTACACTCTATTAGGATATAAGGGAGGATACAGGAGGTAGAAGAGCTTACACTCTATTAGGATATAAGGGAGAATACAGAAGGTGGAAGAGCTTACACTCTATTAGGATATAAGGGAGGATGCAGGAGGTAGAAGAGCTTACACTCTATTAGGGTATGAGGGAGGATGCAGGAGGTAGAAGAGCTTACACTCTATTAGGGTATAAGGGAGGATACAGGAGGTGGAAGAGCTTACACTCTATTAGGATATAAGGGAGGATGCAGGAGGTAGAAGAGCTTACACTCTATTAGGGTATAAGGGAGAATACAGACGGTAGAAGAGCTTACACTCTATTAGGGTATAGGGGAGGATGCAGGAGGTAGAAGAGCTTACACTCTATTAGGGTATAAGGGAGGATACAGGAGGTAGAAGAGCTTACACTCTATTAGGGTATAGGGGAGGATACAGAAGGTAGAAGAGCTTACACTCTATTAGGATATAAGGGAGGATGCAGGAGGTAGAAGAGCTTACACTCTATTAGGGTATAGGGGAGGATACAGAAGGTAGAAGAGCTTACACTCTATTAGGGTATAAAGGGGGATACAGGAGGTAGAAGAGCTTACACTCTATTAGGGTATAAGGGAGGATGCAGGAGGTAGAAGAGCTTACACTCTATTAGGGTATAAGGGAGAATACAGACGGTAGAAGAGCTTACACTCTATTAGGGTATAAGGGGGGATACAGGAGGTAGAAGAGCTTACACTCTATTAGGGTATAAGGGGGGATACAGGAGGTAGAAGAGCTTACACTCTATTAGGGTATAAGGGAGAATACAGGAGGTAGAAGAGCTTACACTCTATTAGGGTATAAGGGAGAATACAGGAGGTAGAAGAGCTTACACTCTATTAGGGTATAAGGGAGGATACAGAAGGTAGAAGAGCTTACACTCTATTAGGGTATAAGGGAGGATACAGATGGTAGAAGAGCTTACACTCTATTAGGATATAAGGGAGGATACAGAAGGCAGAAGAGCTTACACTCTATTAGGGTATAAGGGAGGATACAGAAGGTAGAAGAGCTTACACTCTATTAGGGTATACGGGAGGATACAGAAGGTAGAAGAGCTTACACTCTATTAGGGTATAAGGGAGGATACAGAAGGTAGAAGAGCTTACAATCTATTAGGGTATAAGGGAGGATACAGATGGTAGAAGAGCTTACACTCTATTAGGATATAAGGGAGGATACAGAAGGCAGAAGAGCTTACACTCTATTAGGGTATACGGGAGGATACAGAAGGTAGAAGAGCTTACACTCTATTAGGGTATAAGGGAGGATACAGAAGGTAGAAGAGCTTACACTCTATTAGGGTATAAGGGAGGATACAGAAGGTAGAAGAGCTTACACTCTATTAGGATATAAGGGAGGATACAGAAGGTAAAAGAGCTTACACTCTATTAGGATATAAGGGAGAATACAGAAGGTAGAAGAGCTTACACTCTATTAGGGTATACGGGAGGATACAGGAGGTAGAAGAGCTTACACTCTATTAGGATATAAGGGAGGATACAGAAGGTAGAAGAGCTTACACTCTATTAGGGTATACGGGAGGATACAGGAGGTAGAAGAGCTTACACTCTATTAGGGTATAAGGGGGATACAGAAGGTAGAAGAGCTTACACTCTATTAGGGTATAAGGGAGAATACAGGAGGTAGAAGAGCTTACACTCTATTAGGGTATAAGGGAGGATACAGGAGGTAGAAGAGCTTACACTCTATTAGGGTATAAGGAAGGATAAGAAGGTAGAAGAGCTTACACTCTATTAGGGTATAAGGGAGGATACAGATGGTAGAAGAGCTTACACTCTATTAGGGTATAAGGGGGATACAGAAGGTAGAAGAGCTTACACTCTTTTAGGGTATTGGGGAGGATACAGAACGTAGAAGAGCTTACAATCTATTAGGGTATGAGGGAGGATACAGGAGGTAGAAGAGCTTACACTCTATTAGGGTATAAGGGAGGATACAGAAGGTAGAAGAGCTTACACTCTATTAGGGTATGAGGGAGGATACAGGAGGTAGAAGAGCTTACACTCTATTAGGGTATAAGGGAGGATACAGAAGGTAGAAGAGCTTACACTCTATTAGGGTATGAGGGAGGATACAGGAGGTAGAAGAGCTTACACTCTATTAGGGTATGAGGGAGGATACAGGAGGTAGAAGAGCTTACACTCTATTAGGGTATAAGGGAGTATACAGAAGGTAGAAGAGCTTACACTCTATTAGAGTATAAGGGAGGATACAGAAGGTAGAAGAGCTTACACTCTATTAGGGTATAAGGGAGGATACAGGAGGTAGAAGAGCTTACACTCTATTAGGGTATAGGGGAGAATACAGAAGGTAGAAGAGCTTACATTCTATTAGGGTATAAGGGAGGATACAGGAGGTAGAAGAGCTTACACTCTATTAGGATATAAGGGAGGATACAGAAGGTAGAAGAGCTTACACTCTATTACTGTATAAGGGAAGATACAGAAGGTAGAAGAGCTTACACTCTATTAGGGTATAAGGGAGGATACAGAAGGTAGAAGAGCTTACACTCTATTAGGGTATGAGGGAGGATGCAGGAGGTAGAAGAGCTTACACTCTATTAGGGTATAAGGGAGGATACAGGAGGTAGAAGAGCTTACACTCTATTAGGATATAAGGGAGGATACAGAAGGTGGAAGAGCTTACACTCTATTAGGATATAAGGGAGGATGCAGGAGGTAGACAAGCTTACACTCTATTAGGGTATAAGGGAGAATACAGACGTTAGAAGAGCTTACACTCTATTAGGGTATAAGGGAGGATACAGAAGGTAGAAGAGCTTACACTCTATTAGGGTATAAGGGAGGATACAGGAGGTAGAAGAGCTTACACTCTATTAGGGTATAAGGGAGGATACAGAAGGTAGAAGAGCTTACACTCTATTAGGGTATAAGGGAGGATACAGGAGGTAGAAGAGCTTACACTCTATTAGGGTATAAGGGAGGATACAGAAGATAGAAGAGCTTACAATCTATTAGGGTATAAGGGGGATCCAGATGGTAGAAGAGCTTACACTCTATTAGGGTATAAGGGAGGATACAGAAGGTAGAAGAGCTTACACTCTATTGGGGTATAAGGGAGGATACAGATGGTAGAAGAGCTTACACTCTATTAGGATATAAGGGAGGATACAGAAGGTAGAAGAGCTTACACTCTATTAGGATATAAGGGAGGATACAGAAGGTAGAAGAGCTTACACTCTATTAGGGTATAAGGGAGGATACAGAAGGTAGAAGAGCTTACACTCTATTAGGATATAAGGGAGGATACAGAAGGTAGAAGAGCTTACACTCTATTAGGGTATAAGGGAGGATACAGAAGGTAGAAGAGCTTACGATCTATTAGGGTATAAGGGAGGATACAGAAGGTAGAAGAGCTTACACTCTATTAGGATATAAGGGAGAATACAGAAGGTAGAAGAGCTTACACTCTATTAGGGTATAAGGGAGGATACAGGAGGTAGAAGAGCTTACACTCTATTAGGGTATAAGGGAGGATACGGAAGGTAGAAGAGCTTACACTCTATTAGGGTATAAGGGGGATACAGCTGGTAGAAGAGCTTACACTCTATTAGGGTATAAGGGAGAATACAGGAGGTAGAAGAGCTTACACTCTATTAGGGTATAAGGGAGGATACAGGAGGTAGAAGAGCTTACACTCTATTAGGGTATAAGGGGGATACAGAAGGTAGAAGAGCTTACACTCTATTAGGGTATAAGGGAGAATACAGAAGGTAGAAGAGCTTACACTCTATTAGGGTATAAGGGAGGATACAGAAGGTAGAAGAGCTTACACTCTATTAGGGTATAAGGGAGGATACAGAAGGTAGAAGAGCTTACACTCTATTAGGGTATAAGGGAGAATACAGGAGGTAGAAGAGCTTACACTCTATTAGGGTATAAGGGAGGATACAGGAGGTAGAAGAGCTTACACTCTATTAGGGTATAAGGGAGGATACAGGAGGTAGAAGAGCTTACACTCTATTAGGGTATAAGGGAGGATACAGGAGGTAGAATAGCTTACACTCTATTAGGGTATAAGGGAGGATACAGGAGGTAGAAGAGCTTACAATCTATTAGGGTATGAGGGAGGATACAGAAGGTAGAAGAGCTTACACTCTATTAGGGTATGAGGGAGGATACAGGAGGTAGAAGAGCTTACACTCTATTAGGGTATGAGGGAGGATACAGGAGGTAGAAGAGCTTACACTCTATTAGGGTATAAGGGAGGATACAGAAGGTAGAAGAGCTTACACTCTATTAGGGTATAAGGGAAGATACAGAAGGTAGAAGAGCTTACACTCTATTAGGGTATAAGGGAGGATACAGGAGGTAGAAGAGCTTACACTCTATTCAGGTATAAGGGAGGATACAGGAGGTAGAAGAGCTTACACTGTATTAGGGTATAAGGGAGGATACAGAAGGTAGAAGAGCTTACACTCTATTAGGGTATAAGGGAGAATACAGAAGGTAGAAGAGTTTACACTCTATTAGGATATAAGGGATGATACAGAAGGTAGAAGAGCTTACACTCTATTAGGGTATAAGGGAGGATACAGAAGGTAGAAGAGCTTACACTCTATTAGGGTATAAGGGAGGATACAGGAGGTAGAAGAGCTTACACTCTATTAGGGTATAAGGGAGGATACAGAAGGTAGAAGAGCTTACACTCTATTAGGGTATAAGGGAGGATACAGGAGGTAGAAGAGCTTACACTCTATTAGGGTATAAGGGAGGATACAGAAGATAGAAGAGCTTACAATCTATTAGGGTATAAGGGGGATACAGATGGTAGAAGAGCTTACACTCTATTAGGGTATAAGGGAGGATACAGAAGGTAGAAGAGCTTACACTCTATTGGGGTATAAGGGAGGATACAGATGGTAGAAGAGCTTACACTCTATTAGGATATAAGGGAGGATACAGAAGGTAGAAGAGCTTACACTCTATTAGGATATAAGGGAGGATACAGAAGGTAGAAGAGCTTACACTCTATTAGGGTATAAGGGAGGATACAGAAGGTAGAAGAGCTTACACTCTATTAGGATATAAGGGAGGATACAGAAGGTAGAAGAGCTTACACTCTATTAGGGTATAAGGGAGAATACAGGAGGTAGAAGAGCTTACACTCTATTAGGGTATAAGGGAGGATACAGGAGGTAGAAGAGCTTACACTCTATTAGGGTATAAGGAAGGATAAGAAGGTAGAAGAGCTTACACTCTATTAGGGTATAAGGGAGGATACAGATGGTAGAAGAGCTTACACTCTATTAGGGTATAAGGGGGATACAGAAGGTAGAAGAGCTTACACTCTTTTAGGGTATTGGGGAGGATACAGAACGTAGAAGAGCTTACAATCTATTAGGGTATGAGGGAGGATACAGGAGGTAGAAGAGCTTACACTCTATTAGGGTATGAGGGAGGATACAGGAGGTAGAAGAGCTTACACTCTATTAGGGTATAAGGGAGGATACAGAAGGTAGAAGAGCTTACACTCTATTAGGGTATGAGGGAGGATACAGGAGGTAGAAGAGCTTACACTCTATTAGGGTATAAGGGAGGATACAGAAGGTAGAAGAGCTTACACTCTATTAGGGTATGAGGGAGGATACAGGAGGTAGAAGAGCTTACACTCTATTAGGGTATGAGGGAGGATACAGGAGGTAGAAGAGCTTACACTCTATTAGGGTATAAGGGAGTATACAGAAGGTAGAAGAGCTTACACTCTATTAGAGTATAAGGGAGGATACAGAAGGTAGAAGAGCTTACACTCTATTAGGGTATAAGGGAGGATACAGGAGGTAGAAGAGCTTACACTCTATTAGGGTATAGGGGAGAATACAGAAGGTAGAAGAGCTTACACTCTATTAGGGTATAAGGGAGGATACAGAAGGTAGAAGAGCTTACACTCTATTAGGGTATAAGGGAGGATACAGGAGGTAGAAGAGCTTACACTCTATTAGGATATAAGGGAGGATACAGAAGGTAGAAGAGCTTACACTCTATTACTGTATAAGGGAAGATACAGAAGGTAGAAGAGCTTACACTCTATTAGGGTATAAGGGAGGATACAGAAGGTAGAAGAGCTTACACTCTATTAGGGTATGAGGGAGGATGCAGGAGGTAGAAGAGCTTACACTCTATTAGGGTATAAGGGAGGATACAGGAGGTAGAAGAGCTTACACTCTATTAGGATATAAGGGAGGATACAGAAGGTGGAAGAGCTTACACTCTATTAGGATATAAGGGAGGATGCAGGAGGTAGACAAGCTTACACTCTATTAGGGTATAAGGGAGAATACAGACGTTAGAAGAGCTTACACTCTATTAGGGTATAAGGGAGGATACAGAAGGTAGAAGAGCTTACACTCTATTAGGGTATAAGGGAGGATACAGGAGGTAGAAGAGCTTACACTCTATTAGGGTATAAGGGAGGATACAGAAGGTAGAAGAGCTTACACTCTATTAGGGTATAAGGGAGGATACAGGAGGTAGAAGAGCTTACACTCTATTAGGGTATAAGGGAGGATACAGAAGATAGAAGAGCTTACAATCTATTAGGGTATAAGGGGGATACAGATGGTAGAAGAGCTTACACTCTATTAGGGTATAAGGGAGGATACAGAAGGTAGAAGAGCTTACACTCTATTGGGGTATAAGGGAGGATACAGATGGTAGAAGAGCTTACACTCTATTAGGATATAAGGGAGGATACAGAAGGTAGAAGAGCTTACACTCTATTAGGATATAAGGGAGGATACAGAAGGTAGAAGAGCTTACACTCTATTAGGGTATAAGGGAGGATACAGAAGGTAGAAGAGCTTACACTCTATTAGGATATAAGGGAGGATACAGAAGGTAGAAGAGCTTACACTCTATTAGGGTATAAGGGAGGATACAGAAGGTAGAAGAGCTTACGATCTATTAGGGTATAAGGGAGGATACAGAAGGTAGAAGAGCTTACACTCTATTAGGATATAAGGGAGAATACAGAAGGTAGAAGAGCTTACACTCTATTAGGGTATAAGGGAGGATACAGGAGGTAGAAGAGCTTACACTCTATTAGGGTATAAGGGAGGATACGGAAGGTAGAAGAGCTTACACTCTATTAGGGTATAAGGGGGATACAGCTGGTAGAAGAGCTTACACTCTATTAGGGTATAAGGGAGAATACAGGAGGTAGAAGAGCTTACACTCTATTAGGGTATAAGGGAGGATACAGGAGGTAGAAGAGCTTACACTCTATTAGGGTATAAGGGGGATACAGAAGGTAGAAGAGCTTGCACTCTATTAGGGTATAAGGGAGAATACAGAAGGTAGAAGAGCTTACACTCTATTAGGGTATAAGGGAGGATACGGAAGGTAGAAGAGCTTACACTCTATTAGGGTATAAGGGGGATACAGCTGGTAGAAGAGCTTACACTCTATTAGGGTATAAGGGAGAATACAGGAGGTAGAAGAGCTTACACTCTATTAGGGTATAAGGGAGGATACAGGAGGTAGAAGAGCTTACACTCTATTAGGGTATAAGGGAGGATACAGGAGGTAGAAGAGCTTACACTCTATTAGGGTATAAGGGAGGATACAGGAGGTAGAAGAGCTTACACTCTATTAGGGTATAAGGGAGGATACAGAAGGTAGAAGAGCTTACAATCTATTAGGGTATGAGGGAGGATACAGAAGGTAGAAGAGCTTACACTCTATTAGGGTATGAGGGAGGATACAGGAGGTAGAAGAGCTTACACTCTATTAGGGTATGAGGGAGGATACAGGAGGTAGAAGAGCTTACACTCTATTAGGGTATAAGGGAGGATACAGAAGGTAGAAGAGCTTACACTCTATTAGGGTATAAGGGAAGATACAGAAGGTAGAAGAGCTTACACTCTATTAGGGTATAAGGGAGGATACAGGAGGTAGAAGAGCTTACACTCTATTCAGGTATAAGGGAGGATACAGGAGGTAGAAGAGCTTACACTGTATTAGGGTATAAGGGAGGATACAGAAGGTAGAAGAGCTTACACTCTATTAGGGTATAAGGGAGAATACAGAAGGTAGAAGAGTTTACACTCTATTAGGATATAAGGGATGATACAGAAGGTAGAAGAGCTTACACTCTATTAGGGTATAAGGGAGGATACAGAAGGTAGAAGAGCTTACACTCTATTAGGGTATAAGGGAGGATACAGGAGGTAGAAGAGCTTACACTCTATTAGGGTATAAGGGAGGATACAGAAGGTAGAAGAGCTTACACTCTATTAGGGTATAAGGGAGGATACAGAAGGTAGAAGAGCTTACACTCTATTAGGGTATAAGGGAGGATACAGAAGGTAGAAGAGCTTACACTCTATTAGGGTATAAGGGAGAATACAGGAGGTAGAAGAGCTTACACTCTATTAGGGTATAAGGGAGGATACAGGAGGTAGAAGAGCTTACACTCTATTAGGGTATAAGGGAGGATACAGGAGGTAGAAGAGCTTACACTCTATTAGGGTATAAGGGAGGATACAGGAGGTAGAAGAGCTTACACTCTATTAGGGTATAAGGGAGGATACAGAAGGTAGAAGAGCTTACAATCTATTAGGGTATGAGGGAGGATACAGAAGGTAGAAGAGCTTACACTCTATTAGGGTATGAGGGAGGATACAGGAGGTAGAAGAGCTTACACTCTATTAGGGTATGAGGGAGGATACAGGAGGTAGAAGAGCTTACACTCTATTAGGGTATAAGGGAGGATACAGAAGGTAGAAGAGCTTACACTCTATTAGGGTATAAGGGAAGATACAGAAGGTAGAAGAGCTTACACACTATTAGGGTATAAGGGAGGATACAGGAGGTAGAAGAGCTTACACTCTATTCAGGTATAAGGGAGGATACAGGAGGTAGAAGAGCTTACACTGTATTAGGGTATAAGGGAGGATACAGAAGGTAGAAGAGCTTACACTCTATTAGGGTATAAGGGAGAATACAGAAGGTAGAAGAGTTTACACTCTATTAGGATATAAGGGATGATACAGAAGGTAGAAGAGCTTACACTCTATTAGGGTATAAGGGAGGATACAGAAGGTAGAAGAGCTTACACTCTATTAGGGTATAAGGGAGGATACAGGAGGTAGAAGAGCTTACACTCTATTAGGGTATAAGGGAGGATACAGAAGGTAGAAGAGCTTACACTCTGTTAGGGTATAGGGGAGAATACAGAAGGTAGAAGAGCTTACACTCTATTAGGGTATAAGGGAGGATACAGAAGGTAGAAGAGCTTACACTCTATTAGGGTATAAGGGAGGATACAGGAGGTAGAAGAGCTTACACTCTATTAGGGTATAATGGAGGATACAGAAGGTGGAAGAGCTTACACTCTATTAGGGTATAAGAGAGGATACAGGAGGTAGAAGAGCTTACACTCTATTAGGATATAAGGGATGATACAGAAGGTAGAAGAGCTTACACTCTATTAGGGTATAAGGGAGGATACAGAAGGTAGAAGAGCTTACACTCTATTAGGGTATGAGGGAGGATACAGGAGGTAGAAGAGCTTACACTCTATTAGGGTATAGGGGAGGATACAGAAGGTAGAAGAGCTTACACTCTATTAGGGTATAGGGGAGGATACAGGAGGTAGAAGAGCTTACACTCTATTAGGATATAAGGGAGGATACAGGAGGTAGAAGAGCTTACACTCTATTAGGGTATAAGGGAGGATGCAGGAGGTAGAAGAGCTTACACTCTATTAGGGTATAAGGGAGGATACAGGAGGTGGAAGAGCTTACACTCTATTAGGATATAAGGGAGGATGCAGGAGGTAGAAGAGCTTACACTCTATTAGGGTATAAGGGAGAATACAGATGGTAGAAGAGCTTACACTCTATTAGGGTATAGGGGAGGATGCAGGAGGTAGAAGAGCTTACACTCTATTAGGGTATAAGGGAGGATACAGGAGGTAGAAGAGCTTACACTCTATTAGGATATAAGGGAGGATACAGAAGGTGGAAGAGCTTACACTCTATTAGGATATAAGGGAGGATGCAGGAGGTAGAAGAGCTTACACTCTATTAGGGTATAGGGGAGGATACAGAAGGTAGAAGAGCTTACACTCTATTAGGGTATAAGGGAGGATACAGGAGGTAGAAGAGCTTACACTCTATTAGGGTATAAAGGGGGATACAGGAGGTAGAAGAGCTTACACTCTATTAGGATATAAGGGAGGATACAGAAGGTGGAAGAGCTTACACTCTATTAGGATATAAGAGAGGATACAGAAGGTGGAAGAGCTTACACTCTATTAGGATATAAGGGAGGATACAGAAGGTGGAAGAGCTTACACTCTATTAGGATATAAGGGAGGATACAGGAGGTAGAAGAGCTTACACTCTATTAGGATATAAGGGAGAATACAGAAGGTGGAAGAGCTTACACTCTATTAGGATATAAGGGAGGATGCAGGAGGTAGAAGAGCTTACACTCTATTAGGGTATAAGGGAGGATACAGGAGGTGGAAGAGCTTACACTCTATTAGGATATAAGGGAGGATGCAGGAGGTAGAAGAGCTTACACTCTATTAGGGTATAAGGGAGAATACAGACGGTAGAAGAGCTTACACTCTATTAGGGTATAGGGGAGGATGCAGGAGGTAGAAGAGCTTACACTCTATTAGGGTATAAGGGAGGATACAGGAGGTAGAAGAGCTTTCACTCTATTAGGATATAAGGGAGGATACAGGAGGTAGAAGAGCTTACACTCTATTAGGATATAAGGGAGGATGCAGGAGGTAGAAGAGCTTACACTCTATTAGGGTATAGGGGAGGATACAGAAGGTAGAAGAGCTTACACTCTAATAGGGTATAAAGGGGGATACAGGAGGTAGAAGAGCTTACACTCTATTAGGGTATAAGGGAGGATACAGAAGATAGAAGAGCTTACAATCTATTAGGGTATAAGGGGGATACAGATGGTAGAAGAGCTTACACTCTATTAGGGTATAAGGGGGGATACAGGAGGTAGAAGAGCTTACACTCTATTAGGGTATAAGGGGGGATACAGGAGGTAGAAGAGCTTACACTCTATTAGGGTATAAGGGAGAATACAGGAGGTAGAAGAGCTTACACTCTATTAGGGTATAGGGGAGGATACAGAAGGTAGAAGAGCTTATACTCTATTAGGATATAAGGGAGGATGCAGGAGGTAGAAGAGCTTACACTCTATTAGGATATAAGGGAGGATACAGGAGGTAGAAGAGCTTACACTCTATTAGGATATAAGGGAGGATGCAGGAGGTAGAAGAGCTTACACTCTATTAGGGTATAGGGGAGGATACAGAAGGTAGAAGAGCTTACACTCTATTAGAGTATAAAGGGGGATACAGGAGGTAGAAGAGCTTACACTCTATTAGGGTATAAGGGAGGATACAGGAGGTAGAAGAGCTTACACTCTATTAGGATATAAGGGAGGATACAGGAGGTAGAAGAGCTTACACTCTATTAGGATATAAGGGAGGATGCAGGAGGTAGAAGAGCTTACACTCTATTAGGGTATAGGGGAGGATACAGGAGGTAGAAGAGCTTACCCTCTATTAGGGTATAAGGGGGGATACAGAAGGTAGAAGAGCTTACACTCTATTAGGGTATAAGGGAGGATGCAGGAGGTAGAAGAGCTTACACTCTATTAGGGTATAAGGGAGAATACAGACGGTAGAAGAGCTTACACTCTATTAGGGTATAAGGGGGGATACAGGAGGTAGAAGAGCTTACACTCTATTAGGGTATAAGGGAGAATACAGGAGGTAGAAGAGCTTACACTCTATTAGGGTATAAGGGAGAATACAGGAGGTAGAAGAGCTTACACTCTATTAGGGTATAAGGGAGGATACAGAAGGTAGAAGAGCTTACACTCTATTAGGATATAAGGGAGGATACAGAAGGTAGAAGAGCTTACACTCTATTAGGGTATAAGGGAGAATACAGGAGGTAGAAGAGCTTACACTCTATTAGGGTATAAGGGAGAATACAGAAGGTAGAAGAGCTTACACTCTATTAGGGTATAAGGGGGGATACAGGAGGTAGAAGAGCTTACACTCTATTAGGGTATAAGGGAGAATACAGGAGGTAGAAGAGCTTACACTCTATTAGGGTATAAGGGAGAATACAGGAGGTAGAAGAGCTTACACTCTATTAGGGTATAAGGGAGGATACAGAAGGTAGAAGAGCTTACACTCTATTAGGGTATAAGGGAGGATACAGATGGTAGAAGAGCTTACACTCTATTAGGATATAAGGGAGGATACAGAAGGCAGAAGAGCTTACACTCTATTAGGGTATACGGGAGGATACAGAAGGTAGAAGAGCTTACACTCTATTAGGGTATAAGGGAGGATACAGAAGGTAGAAGAGCTTACAATCTATTAGGGTATAAGGGAGGATACAGAAGGTAGAAGAGCTTACACTCTATTAGGATATAAGGGAGGATACAGAAGGTAGAAGAGCTTACACTCTATTAGGGTATAAGGGAGAATACAGGAGGTAGAAGAGCTTACACTCTATTAGGATATAAGGGAGGATACAGAAGGTAAAAGAGCTTACACTCTATTAGGATATAAGGGAGAATACAGAAGGTAGAAGAGCTTACACTCTATTAGGGTATAAGGGAGAATACAGGAGGTAGAAGAGCTTACACTCTATTAGGGTATAAGGGAGGATACAGAAGGTAGAAGAGCTTACACTCTATTAGGGTATGAGGGAGGATACAGGAGGTAGAAGAGCTTACACTCTATTAGGGTATAAGGGAGGATACAGAAGGTAGAAGAGCTTACACTCTATTAGGGTATGAGGGAGGATACAGGAGGTAGAAGAGCTTACACTCTATTAGGGTATGAGGGAGGATACAGGAGGTAGAAGAGCTTACACTCTATTAGGGTATAAGGGAGTATACAGAAGGTAGAAGAGCTTACACTCTATTAGAGTATAAGGGAGGATACAGAAGGTAGAAGAGCTTACACTCTATTAGGGTATAGGGGAGAATACAGAAGGTAGAAGAGCTTACACTCTATTAGGGTATAAGGGGGGATACAGGAGGTAGAAGAGCTTACACTCTATTAGGGTATAAGGGGGGATACAGGAGGTAGAAGAGCTTACACTCTATTAGGGTATAAGGGAGAATACAGGAGGTAGAAGAGCTTACACTCTATTAGGGTATAGGGGAGGATACAGAAGGTAGAAGAGCTTATACTCTATTAGGATATAAGGGAGGATGCAGGAGGTAGAAGAGCTTACACTCTATTAGGATATAAGGGAGGATACAGGAGGTAGAAGAGCTTACACTCTATTAGGATATAAGGGAGGATGCAGGAGGTAGAAGAGCTTACACTCTATTAGGGTATAGGGGAGGATACAGAAGGTAGAAGAGTTTACACTCTATTAGAGTATAAAGGGGGATACAGGAGGTAGAAGAGCTTACACTCTATTAGGGTATAAGGGAGGATACAGGAGGTAGAAGAGCTTACACTCTATTAGGATATAAGGGAGGATACAGGAGGTAGAAGAGCTTACACTCTATTAGGATATAAGGGAGGATGCAGGAGGTAGAAGAGCTTACACTCTATTAGGGTATAGGGGAGGATACAGGAGGTAGAAGAGCTTACCCTCTATTAGGGTATAAGGGGGGATACAGAAGGTAGAAGAGCTTACACTCTATTAGGGTATAAGGGAGGATGCAGGAGGTAGAAGAGCTTACACTCTATTAGGGTATAAGGGAGAATACAGACGGTAGAAGAGCTTACACTCTATTAGGGTATAAGGGGGGATACAGGAGGTAGAAGAGCTTACACTCTATTAGGGTATAAGGGAGAATACAGGAGGTAGAAGAGCTTACACTCTATTAGGGTATAAGGGAGAATACAGGAGGTAGAAGAGCTTACACTCTATTAGGGTATAAGGGAGGATACAGAAGGTAGAAGAGCTTACACTCTATTAGGATATAAGGGAGGATACAGAAGGTAGAAGAGCTTACACTCTATTAGGGTATAAGGGAGAATACAGGAGGTAGAAGAGCTTACACTCTATTAGGGTATAAGGGAGAATACAGAAGGTAGAAGAGCTTACACTCTATTAGGGTATAAGGGGGGATACAGGAGGTAGAAGAGCTTACACTCTATTAGGGTATAAGGGAGAATACAGGAGGTAGAAGAGCTTACACTCTATTAGGGTATAAGGGAGAATACAGGAGGTAGAAGAGCTTACACTCTATTAGGGTATAAGGGAGGATACAGAAGGTAGAAGAGCTTACACTCTATTAGGGTATAAGGGAGGATACAGATGGTAGAAGAGCTTACACTCTATTAGGATATAAGGGAGGATACAGAAGGCAGAAGAGCTTACACTCTATTAGGGTATACGGGAGGATACAGAAGGTAGAAGAGCTTACACTCTATTAGGGTATAAGGGAGGATACAGAAGGTAGAAGAGCTTACAATCTATTAGGGTATAAGGGAGGATACAGAAGGTAGAAGAGCTTACACTCTATTAGGATATAAGGGAGGATACAGAAGGTAGAAGAGCTTACACTCTATTAGGGTATAAGGGAGAATACAGGAGGTAGAAGAGCTTACACTCTATTAGGATATAAGGGAGGATACAGAAGGTAAAAGAGCTTACACTCTATTAGGATATAAGGGAGAATACAGAAGGTAGAAGAGCTTACACTCTATTAGGGTATAAGGGAGAATACAGGAGGTAGAAGAGCTTACACTCTATTAGGGTATAAGGGAGGATACAGAAGGTAGAAGAGCTTACACTCTATTAGGGTATGAGGGAGGATACAGGAGGTAGAAGAGCTTACACTCTATTAGGGTATAAGGGAGGATACAGAAGGTAGAAGAGCTTACACTCTATTAGGGTATGAGGGAGGATACAGGAGGTAGAAGAGCTTACACTCTATTAGGGTATGAGGGAGGATACAGGAGGTAGAAGAGCTTACACTCTATTAGGGTATAAGGGAGTATACAGAAGGTAGAAGAGCTTACACTCTATTAGGGTATAAGGGAGGATACAGGAGGTAGAAGAGCTTACACTCTATTAGGGTATAGGGGAGAATACAGAAGGTAGAAGAGCTTACATTCTATTAGGGTATAAGGGAGGATACAGGAGGTAGAAGAGCTTACACTCTATTAGGATATAAGGGAGGATACAGAAGGTAGAAGAGCTTACACTCTATTACTGTATAAGGGAAGATACAGAAGGTAGAAGAGCTTACACTCTATTAGGGTATAAGGGAGGATACAGAAGGTAGAAGAGCTTACACTCTATTAGGGTATGAGGGAGGATGCAGGAGGTAGAAGAGCTTACACTCTATTAGGGTATAAGGGAGGATACAGGAGGTAGAAGAGCTTACACTCTATTAGGATATAAGGGAGGATACAGAAGGTGGAAGAGCTTACACTCTATTAGGATATAAGGGAGGATGCAGGAGGTAGAAGAGCTTACACTCTATTAGGGTATAAGGGAGAATACAGAAGGTAGAAGAGCTTACATTCTATTAGGGTATAAGGGAGAATACAGGAGGTAGAAGAGCTTACACTCTATTAGGGTATAAGGGAGAATACAGACGTTAGAAGAGCTTACACTCTATTAGGGTATAAGGGAGGATACAGGAGGTAGAAGAGCTTACACTCTATTAGGATATAAGGGAGGATACAGAAGGTAGAAGAGCTTACACTCTATTAGGGTATAAGGGAGGATACAGGAGGTAGAAGAGCTTACACTCTATTAGGGTATAAGGGAGGATACAGAAGATAGAAGAGCTTACAATCTATTAGGGTATAAGGGGGATACAGATGGTAGAAGAGCTTACACTCTATTAGGGTATAAGGGAGGATACAGAAGGTAGAAGAGCTTACACTCTATTGGGGTATAAGGGAGGATACAGATGGTAGAAGAGCTTACACTCTATTAGGATATAAGGGAGGATACAGAAGGTAGAAGAGCTTACACTCTATTAGGATATAAGGGAGGATACAGAAGGTAGAAGAGCTTACACTCTATTAGGGTATAAGGGAGGATACAGAAGGTAGAAGAGCTTACACTCTATTAGGATATAAGGGAGGATACAGAAGGTAGAAGAGCTTACACTCTATTAGGGTATAAGGGAGGATACAGAAGGTAGAAGAGCTTACGATCTATTAGGGTATAAGGGAGGATACAGAAGGTAGAAGAGCTTACACTCTATTAGGATATAAGGGAGAATACAGAAGGTAGAAGAGCTTACACTCTATTAGGGTATAAGGGAGGATACAGGAGGTAGAAGAGCTTACACTCTATTAGGGTATAAGGGAGGATACGGAAGGTAGAAGAGCTTACACTCTATTAGGGTATAAGGGGGATACAGCTGGTAGAAGAGCTTACACTCTATTAGGGTATAAGGGAGAATACAGGAGGTAGAAGAGCTTACACTCTATTAGGGTATAAGGGAGGATACAGGAGGTAGAAGAGCTTACACTCTATTAGGGTATAAGGGGGATACAGAAGGTAGAAGAGCTTACACTCTATTAGGGTATAAGGGAGAATACAGAAGGTAGAAGAGCTTACACTCTATTAGGGTATAAGGGAGGATACAGAAGGTAGAAGAGCTTACACTCTATTAGGGTATAAGGGAGGATGCAGGAGGTAGAAGAGCTTACACTCTATTAGGGTATAAGGGAGGATACAGGAGGTAGAAGAGCTTACACTCTATTAGGGTATAAGGGAGAATACAGGAGGTAGAAGAGCTTACACTCTATTAGGGTATAAGGGAGGATACAGGAGGTAGAAGAGCTTACACTCTATTAGGGTATAAGGGAGGATACAGGAGGTAGAAGAGCTTACACTCTATTAGGGTATAAGGGAGGATACAGGAGGTAGAAGAGCTTACACTCTATTAGGGTATAAGGGAGGATACAGAAGGTAGAAGAGCTTACAATCTATTAGGGTATGAGGGAGGATACAGAAGGTAGAAGAGCTTACACTCTATTAGGGTATGAGGGAGGATACAGGAGGTAGAAGAGCTTACACTCTATTAGGGTATGAGGGAGGATACAGGAGGTAGAAGAGCTTACACTCTATTAGGGTATAAGGGAGGATACAGAAGGTAGAAGAGCTTACACTCTATTAGGGTATAAGGGAAGATACAGAAGGTAGAAGAGCTTACACTCTATTAGGGTATAAGGGGGATACAGAAGGTAGAAGAGCTTACACTCTATTCAGGTATAAGGGAGGATACAGGAGGTAGAAGAGCTTACACTCTATTAGGGTATAAGGGAGGATACAGAAGGTAGAAGAGCTTACACTCTATTAGGGTATAAGGGAGAATACAGAAGGTAGAAGAGTTTACACTCTATTAGGATATAAGGGATGATACAGAAGGTAGAAGAGCTTACACTCTATTAGGGTATAAGGGAGGATACAGAAGGTAGAAGAGCTTACACTCTATTAGGGTATAAGGGAGGATACAGGAGGTAGAAGAGCTTACACTCTATTAGGGTATAAGGGAGGATACAGAAGGTAGAAGAGCTTACACTCTGTTAGGGTATAGGGGAGAATACAGAAGGTAGAAGAGCTTACACTCTATTAGGGTATAAGGGAGGATACAGAAGGTAGAAGAGCTTACACTCTATTAGGGTATAAGGGAGGATACAGGAGGTAGAAGAGCTTACACTCTATTAGGGTATAATGGAGGATACAGAAGGTGGAAGAGCTTACACTCTATTAGGGTATAAGAGAGGATACAGGAGGTAGAAGAGCTTACACTCTATTAGGATATAAGGGATGATACAGAAGGTAGAAGAGCTTACACTCTATTAGGGTATAAGGGAGGATACAGAAGGTAGAAGAGCTTACACTCTATTAGGGTATGAGGGAGGATACAGGAGGTAGAAGAGCTTACACTCTATTAGGATATAAGGGAGGATACAGAAGGTGGAAGAGCTTACACTCTATTAGGGTATAAGGGAGAATACAGGAGGTAGAAGAGCTTATACTCTATTAGGATATAAGGGAGGATACAGAAGGTGGAAGAGCTTACACTCTATTAGGATATAAGGGAGGATACAGAAGGTGGAAGAGCTTACACTCTATTAGGGTATAGGGGAGGATACAGAAGGTAGAAGAGCTTACACTCTATTAGGGTATAAGGGAGGATACAGAAGGTAGAAGAGCTTACACTCTATTAGGGTATAAGGGAGGATACAGGAGGTAGAAGAGCTTACACTCTATTAGGGTATAATGGAGGATACAGAAGGTGGAAGAGCTTACACTCTATTAGGGTATAAGAGAGGATACAGGAGGTAGAAGAGCTTACACTCTATTAGGATATAAGGGATGATACAGAAGGTAGAAGAGCTTACACTCTATTAGGGTATAAGGGAGGATACAGAAGGTAGAAGAGCTTACACTCTATTAGGGTATGAGGGAGGATACAGGAGGTAGAAGAGCTTACACTCTATTAGGATATAAGGGAGGATACAGAAGGTGGAAGAGCTTACACTCTATTAGGGTATAAGGGAGAATACAGGAGGTAGAAGAGCTTATACTCTATTAGGATATAAGGGAGGATACAGAAGGTGGAAGAGCTTACACTCTATTAGGATATAAGGGAGGATACAGAAGGTGGAAGAGCTTACACTCTATTAGGGTATAGGGGAGGATACAGAAGGTAGAAGAGCTTACACTCTATTAGGGTATAGGGGAGGATACAGGAGGTAGAAGAGCTTACACTCTATTAGGATATAAGGGAGGATACAGGAGGTAGAAGAGCTTACACTCTATTAGGGTATAAGGGAGGATGCAGGAGGTAGAAGAGCTTACACTCTATTAGGGTATAAGGGAGGATACAGGAGGTGGAAGAGCTTACACTCTATTAGGATATAAGGGAGGATGCAGGAGGTAGAAGAGCTTACACTCTATTAGGGTATAAGGGAGAATACAGACGGTAGAAGAGCATACACTCTATTAGGGTATAGGGGAGGATGCAGGAGGTAGAAGAGCTTACACTCTATTAGGGTATAAGGGAGGATACAGGAGGTAGAAGAGCTTACACTCTATTAGGATATAAGGGAGGATACAGAAGGTGGAAGAGCTTACACTCTATTAGGATATAAGGGAGGATGCAGGAGGTAGAAGAGCTTACACTCTATTAGGGTATAGGGGAGGATACAGAAGGTAGAAGAGCTTACACTCTATTAGGGTATAAGGGAGGATACAGGAGGTAGAAGAGCTTACACTCTATTAGGGTATAAAGGGGGATACAGGAGGTAGAAGAGCTTACACTCTATTAGGATATAAGGGAGGATACAGAAGGTGGAAGAGCTTACACTCTATTAGGATATAAGGGAGGATACAGAAGGTGGAAGAGCTTACACTCTATTAGGATATAAGGGAGGATACAGAAGGTGGAAGAGCTTACACTCTATTAGGATATAAGGGAGGATACAGGAGGTAGAAGAGCTTACACTCTATTAGGATATAAGGGAGAATACAGAAGGTGGAAGAGCTTACACTCTATTAGGATATAAGGGAGGATGCAGGAGGTAGAAGAGCTTACACTCTATTAGGGTATAAGGGAGGATGCAGGAGGTAGAAGAGCTTACACTCTATTAGGGTATAGGGGAGGATACAGAAGGTAGAAGAGCTTACACTCTAATAGGGTATAAAGGGGGATACAGGAGGTAGAAGAGCTTACACTCTATTAGGGTATAAGGGAGGATACAGGAGGTAGAAGAGCTTACACTCTATTAGGGTATAAGGGAGGATACAGAAGATAGAAGAGCTTACAATCTATTAGGGTATAAGGGGGATACAGATGGTAGAAGAGCTTACACTCTATTAGGGTATAAGGGGGGATACAGGAGGTAGAAGAGCTTACAATCTATTAGGGTATAAGGGGGGATACAGGAGGTAGAAGAGCTTACACTCTATTAGGGTATAAGGGAGAATACAGGAGGTAGAAGAGCTTACACTCTATTAGGGTATAGGGGAGGATACAGAAGGTAGAAGAGCTTACACTCTATTAGGATATAAGGGAGGATGCAGGAGGTAGAAGAGCTTACACTCTATTAGGATATAAGGGAGGATACAGGAGGTAGAAGAGCTTACACTCTATTAGGATATAAGGGAGGATGCACGAGGCAGAAGAGCTTACACTCTATTAGGGTATAGGGGAGGATACAGAAGGTAGAAGAGCTTACACTCTATTAGAGTATAAAGGGGGATACAGGAGGTAGAAGAGCTTACACTCTATTAGGGTATAAGGGAGGATACAGGAGGTAGAAGAGCTTACACTCTATTAGGATATAAGGGAGGATACAGGAGGTAGAAGAGCTTACACTCTATTAGGATATAAGGGAGGATGCAGGAGGTAGAAGAGCTTACACTCTATTAGGGTATAGGGGAGGATACAGGAGGTAGAAGAGCTTACCCTCTATTAGGGTATAAGGGGGGATACAGAAGGTAGAAGAGCTTACACTCTATTAGGGTATAAGGGAGGATGCAGGAGGTAGAAGAGCTTACACTCTATTAGGGTATAAGGGAGAATACAGACGGTAGAAGAGCTTACACTCTATTAGGGTATATGGGGGGATACAGGAGGTAGATGAGCTTACACTCTATTAGGGTATAAGGGAGAATACAGGAGGTAGAAGAGCTTACACTCTATTAGGGTATAAGGGAGAATACAGGAGGTAGAAGAGCTTACACTCTATTAGGGTATAAGGGAGGATACAGAAGGTAGAAGAGCTTACACTCTATTAGGATATAAGGGAGGATACAGAAGGTAGAAGAGCTTACACTCTATTAGGGTATAAGGGAGAATACAGGAGGTAGAAGAGCTTACACTCTATTAGGGTATAAGGGAGAATACAGAAGGTAGAAGAGCTTACACTCTATTAGGGTATAAGGGGGGATACAGGAGGTAGAAGAGCTTACACTCTATTAGGGTATAAGGGAGAATACAGGAGGTAGAAGAGCTTACACTCTATTAGGGTATAAGGGAGAATACAGGAGGTAGAAGAGCTTACACTCTATTAGGGTATAAGGGAGGATACAGAAGGTAGAAGAGCTTACACTCTATTAGGATATAAGGGAGGATACAGAAGGCAGAAGAGCTTACACTCTATTAGGGTATACGGGAGGATACAGAAGGTAGAAGAGCTTACAATCTATTAGGGTATAAGGGAGGATACAGAAGGTAGAAGAGCTTACACTCTATTAGGGTATAAGGGGGATACAGAAGGTAGAAGAGCTTACACTCTATTAGGGTATAAGGGAGGATACAGAAGGTAGAAGAGCTTACAATCTATTAGGGTATAAGGGATTATACAGAAGGTAGAAGAGCTTACACTCTATTAGGGTATAAGGGGGATACAGAAGGTAGAAGAGCTTACACTCTATTAGGGTATAAGGGAGAATACAGGAGGTAGAAGAGCTTACACTCTATTAGGGTATAAGGGAGGATACAGGAGGTAGAAGAGCTTACACTCTATTAGGGTATAAGGGAGGATACAGGAGGTAGAAGAGCTTACACTCTATTAGGGTATAAGGGGGGATACAGGAGGTAGAAGAGCTTACACTCTATTAGGGTATACGGGAGGATACAGGAGGTAGAAGAGCTTACACTCTATTAGGGTATACGGGAGGATACAGGAGGTAGAAGAGCTTACACTCTATTAGGGTATAAGGGAGGATACAGGAGGTAGAAGAGCTTACACTCTATTAGGGTATAAGGGGGATACAGCTGGTAGAAGAGCTTACACTCTATTAGGGTATAAGGGGGATACAGAAGGTAGAAGAGCTTACACTCTATTAGGGTACAAGGGAGAATACAGAAGGTAGAAGAGCTTACACTCTATTAGGGTATATGGGAGGATACAGGAGGTAGAAGAGCTTACACTCTATTAGGGTATAAGGGAGGATACAGAAGGTAGAAGAGCTTACACTCTATTAGGGTATAAGGGGGATACAGAAGGTAGAAGAGCTTACACTCTATTAGGGTATAAGGGAGAATACAGGAGGTAGAAGAGCTTACACTCTATTAGGGTATAAGGGAGGATACAGGAGGTAGAAGAGCTTACACTCTATTAGGGTATAAGGGAGGATACAGGAGGTAGAAAAGCTTACACTCTATTAGGGTATAAGGGGGGATACAGGAGGTAGAAGAGCTTACACTCTATTAGGGTATACGGGAGGATACAGGAGGTAGAAGAGCTTACACTCTATTAGGGTATAAGGGAGGATACAGGAGGTAGAAGAGCTTACAATCTATTAGGGTATAAGGGAGGATACAGAAGGTAGAAGAGCTTACACTCTATTAGGGTATAAGGGGGGATACAGGAGGTAGAAGAGCTTACACTCTATTAAGGTATAAGGGAGAATACAGAAGGTAGAAGAGCTTACACTCTATTAGGGTATAAGGGGGGATACAGGAGGTAGAAGAGCTTACACTCTCTTAGGGTATAAGGGAGAATACAGGAGGTAGAAGAGCTTACACTCTATTAGGGTATAAGGGAGGATACAGGAGGTAGAAGAGCTTACACTCTATTAGGGTATACGGGAGAATACAGATGCTAGAAGAGCTTACACTCTATTAGGGTATAAGGGGGATACAGAAGGTAGAAGAGCTTACACTCTATTAGGGTATAAGGGGGGATACAGAAGGTAGAAGAGCTTACACTCTATTAGGGTATAAGGGAGGATACAGAAGGTAGAAGAGCTTACACTCTATTAGGGTATGAGGGAGGATACAGGAGGTAGAAGAGCTTACACTCTATTAGGGTATGAGGGAGGATACAGGAGGTAGAAGAGCTTACGCTCTATTAGGGTATAAGGGAGGATACAGAAGGTAGAAGAGCTTACACTCTATTAGGGTATGAGGGAGGATACAGAAGGTAGAAGAGCTTACACTCTATTAGGGTATAAGGGAGGATACATAAGGTAGAAGAGCTTACACTCTATTAGGGTATAAGGGAGGATACAGGAGGTAGAAGAGCTTACACTCTATTAGGGTATAAGGGAGGATACAGGAGGTAGAAGAGCTTACACTCTATTAGGGTATAAGGGAGGATACAGAAGGTAGAAGAGCTTACACTCTATTAGGATATAAGGGAGGATGCAGGAGGTAGAAGAGCTTACACTCTATTAGGGTATGAGGGAGGATGCAGGAGGTAGAAGAGCTTACACTCTATTAGGGTATAGGGGAGGATACAGAAGGTAGAAGAGCTTACACTCTATTAGGGTATAAAGGGGGATACAGGAGGTAGAAGAGCTTACACTCTATTAGGGTATAAGGGAGGATACAGGAGGTAGAAGAGCTTACACTCTATTAGGGTATAAGGGAGGATACAGAAGATAGAAGAGCTTACAATCTATTAGGGTATAAGGGGGATACAGATGGTAGAAGAGCTTACACTCTATTAGGGTATAAGGGGGGATACAGGAGGTAGAAGAGCTTACACTCTATTAGGGTATAAGGGGGGATACAGGAGGTAGAAGAGCTTACACTCTATTAGGGTATAAGGGAGAATACAGGAGGTAGAAGAGCTTACACTCTATTAGGGTATAGGGGAGTATACAGAAGGTAGAAGAGCTTACACTCTATTAGGATATAAGGGAGGATACAGGAGGTAGAAGAGCTTACACTCTATTAGGATATAAGGGAGGATGCAGGAGGTAGAAGAGCTTACACTCTATTAGGGTATAAGGGAGGATACAGGAGGTAGAAGAGCTTACACTCTATTAGGATATAAGGGAGGATACAGGAGGTAGAAGAGCTTACACTCTATTAGGATATAAGGGAGGATGCAGGAGGTAGAAGAGCTTACACTCTATTAGGGTATAGGGGAGGATACAGAAGGTAGAAGAGCTTACACTCTATTAGGGTATAAAGGGGGATACAGGAGGTAGAAGAGCTTACACTCTATTAGGATATAAGGGAGGATACAGGAGGTAGAAGAGCTTACACTCTCTTAGGGTATGAGGGAGGATGCAGGAGGTAGAAGAGCTTACACTCTATTAGGGTATAGGGGAGGATACAGGAGGTAGAAGAGCTTACCCTCTATTAGGGTATAAGGGGGGATACAGAAGGTAGAAGAGCTTACACTCTATTAGGGTATAAGGGAGGATACAGAAGGTAGAAGAGCTTAGACTCTATTAGGGTATAAGGGAGAATACAGACGGTAGAAGAGCTTACACTCTATTAGGGTATAAGGGGGGATACAGGAGGTAGAAGAGCTTACACTCTATTAGGGTATAAGGGAGAATACAGGAGGTAGAAGAGCTTACACTCTATTAGGGTATAAGGGAGGATACAGGAGGTAGAAGAGCTTACACTCTATTAGGATATAAGGGAGGATACTGGAGGTAGAAGAGCTTACCCTCTATTAGGGTATAAGGGAGAATACAGACGGTAGAAGAGCTTACACTCTATTAGGGTATAGGGGAGGATGCAGGAGGTAGAAGAGCTTACACTCTATTAGGGTATAAGGGAGGATACAGAAGGTAGAAGAGCTTACACTCTATTAGGATATAAGGGGGGATACAGGAGGTAGAAGAGCTTACACTCTATTAGGGTATAAGGGGGGATACAGGAGGTAGAAGAGCTTACACTCTATTAGGGTATAAGGGAGAATACAGGAGGTAGAAGAGCTTACACTCTATTAGGGTATAGGGGAGGATACAGAAGGTAGAAGAGCTTATACTCTATTAGGATATAAGGGAGGATGCAGGAGGTAGAAGAGCTTACACTCTATTAGGATATAAGGGAGGATACAGGAGGTAGAAGAGCTTACACTCTATTAGGATATAAGGGAGGATGCAGGAGGTAGAAGAGCTTACACTCTATTAGGATATAAGGGAGGATGCAGGAGGTAGAAGAGCTTACACTCTATTAGGGTATAGGGGAGGATACAGAAGGTAGAAGAGCTTACACTCTATTAGGGTATAAAGGGGGATACAGGAGGTAGAAGAGCTTACACTCTATTAGGATATAAGGGAGGATGCAGGAGGTAGAAGAGCTTACACTCTATTAGGGTATAGGGGAGGATACAGGAGGTAGAAGAGCTTACCCTCTATTAGGGTATAAGGGGGGATACAGAAGGTAGAAGAGCTTACACTCTATTAGGGTATAAGGGAGGATACAGAAGGTAGAAGAGCTTACACTCTATTAGGGTATAAGGGAGAATACAGACGGTAGAAGAGCTTACACTCTATTAGGGTATAAGGGGGGATACAGGAGGTAGAAGAGCTTATACTCTATTAGGATATAAGGGAGGATGCAGGAGGTAGAAGAGCTTACACTCTATTAGGATATAAGGGAGGATGCAGGAGGTAGAAGAGCTTACACTCTATTAGGATATAAGGGAGGATACAGGAGGTAGAAGAGCTTACACTCTATTAGGATATAAGGGAGGATGCAGGAGGTAGAAGAGCTTACACTCTATTAGGGTATAGGGGAGGATACAGAAGGTAGAAGAGCTTACACTCTATTAGGGTATAAAGGGGGATACAGGAGGTAGAAGAGCTTACACTCTATTAGGATATAAGGGAGGATACAGGAGGTAGAAGAGCTTACACTCTCTTAGGGTATGAGGGAGGATGCAGGAGGTAGAAGAGCTTACACTCTATTAGGGTATAGGGGAGGATACAGGAGGTAGAAGAGCTTACCCTCTATTAGGGTATAAGGGGGGATACAGAAGGTAGAAGAGCTTACACTCTATTAGGGTATAAGGGAGGATACAGAAGGTAGAAGAGCTTACACTCTATTAGGGTATAAGGGAGAATACAGACGGTAGAAGAGCTTACACTCTATTAGGGTATAAGGGAGGATACTGGAGGTAGAAGAGCTTACCCTCTATTAGGGTATAAGGGAGAATACAGACGGTAGAAGAGCTTACACTCTATTAGGGTATAGGGGAGGATGCAGGAGGTAGAAGAGCTTACACTCTATTAGGGTATAAGGGAGGATACAGAAGGTAGAAGAGCTTACACTCTATTAGGATATAAGGGAGGATACAGAAGGTAGAAGAGCTTACACTCTATTAGGGTATAAGGGAGAATACAGGAGGTAGAAGAGCTTACACTCTATTAGGGTATAAGGGGGGGATACAGGAGGTAGAAGAGCTTACACTCTATTAGGGTATAAGGGAGAATACAGGAGGTAGAAGAGCTTACACTCTATTAGGGTATAAGGGGGGATACAGGAGGTAGAAGAGCTTACACTCTATTAGGTTATAAGGGAGAATACAGGAGGTAGAAGAGCTTACACTCTATTAGGGTATAAGGGAGGATACAGAAGGTAGAAGAGCTTACACTCTATTAGGGTATAAGGGAGGATACAGAAGGCAGAAGAGCTTACACTCTATTAGGGTATAAGGGAGGATACAGGAGGTAGAAGAGCTTACACTCTATTAGGATATAAGGGAGGATACAGAAGGCAGAAGAGCTTACACTCTATTAGGGTATAAGGGAGGATACAGGAGGTAGAAGAGCTTACACTCTATTAGGGTATAAGGGGGATACAGCTGGTAGAAGAGCTTACACTCTATTAGGGTATAAGGGAGAATACAGGAGGTAGAAGAGCTTACACTCTATTAGGGTATATGGGAGGATACAGGAGGTAGAAGAGCTTACACTCTATTAGGGTATAAGGGAGGATACAGAAGGTAGAAGAGCTTACACTCTATTAGGGTATAAGGGGGGATACAGAAGGTAGAAGAGCTTACACTCTATTAGGGTATAAGGGAGAATACAGGAGGTAGAAGAGCTTACACTCTATTAGGGTATAAGGAAGGATACAGGAGGTAGAAGAGCTTACACTCTATTAGGGTATAAGGGGGGATACAGGAGGTAGAAGAGCTTACACTCTATTAGGGTATACGGGAGGATACAGGAGGTAGAAGAGCTTACACTCTATTAGGGTATAAGGGAGGATACAGGAGGTAGAAGAGCTTACAATCTATTAGGGTATAAGGGAGGATACAGAAGGTAGAAGAGCTTACATTCTATTAGGGTATAAGGGAGGATACAGGAGGTAGAAGAGCTTACACTCTATTAGGGTATAAGGGAGGATACAGAAGGTAGAAGAGCTTACACTCTATTAGGGTATAAGGGAGGATACAGAAGGTAGAAGAGCTTACACTCTATTAGGGTATAAGGGGGATACAGCTGGTAGAAGAGCTTACACTCTATTAGGGTATAAGGGAGAATACAGGAGGTAGAAGAGCTTACACTCTATTAGGGTATACGGGAGGATACAGGAGGTAGAAGAGCGTACACTCTATTAGGATATAAGGGAGGATACAGAAGGTAAAATAGCTTACACTCTATTAGGGTATAAGGGGGATACAGCTGGTAGAAGAGCTTACACTCTATTAGGGTATAAGGGAGAATACAGGAGGTAGAAGAGCTTACACTCTATTAGGGTATATGGGAGGATACAGGAGGTAGAAGAGCTTACACTCTATTAGGGTATAAGGGAGGATACAGAAGGTAGAAGAGCTTACACTCTATTAGGGTATAGGGGGGATACAGAAGGTAGAAGAGCTTACACTATATTAGGGTATAAGGGAGAATACAGGAGGTAGAAGAGCTTACACTCTATTAGGGTATAAGGGAGGATACAGGAGGTAGAAGAGCTTACACTCTATTAGGGTATAAGGAAGGATACAGGAGGTAGAAGAGCTTACACTCTATTAGGGTATAAGGGGGGATACAGGAGGTAGAAGAGCTTACACTCTATTAGGGTATACGGGAGGATACAGGAGGTAGAAGAGCTTACACTCTATTAGGGTATAAGGGAGGATACAGGAGGTAGAAGAGCTTACAATCTATTAGGGTATAAGGGAGGATACAGAAGGTAGAAGAGCTTACATTCTATTAGGGTATAAGGGAGGATACAGGAGGTAGAAGAGCTTACACTCTATTAGGGTATAAGGGAGGATACAGAAGGTAGAAGAGCTTACACTCTATTAGGGTATAAGGGAGGATACAGAAGGTAGAAGAGCTTACAATCTATTAGGGTATAAGGGAGGATACAGAAGGTAGAAGAGCTTACACTCTATTAGGGTATAAGGGAGGATACAGAAGGTAGAAGAGCTTACACTCTATTAGGATATAAGGGAGGATACAGAAGGTAAAAGAGCTTACACTCTATTAGGATATAAGGGAGAAGGTAGAAGAGCTTACACTCTATTAGGGTATACGGGAGGATACAGGAGGTAGAAGAGCTTACACTCTATTAGGATATAAGGGAGGATACAGAAGGTAGAAGAGCTTACACTCTATTAGGGTATAAGGGGGATACAGCTGGTAGAAGAGCTTACACTCTATTAGGGTATAAGGGAGAATACAGGAGGTAGAAGAGCTTACACTCTATTAGGGTATAAGGGAGGATACAGGAGGTAGAAGAGCTTACACTCTATTAGGGTATAAGGGAGGATACAGGAGGTAGAAGAGCTTACACTCTATTAGGGTATAAGGGAGGATACAGGAGGTAGAAGAGCTTACACTCTATTAGGGTATAAGGGGGATACAGAAGGTAGAAGAGCTTACACTCTATTAGGGTATAAGGGAGAATACAGAAGGTAGAAGAGCTTACACTCTATTAGGGTATAAGGGAGGATACAGGAGGTAGAAGAGCTTACACTCTATTAGGGTATAAGGGAGGATACAGGAGGTAGAAGAGCTTACACTCTATTAGGGTATAAGGGAGGATACAGGAGGTAGAAGAGCTTACACTCTATTAGGGTATAAGGGAGGATACAGAAGGTAGAAGAGCTTACACTCTATTAGGGTATAGGGGGGATACAGAAGGTAGAAGAGCTTACACTCTATTAGGGTATAAGGGAGAATACAGGAGGTAGAAGAGCTTACACTCTATTAGGGTATAAGGGAGGATACAGGAGGTAGAAGAGCTTACACTCTATTAGGGTATAAGGGAGGATACAGAAGGTAGAAGAGCTTACACTCTATTAGGGTATAGGGGGGATACAGAAGGTAGAAGAGCTTACACTCTATTAGGGTATAAGGAAGGATACAGGAGGTAGAAGAGCTTACACTCTATTAGGGTATAAGGGGGGATACAGGAGGTAGAAGAGCTTACACTCTATTAGGGTATACGGGAGGATACAGGAGGTAGAAGAGCTTACACTCTATTAGGGTATAAGGGAGGATACAGGAGGTAGAAGAGCTTACACTCTATTAGGGTATAAGTGAGGATACAGAAGGTAGAAGAGCTTACACTCTATTAGGGTATAAGGGAGAATACAGAAGGTAGAAGAGCTTACACTCTATTAGGGTATAAGGGAGGATACAGGAGGTAGAAGAGCTTACACTCTATTAGGGTATACGGGAGAATACAGATGCTAGAAGAGCTTACACTCTATTAGGGTATAAGGGAGGATACAGGAGGTAGAAGAGCTTACACTCTATTAGAGTATAAGGGGGGATAAGAAGGTAGAAGAGCTTACACTCTATTAGGGTATAAGGGAGGATACAGAAGGTAGAAGAGCTTACACTCTATTAGGGTATGAGGGAGGATACAGGAGGTAGAAGAGCTTACACTCTATTAGGGTATGAGGGAGGATACAGGAGGTAGAAGAGCTTACACTCTATTAGGGTATGAGGGAGGATACAGGAGGTAGAAGAGCTTACACTCTATTAGGGTATGAGGGAGGATACAGAAGGTAGAAGAGCTTACACTCTATTAGGGTATAAGTGAGGATACAGAAGGTAGAAGAGCTTACACTCTATTAGGGTATAAGGGAGGATACAGGAGGTAGAAGAGCTTACACTCTATTAGGATATAAGGGAGAATACAGAAGGTAGAAGAGCTTACACTCTATTAGGGTATAAAGGAGGATACAGGAGGTTGAAGAGCTTACACTCTATTAGGGTATACGGGAGAATACAGATGCTAGAAGAGCTTACACTCTATTAGGGTATGAGGGAGGATACAGGAGGTAGAAGAGCTTACACTCTATTAGGGTATGAGGGAGGATACAGAAGGTAGAAGAGCTTACACTCTATTCAGGTATAAAGAATTATACAGAAGTTGGAAGCTCTATGTCAGGTGTTGAGTAGGGTGGACAGTATTGGGGGGGGGGGGGGTGTCCGGTGTCAGCCGGCTCCGATCCTGATTGGGTTAGTTGCTCTCATGCTATGTGGGTTCTGGATGCAGCATCATGTCACCAATAGAGTGTAAGCTCTCCGGCCGAACGTCTTCACACGTGTGGCACGGGACGTGATTAGTGGTTTTGCTGTAAATGAAGAGCGCGGAGTGATGGGAGCGGCCCGGCGCTCAGGTGTGACGGGCGAGGTCAGCTGGAGGATGGAGGACAGGCAGATGTATTGAGGAATGTGCAGCATCATTCCGCCCTCCATCATCGCCCCTTATCTCCTCATCCCTCACCTGCACTCCCCTGCCCCTCCCCCGTCACCCCCAGGAGAACGCCTTCACCTGTTTTATCGCTTGCTGGTGGATTTACGTTTTGTGGGAGAATTTGTGTAACACAAGAAATCGCGTTTAATAATTTCTCCAATAAAGTAACGATAAAATAAAGTGAAGTAACAATGAAGTAACAATAAAGTAACAATAAAATAAAGTGAAGTAACAATAAAGTAACAATAAAATAAAGTGAAGTAACAATAAAGTAACAATAAAATAAAGTGAAGTAACAATGAAGTAACAATAAAGTAACAATAAAATAAAGTGAAGTAACAATGAAGTAACAATAAAGTAACAATAAAATAAAGTGAAGTAACAATAAAGTAACAATAAAGTGTAGTAAAGAGTCACACTGTCTCGTATTGCACGTTTTTACCGCAATGCAGAGTAACGCAGTGGCCCGGGCAGAAGGAATCGGATCATGGAAAAGAGGGGGTGACGGTGCGGTCACGGGGAGGGGGGCGGGATTACAAGAACCGATCCCCTGTATGGCTCTCCCTGCAGCAGCTGAAAGCCAGTAAGAGGGAGAGGAGGCTGCCCAGGCCCTCTTATGTGACCCCCCACCTTCTTTGCAGCGCCCTTCACCTCTCCGGTTCCTCCCCGACAATTTTCAGCTGCTGCAGGGGAAAAGCCAGCAAGAGGGAGAGGAAGAGAAGCTGTCTTTTAGCTGCTGCAGGGAGAGCCATACATGGGATCGGTTCCTGTAATTGCCCCCTGAGGCACTGATCACCCCTCCTGTCCATGATCCCCTGTTTTAGCTTCCTTGCAGCACTGCTGGCTTCATCTCTTCTGTTCCTCCCACCAAATTTTAGCTGCTGCAGGGGAAAACTCCACTCTTTGTAAATGCCCCCCTGCAGCACCAATTACCCCCCCCTTGTGCATGATCGGATTCTCCATTCCTCTGTTGCCCAGGCCCCCCTGCTGGCCGGGCCCGGTACAAAAGGGCCAGTTGTACTGGCCTATCAGCGGCATTGCCCGGGCCCCCCTATATGACCTAGGGGATCTGTCCTAGTAAATGCCCCCCGCAGCATCAATTACCCCCCCGTGCATGATCGGACTCTCCATGCCTCTGTTGCCCGGGCCCACCTATATGACCCCCTCCCCCTTCATTGCAGCGATGCTTGCTTCATCTCCTCTCCCTCCTACCAACTTTCAGTTGCTGCAGGGGAAAACTACAGGGGATCTGTCCTAATAAATGCCCCCCCGCAGCACCAATTATCCCCCCCTTGTGCATGATCGGACTCTCCATGCCTCTGTTGCCCGGGCCCCCCTATATGACCCCCTCCCCCTTCATTGCAGCGATGCTTGCTTCATCTCCTCTCCCTCCTACCAACTTTCAGTTGCTGCAGGGGAAAACTACAGGGGATCTGTCCTAATAAATGCCCCCCCCGCAGCACCAATTATCCCCTCCTGTCCATGATCGGATTCCCCCTGCCTCTGCTACCCGGGCCCCTCTCCCCACCTTCCTTGCAGTGCTGCTGTCTTCTCCTCTCCCTCCCACCAGCTTTCAGCTGCTTCAGGGCAAAACTACAGGTGACCTGTTCTAGTAAATGCCCCTCACAGCACCAATCACCCCCTCCTGTCCACGATCTGATTTCCCCTTGCTTGCCTCTGCTGCCCAGGCCCCCCTATATGACCCTTCCCCCCCCCCACCTTCCTTGCAGCGCTGCTGGCTTCATCTCCTGTCCCTCCTACCAACTTTCAGCTGCTGCAGGGGAAAACTACAGGGGACCTGTTCTAGTAAATGCCCACTGCAGCACTGATCACCCCCTCTTGTCCATGATTGGATTCTCCTTGCCTCAGCTGCCCAGGCCCCCCTATATGACCCCCTTCATTGCAGCACTGCTGGCTTAACCTCTCCGGTCCTTCCCACCAATTTCTTAGCTGCTGCAGGGGAAAAGCCAGCAAGAGGGGGAGGAGGAGAAGCTGGCTTTTAGCTGCTGCAGGGAGAGCCATAGAGGGGATCGGTTCCTCCTCCTGTCCACAATCTGATTTCCCCTTGCTTGCCTCTGCTGCCCAGGCCCCCCTATATGACCCCTCCCCCCCACCTTCCTAGCAGCGCTGCTGGCTTCATCTCCTGTCCCTTCTACCAACTTTCAGCTGCTGCAGGGGAAAACTACAGGGGACCTGTTCTAGTAAATGCCCACTGCAGCACTGATCACCCCCTCTTGTCCATGATTGGATTCTCCTTGCCTCAGCTGCCCAGGCCCCCCTATATGACTCCCTTCATTGCAGCACTGCTGGCTTAACCTCTCCGGTCCTTCCCACCAATTTCTTAGCTGCTGCAGGGGAAAAGCCAGCAAGAGGGGGAGGAGGAGAAGCTGGCTTTTAGCTGCTGCAGGGAGAGCCATACAGGGGATTGGTTCCTGTAATTGTCTCCTGAGGCACTGATCACCCCTCCTAATCATGATGGGATTCCCTCTATTTCAGCTGCCCGGGCCCCCTCCCATATGACCCCCCCTCCCCACCTTCCTTGCAGCACTGTTGGCTTCATCTCCTTTGTCCCTCCCACCAAATTTTAGCTGCTGCAGGGGAAAACTCCAGGGGACCTGTCTTCGTAAATTGCCTTGCAGCACCAATCACCCCCCTTGTGCATGATCGGACTCTCCATGCCTCTGCTGCCCGGGCCCCCCTATATGACCCCTCCCCCTTCATTGCAGCGATGCTTACTTCATCTCCTCTCCCTCCCACCAACTTTCAGTTGCTGCAGGGGAAAACTACAGGGGATCTGTCCTAGTAAATGCCCCCCCCCCCGCAACACCAGTTATTCCCTCCTGTCCATGATCGGATTCCCCCTGCCTCTGCTACCCTGGCCCCTCACCCCACCTTCCTTGCAGTGCTGCTGTCTTCTTCTCCTCTCCCTCCCACCAGCATTCAGCTGCTGCAGGGGAAAACTACAGATGACCTGTTCTAGTAAATGCCCTTGACAGCACCAATCACCCCCTCCTGTCCATGATCGGATTTCCCCTGGCTCTGCTGCCCAGGCCCCCCTATAAGACCCCTCCCCACACCTTCCTTGTAGCGCTGCTGGCTTCATCTCCTGTCCCTCCTACCAACTTTCAGCTGCTGCAGGGGAAAACTACAGGGGACCTGTTCTAGTAAATGCCCCCCTCAGAACTAATTACACCCTCCTGTCCATGATCAGATTCCTCCTGCCTGAGCTGCCCAGGCCCTCCAATGTTACCCCCACACCTTCCTTGCAGCGCTGCTGGCTTCACCTCTCCGGTCCCTCCCACCAACTTTCAGCTGCTGCAGGGCAAAACTACAGGGGACCTGTCCTAGTAAATGCCCCCCACAGCACTAATCACCCCCTCCTGTCCATAGTTTGGATTCCCCCTACCTCGGCTTCCCAAGCTCCTGTAGATAACCTACTTCCCCCTGCTGCTGGGCCCCTCCAGCAGCGCTGACGGCTTCTTCTTCTCTCCCGCAGGCTTCAGGATGGAGAGAGGGTCAGGTAGGCTGTACTGGGATCTGTGATTTCCAACAGCAGCCCTGTGCTAAGCTATTGAAGTCCCGCAACATGTCTGACTGAGGCGCTGCTCCTGCCATGTTTGGTTTCTGCACCCATTCCGTACCGGTATGGATGTGCCTTCCTCAGGGGAATATCTGCCGCGAGACAAACAAGGGGTTTGTCTTGGGTGGCATTTTTTAGGGGGCAAAAGGGAGGGACCAATGAGAAGTAGCTCAATTGGCAGAGCAGGTCGGAGTCCCGGGCTTCGATCGTGCCTCGGCTGCCTCGCTACACACAACTGGTAAAAAGGAGGCGGCGGGCTACAGGAAGGCAAGAGTCTGGTGTAGTTAGTTTTTTTTTGGGGGGGTGGTGGGAGTCTCCTGGTTGAGTATGGGGATAGGGGAGCCCCCTCTCTCTGAAACCCCTCCCCTCTTTCTCACCCCCTCCTCTTTCTCTCACCCCCTCTCTCTCCCCTCTCTTCACTTCACCTCTTTCCCCCTCCCTCTCTCTTACCCCCTCTCCCTCTCACCCCCCTCTCTCTCACACACCTCTCTCTCTCCCCCTCTCTTTCTCCCCCTCTCTCTTACCAACCTCTCTCCCCTCCCTCTCTCATTACCTCTCTCTCCCCTCCATCTCTCTCTCACCCCCTCTCTTTCTCCCCCTCTCTCTCTCTCTTACACATCTCTCCCCTCCCTCTCTCTCCCCTCCCTCTCTCGCTCACCCCCCTCTCACCCCTCCCTCTCTCGCTCACCCCCTCTCTCACCCCCCTCTCTCTCACCCGCTCTCTCATCCCCCTCTCTCTCACCCGCTCTCTCACCCCCCCTCTCTCTCTCACCCCCTCCCTCTCACCCCCCCTTCACCTCCCTTTCTCTCTCACCTCCTTCTCTTTCACCCCTATCTCTCCCCACCCTCTCTCTAACCCCCTCTCTCACTCCTCCCTCTTTCTCTCTCACCCCTCTCTCTCACCCCCTCTGTTTCCCCTCCCTTTCTGCCTCACCTCCCTCTCTCTCACCCCTCTCTTACCCCCCCTCTCTCACCCCTTCCTCTCACACCCCCTCTCTAGCTCACCCCCCTCTCACCCCTCCCTCTCTCGCTCACCCCCTCTCTCACCCCCTCTCTCTCACCCGCTCTCTCATCCCCCTCTCTCTCACCCGCTCTCTCACCCCCCTCTCTCTCTCACCCCCTATCTCTCCCCTCCCTCTCACCCCTCTCTCACCCCCTCTCTTTCCCCCCTCTCTCTCACCCCTCCCTCTCACCCCCCTCACCTCCCTTTCTCTCTCACCTCCCTTTCTCTCTCACCTCCTTCTCTTTCACCCCCTATCTCTCCCCACCCTCTCTCTCACCCCCTCTCTCACTGCCCCCTCTCTCTCTCTCTCACCCCTCTCTTTCACCCCCTCTGTTTCCCCTCCCTTTCTGCCTCACCTTCCTCTCTCTCACCCCTCTCTCACCCCCTCTCTCTCACCCTTTCCTCTCACATCCCCTCTCTCCCCTCCCTTTCTCTCTCACCTCCCTTTCTTTCATCCCCTATCTCTCCCTACCCTCTCTCTCACCCCTTCTCTCACTCCCCCCCTCTTTCTCTCTCACCCCTCTCTCTCACCCCCTCTGTTTCCCCTCCCTTTCTGTCTCACCATCCTCTCTCTCACCCCTCTGTCTCATTCCCTATCTCTTCCCACCCTCTCTCTCTCACCCCCTCCTCTTTCTTTCTCTCTCACCCCCTCTCTCTCACCCCTATCTCTCCCCTCCCTCTATTTCTCACCCCCTCTTTTTTACCCCCCCTCTCTCTCTTTCTCAGCCCTCTCTCTCCCCCTCTCTCTCCCCTCCCTCTCTCTTTCACCCCGCCTCTCTCTCTCTTTCAACCCCCTCTCTCTGACCCCCCCTCTCTCTCCAGAGACCCCACACCGCCACCAGAGACCCAGGGCCGGATTAACATAGGGGCTATTGGAGCTGCAGCTCCAGGCCCCTTTCTCAAGATAGGCCCATTTGCCCAAAAAAAAAAAATCTAAAAAAAAAAAAAAAAAAAATTGGCTTCGAGGATTGTAGCTCGGCGACCAGGGGCCACAGAGACCACATATTTGGGGGGTATGCAGCTGAAGACCCACCCCACCACTGGTCAAAATATGGGGCTGCTATCATTTAGGGTTCCGGAGATACGAGGATGCTTGCGCAGCCTGTCAGAAGCTATATACAGAACGGCCAGTTTAAATACAAGCTGACACACTCTGCAGCAGAGAGGATGAGCTCACAGTGCTTATAATAATTATTTGTATATCACTAAGACTGCTTTCACACTATGCCGCCCCGAGCGTTGGCGGTAAAATAGCGGTAAAACGCTGCTATTTTACCGTCGGATTTGCGGCACATTTCGGCCACTAGCAGGGCGCTTTTAACCCCCGCCAGCGACCGAGAAAGGGTAAAAAACGGCCGAGATGTGCCGCTACAGCGGCGTATTTCCGGCATACGGCGGTGCTGCCCATTGATTTTAATGGGCAGGAGCGCATTAGGAGCGGTGAGTTCACCGCTCCTAATGCACTCTAAAGAAGTTGCTGGCAGGACTTTTTCTGACGCCCTGCCAGCGCACCGCTCCAGTGTGAATAGAGCACCTGTTTAAGGGCGGATTGCAGGCGCTATTTTTAACGCTATAGCGCCTGCAAAACGCCCTCAGTGTTAAAGGGGTCTTATAGTAATTAACCCCTTGCCACCCAGGCCAATTCTGACACTTCTCTCCTACATGTAAAAATCATCATTTGTTTTTTGCTAGAAAATTACTCAGAACTAGTGATGAGCCGAACACCCCCGGGTTCGGTTCGCACCAGAACCCGCGAACGGACCGAAAGTTCGTACGAACATTAGAACCCTATTAAATACAATGGATGCGAACGTTCGAATTCTAAAGTGCTAATTATAACGACTATTATGCATGTTATTGTCCTAAAAAGGGTTTGGGAACCCGGGTTCTGCACCAGGGGACATGTATCAATGCAAAAAGAAGTTTTAAAAACGGTCGTTTTTCGGGAGCAGTCATTTTAATGATGCATAAAGTGAAAAAAAAAAGTCAAATATTCCTTTAAATATCGTACCTGGGGGTGTCTAAAGTATGCCTGTGAAGTGCCACGTGTTTCCCGTGTTTAGAACTGTCCCTGCACAAAATGACACTTCTAAAGGAAAAAAAAGCCATTTAAAACTGCTTGCGGCTTTAATGTAATGTCTGGTCCCGGTAATATGGATGAAATTCTTTAGGAAAAATGGCATAGCTACCCTATGACCCCCCCCCCCCACCCAAGCCCATTACCAGCCCCTTTGGGTCTTGTATGGATATTAAGGGGAACCCCGCACATAAAATAAAAAAGGCCCTATATACTCTGAACAGCCGTATACAGGCGGTGCATACAAGACAGGGACTGTAGGTTTGTTCTTATGTAGAATCTGTTTGTAATTTTGAACAGGTACATTGTTGAAGTGTAGCTCCAGCCCAAAAATCTATTTTTAAACTTTTTGGAAAACATAGGTAAGGGTTATCACCCCTGTAACATTTGTTTTGCTGTCTGTGCCCCTGTTCAGAACATTTCACCTCACTTTCCGTCCCAATGACAACTGTTTTTGAAATGTGGTGTTTTTCTTGAAACAAGGATTGGTGATAAAGCATCAGTACAGAGGAGACACCTTTCTCCCATATTAATTCTTACAGGAGAGAATTTTCCTTCCAAGGGGTAGATTTCCTCTCACTTCCTGTTGTCTTCTTGCGTTTGCAAGTAGGAGTCGTTTGTAAGTTGGATGTTTGAAAGTAGGGACCTGCCGTATATACTCTGCAGAAATAGGCCCCTTAGTTGTTGGTGTTGGCACAACACTGTAAGCACTCACAGTTACTCTTGGTGGGTGCTGGAACGCCCTGCTGTCAACTATTATATCAGGAATTTTAATTACATATAATTGTTGAACAGTGGTAGTAAAAATTGGGCCTTTGATGGTGGTGCTGGTGCCACAACACTGTAAGCCCTGACAGTTACTCTTGGTGGGTGCAGCAATGGGCCCTGCTGTGAATTATTAGATCAAGAATTGTAATTACATGCCCCTTTTGAACAGGGGCTGAAAAATTGGGCCTTTCGTGGTGGTGGTGGTGTTGCCACAACACTGTAAGCCCTCAGAGTTACTCTTGGTGGGTGCAGCAATGGGCCCTGCTGTGAATTATTAGATCAAGAATTGTAATTACATGCCCCTTTTGAACAGGGGCTGAAAAATTGGGCCTTTCGTGGTGGTGGTGGCGTTGCCACAACACTGTAAGCCCTCAGAGTTACTCTTGGTGGGTGCAGGAATGGGCCCTGCTGTGAATTATTAGATCAAGAATTGTAATTACATGCCCCTTTTGAACAGGGGCTGAAAAATTGGGCCTTTCGTGGTGGTGGTGGTGGTGGCGTTGCCACAACACTGTAAGCCCTCAGAGTTACTCTTGGTGGGTGCAGCAATGGGCCCTGCTGTGAATTATTAGATCAAGAATTGTAATTGCATGCCCCTGTTGAACAGGGGCTGAAAAATTGGGCCTTAGGCACAACACTACAACCCCTCACAGATACTGTACTTGGAGCACAGCAATGAGCCCTGTTGCAAAGTATTGCTTCAAAAATTGTAATGACACGCCCCTGTTAAACAGGGGCTGAAAAATTGGGCCTTAGGCACTGGTGGCACAACACTACAACCCCTCACAGATACTGTACTTGGAGCACAGCAATGAGCCCTGTTGCAAAGTATTGCTTCAAAAATTGTAATGACACGCCCCTGTTAAACAGGGGCTGAAAAATTGGGCCTTAGGCACTGGTGCCACAACACTCCAACCCCTCACAGATACTGTACTTGGAGCACAGCAATGAGCCCTATGGCAAATTATTGCTAAAAAAATTGTAATTACACGCCCCTGTAAAACAGGGGCTGAAAAATTGGGCCTTAGCCACTGGTGGCGGCACCCATAAACAAAAATGATCTTCCAAGCTATCATCATCAATCGTATCATTGAGGACTCGGAGGAGGAGGATAGCCAGTCAACATAACAGCACAGGCACTCAGCATCAGCATCAGTCTTGAAGGGATGTGACATGTTAAAATCAATTAGTCTGTTATATCAGCATCAGGTGTGTGGTAGCTGGTGGTGATCCAAGACTGGTTCATCTTGATGAAAGTCAGTCGATCAACCGAGTCGGTGGACAGGCGCACCCTGTGATCCGTGACAAATCCTCCAGCAGCACTGAATGTGCGTTCCGAAAGAACGCTGGATGCAGGACAGGCCAGTAGCTCAATTGCATACTGTGCAAGCTCTGGCCAGTGATCCATCCTCAAGACCCAGTAAGCCAGAGGATTTTCGGTGGGGAAGGTGTCCAAGTCTGACCTTGCCCCTAGATATTCCTGCACCATGTTTATCAGACGCTGGCGATGGTTGCTGGAACCGATCATACTTTGGGGCTGCGGACTAAAGAATTGTCTGAACGCATCGGTCAGACGGCCACCTTCCCCACCGCTCCTTCTTTGACTGGCCGAAGCCTCAGCAACTCGTTGTCCAGGACCAGGAGTTTGTAACCTCCCAGTCTCTGGGAACGCGTTGCACAGACCTTTCTGCAAGGCCTCCCGGAGTTGTCTCATCCTCTGCTCCCTCTGCGACGGTAACATAAGGTCCGCAACCTTACCCTTGTACCGTGGATCAAGGAGAGTGGCCAGCCAGTAATGGTCCCTCTCCTTGATCCGAAGAATACGAGGATCCTTCCGCAGACTTTGCAGGATCAGGGAGGCCATGCAGCGTAGGTTTGCTGAGGCATTCGCTCCGGAGTCCTCTGGGTCACTAAGGACGACATGATCCGCAGCCACCTCCTCCCAGCCACGTACAAGTCCACTGGTTTCTTGGGACTGTAAATCATCCCTAAAAGACTGCTGCTGATGATGCTGAGTGCCAGCCTCCACCTCCATGCTGACACAATCCTCCTCCTCCTCCTCCTCCTCCTCCTCCTCTTCCTGTGCGATGGGTGGGACAGAAGGAACACTGTCTGGGTAAAGGGGGCCTTGAGAGGCAAGGAAGTCCTCCTCTTCCTGCCTCTGTTCTGCCTCAAGTGCCCTGTCCATTATTCCACGCAGCGTGTGCTCCAACAGGTGGACAAGAGGTACAGTGTCACTGATGCATGCACTGTCACTGCTCACCATCCTCGTGGCCTCCTCAAATGGTGCCAGGACAGTGCATGCATCCCTGATCATGCCCCACTGGCGTGGAGAAAAAAAACCAAGCTCCCCTGACCCTGTCCTGGTGCCGTAGTCGCACAGGTACTCATTGATGGCCCTCTGCTGCGTGTGCAGCCGCTGCAGCATGGCCAACGTTGAGTTCCACCTGGTGGGCATGTCACATATAAGGCGGTTCTTGGGCAGGTTCAACTCCTTTTGCAGCTCAGCCAGGCGAGCACTGGCATTATAAGATCTGCGGAAATGCACACAGACTTTCCTGGCCTGCCTCAGGACATCCTGTAAGCCCGGGTACCTGCCCAAGAACCGCTGCACCACCAGGTTAAGGACGTGAGCCACACAGGGCACATGGGTCAGTTGTCCCTGTCGGAGGGCGGAGAGGAGGTTGGTGCCATTGTCGCAAACCACCATTCCTGGCTTAAGCTGGCGTGGCATCAACCACCTCTCGGCCTGGCCCTGCAGAGCAGACAGGACCTCTGCCCCAGTGTGGCTTCTGTCCCCCAAACACACCAGCGCAAGCACGGCATGGCATCTTTTTGCCTGCGTACTTGCGTAGCCCCTTGAACGGCTACGGAGCACCGCTGGTTCAGAGGACAAAGCACAGGAAGAGGCCATGGAGGAAGAAGAAGAGGAGGGGGTGGAGGAGAGAGGTGTGTCACAACCAGTAGTAGCATTTTGGAGGCGTGGCGGTGGAACAACCTCCAACACTACTGCACCTTGTCCTGCATCCTTCCCAGCTGCCAAAAGAGTGACCCAATGGGCCGTGAAAGAAAGGTAACGTCCCTGTCCATGCCTGCTGGACCATGAGTCAGCGGTAATATGCACCTTACCGCTGACCGCCCTGTCCAGCGAGGCCAAGACATTGCCTTCCACATGCCGGTAGAGAGCCGGAATAGCCTTCCGTGAGAAAAAGTGGCGTTTGGGAACCTGCCACGGAGGAACCGCACATTGCACAAACTCACGGAAGGGGGCCGAGTCTACCAACTGAAAAGGCAGCAGTTGAAGCGCTAGCAATTTAGCCAAGCTAGCATTCAACCGCTGGGCATGTGGATGGCTGGGAGTGAACTTCTTTCGACGGTCCAGCAGCTGGGGCAGGGAAATTTGCCTGCTAGAATCGGACGTCGGTGTACTGCTAGCAGAGTGGCCGCAAGTACTTGGCTGTGACACACCTAATTCTACACCTTCATTCCTCTCAGTGCATGTTTCAGAGAGGACTGAAGTTATAGTGGGGTTGGAGATCCCAGCTGATGCGGTGCAAGGAGAGGTCCGCTTTGTTCTTTGGTGTGGGTCTTTGAGGTAGGCTTGCCAACGAGCTGCATGGCAGGTCAACATATGTCTGGTCAGGCATGTGGTACCCAAGCGGCTGATGTTTTGGCCACGCGATATATATACGCTTGAGACATATGTTGCAAACAGCAGCTGTGCGATCTGATGCACTAGCCTCAAAAAAGGCCGACACCAAGGAACTTTTTGAATGACGGGCAGAGGCAGCGCCCTGCACAGGCGGAGCTCTGCGGTGTGATTCCGTCGGTGTACTGCCCTTACGCTGGCCACCAAAGGGCATCCTGCCTCGTTGGAGATGTGCCTCCTCCTCATCCTCCTCCTCCTCCTCTCTCCTATTAGGCACCCACGTGGAGTCAGTGACCTCATCATCCCCTCCCTCCTCATCACTGGAGCCAATCTGGCAGTATGCTGCAGCTGCTGGAACATGACTGCCAGATTGGTGTCCTTCTTGAGCATCCCCTCTGTCTGCTCTCACGCTACTGCCTTCCTGTAGCTGGGTTTCATCATCAGACCCTTCGAAACGCTGGGCATCCTCCTGGAGCATGTACCCAACACTGTGCTCAAACAGTTCGGGGGACTCCTCAGGAGGAGGACATGGTGGATCTAGGGAAGGAGTGACTGATGATGAGTCTGACATTGATACCAGGGAAGAGGACGCTTTGGCAGCTGCTTTGCCAGTACCCTGAGCCTGGGTGAGAGAGGATGAGGAGGAGGAGGAGGGCTTGGTCATCCACTCTACCAAGTCTTCGGCATGATGTGGCTCAACATGTCCAGCTGCCGAAAAGAAGGACAAGCGTGTCCCATGGCCATGTGCTGATGACAATGCACCGCGTCCACGACCAGCACTGTTGCCCCCAGACACAGAGCCTGCTTGCCCTCTTTTATTGCCTCCTGACTGTCTGCCTCTCCTTGTTTGCCTTCCAGACATTCTAATAGATGGCCTGCAGGGAGATGGGAAAAAAGCAATAAGGGCTACCTTCAGGTGTCCTTCTCTGTCCCTTTACTTAAGGATTTCTAAATATGGTTGAGGATGATTGCTTTTGCACAGAATAGCACAACGACAATATCCCTGACTGTCCAAAAAACAAGGATTTCAAAGATGGTTGATGAGGAATGCTTTAGCACACTATAGCACAAGGAGAATTTCCCTCACTGTCCTTCCCTGTCCCTAGAAACAAGGATTCGCACAGTAAAAGACACTGACACTCTCCCTACCTAGAGTTTTCTGTCCCTAGAAAAAATGTTTTTTTAAAGCACACTATAGCACAAGGAGAATTCCCCTCACTTTCCTTCTTTGTCCCTAGAAACAAGGATTATCACAGTGAAAGAAACTGACACTCTCCCTACCTAGAGTTTTCTGTCCCTAGAAAAAATGTTTTTTTAAAGCACACTATAGCACAAGGAGAATTCCCCTCACTTTCCTTCTTTGTCCCTAGAAACAAGGATTATCACAGTGAAAGAAACTGACACTCTCCCTACCTAGAGTTTTCTGTCCCTAGAAAAAATGTTTTTTTAAAGCACACTATAGCACAAGGAGAATTCACTCACTGTCCTTCCCTGTCCCTAGAAACAAGGATTCGCACAGTAAAAGACACTGACACTCTCCCTACCTAGAGTTTTCTGTCCCTAGAAAAAATGTTTTTTTAAAGCACACTATAGCACAAGGAGAATTCCCTCACTGTCCTTCCCTGTCCCTAGAAACAAGGATTCGCACAGTAAAAGACACTGACACTCTCCCTACCTAGAGTTTTCTGTCCCTAGAAAAAATGTTTTTTTAAAGCACACTATAGCACAAGGAGAATTCCCCTCACTTTCCTTCTTTGTCCCTAGAAACAAGGATTATCACAGTGAAAGAAACTGACACTCTCCCTACCTAGAGTTTTCTGTCCCTAGAAAAAATGTTTTTTTAAAGCACACTATAGCACAAGGAGAATTCCCTCACTGTCCTTCCCTGTCCCTAGAAACAAGGATTCGCACAGTAAAAGACACTGACACTCTCCCTACCTAGAGTTTTCTGTCCCTAGAAAAAATGTTTTTTTAAAGCACACTATAGCACAAGGAGAATTCCCTCACTGTCCTTCCCTGTCCCTAGAAACAAGGATTCGCACAGTAAAAGACACTGACACTCTCCCTACCTAGAGTTTTCTGTCCCTAGAAAAAATGTTTTTTTAAAGCACACTATAGCACAAGGAGAATTCCCCTCACTTTCCTTCTTTGTCCCTAGAAACAAGGATTATCACAGTGAAAGAAACTGACACTCTCCCTACCTAGAGTTTTCTGTCCCTAGAAAAAATGTTTTTTAAAGCACACTATAGCACAAGGAGAATTCACTCACTGTCCTTCCCTGTCCCTAGAAACAAGGATTCGCACAGTAAAAGACACTGACACTCTCCCTACCTAGAGTTTTCTGTCCCTAGAAAAAATGTTTTTTTAAAGCACACTATAGCACAAGGAGAATTCCCCTCACTTTCCTTCTTTGTCCCTAGAAACAAGGATTATCACAGTGAAAGAAACTGACACTCTCCCTACCTAGAGTTTTCTGTCCCTAGAAAAAATGTTTTTTTAAACCACACTATAGCACAAGGAGAATTCACTCACTGTCCTTCCCTGTCCCTAGAAACAAGGATTCGCACAGTGAAAGAAACTGACACTCTCCCTACCTAGAGTTTTCTGTCCCTAGAAAAAATGTTTTTTTAAAGCACACTATAGCCCAAGGAGAATTCCCCTCACTTTCCTTCTTTGTCCCTAGAAACAAGGATTATCACAGTGAAAGAAACTGACACTCTCCCTACCTAGAGTTTTCTGTCCCTAGAAAAAATGTTTTTTTAAAGCACACTATAGCACAAGGAGAATTCCCCTCACTTTCCTTCTTTGTCCCTAGAAACAAGGATTATCACAGTGAAAGAAACTGACACTCTCCCTACCTAGAGTTTTCTGTCCCTAGAAAAAATGTTTTTTTAAAGCACACTATAGCACAAGGAGAATTCCCTCACTGTCCTTCCCTGTCCCTAGAAACAAGGATTTGCACAGTAAAAGACACTGACACTCTCCCTACCTAGAGTTTTCTGTCCCTAGAAAAAATGTTTTTTTAAAGCACACTATAGCACAAGGAGAATTCCCCTCACTTTCCTTCTTTGTCCCTAGAAACAAGGATTATCACAGTGAAAGAAACTGACACTCTCCCTACCTAGAGTTTTCTGTCCCTAGAAAAAATGTTTTTTTAAAGCACACTATAGCACAAGGAGAATTCACTCACTGTCCTTCCCTGTCCCTAGAAACAAGGATTCGCACAGTGAAAGAAACTGACACTCTCCCTACCTAGAGTTTTCTGTCCCTAGAAAAAATGTTTTTTTAAAGCACACTATAGCACAAGGAGAATTCCCCTCACTTTCCTTCTTTGTCCCTAGAAACAAGGATTATCACAGTGAAAGAAACTGACACTCTCCCTACCTAGAGTTTTCTGTCCCTAGAAAAAATGTTTTTTTTAAAGCACACTATAGCACAAGGAGAATTCCCCTCACTTTCCTTCTTTGTCCCTAGAAACAAGGATTATCACAGTGAAAGAAACTGACACTCTCCCTACCTAGAGTTTTCTGTCCCTAGAAAAAATGTTTTTTTAAAGCACACTATAGCACAAGGAGAATTCCCTCACTGTCCTTCCCTGTCCCTAGAAACAAGGATTCGCACAGTAAAACACACTGACACTCTCCCTACCTATCCTTCTCTTTCCCTAAACTAAAGGAATCCAGGTTAAGCAAGAAAGAAATAAATGTCACTGTCCCTGCCTATGCTTCTCTTTCCCTGCTCCGGAACACACTACACTAGGCCACCGTGCTGGCGGCCTTTTATAGTGTGGGGCGTGTACTAAACACCCTCAGCAATAATTGGCCACAGGCATCCTGCCTGTGGCCAATCATTGCTCTCCTCGCTGCCGGCGCTGTGATTGGCCAAGCATGCGGGGTCACAGTGCATGCTTGGCCAATCACAGCGCCTGGATGACACTGCGATGGCGTAGTGCATTGTGGGCCGTTCGCGTCACTCGAATTTGGCGCGAACGGCCCAAATCGTTCGATCTTCGTCGAACGATCGAACAGCCGATGTTCGAGTCGAACGTATGTTCGACTCGAACACGAAGCTCATCCCTACTCAGAACCCTCAAACATTATATATTGTTTTAGCAGAGACCCTATGGAATAAAATGGTGGTCTTTGCAACTTTTTATGTTACACGGTATTTGCGCAGCAATTTTTCAAACCTGTTTTTTTTTTTTAAAGAGACTGTTTGATTCATAAAAAAAAAAAAAAAACACTAAAGTTATCACGATTTATTTTGTTGTATACTAAGCGATGCTTTAATTTTTTTTACAGGTTACATGTTGAGAGTTACAGAGGGGGTCTAGTGCTAGAATTATTGTTCTCGCTCTAACGATCGTGGCACATGTAACCTGTGTGTATCTGGCTCTGATACTAGCCAGTGCCTACCCAGGGACTGACTAGTATCTCTCCCCAGCCTGTCCCCACACACCCTCTCACCTGCTGACCTGTGGATGGGGGAATCACTCCTGCAGTGTTATTGTGTTCTGCCTGCGAATACAATGATCAGTGTTGCTAACTATAGCAGTATGCACAGGAGAGGAGTTTGGAGGGTATGACGGTGGGCACTATGTATAGGAGAGAAGTGTGGAGGGTATGACAGTGGGTACTATGTATAGGAGAGGAGTGTAAAGGGTTTGACAGTGGGCACTATGTATAGGAGAGGAGTGTGGAGGGTATGACAGGGGGCACTATGTATAGGAGAGGAGTGTGGAGGGTATGACAGTGAGCTGTATGTACAGGAGAGGAGTGTGGAGAGTACGACAGTGGGCACTATGTACAGGAGAGAAGTGTATGACAGCGGGCACTATGTACAGGAGAGGAGTGTGTAGGGTATGACAGTGGGCACTATGTATAGGGAAGGAGCGTGGAGGGTATGACAGTGAGCAGTATGCACAGGAAAGGAGTGTGGAGGGTATGACGGTGAAGAGTGGGGAGGATATGACAATGGGCAGTATGTACAGGATAGAGGTGTGGAGGGTATGACAGTGGGCACTATGTATAGGAGAGAAGTGTGGAGGGTATGACAGTGAATAGTATGTACAGGAGAGGAGTGTGGAGGGTATGACAGCGGGCACTATGTATAGGAGAGGAGTGTGGAGGGTATGACGGTGGGCACTATGTATAGGAGAGGAGTGTGGAGGGTATGACAGTGAGCTGTATGTACAGGAGAGGAGTGTGGAGAGTACGACAGTGGGCACTATGTACAGGAGAGAAGTGTATGACAGCGGGCACTATGTACAGGAGAGGAGTGTGTAGGGTATGACAGTGGGCACTATGTATAGGAGAGAAGTGTGGAGGGTATGACAGTGAGCAGTATGTACAGGAGAGAAGTGTGGAGAGTATTTACAGGTGAAGAGGATAAAGGGAATCTGGGAAGGAAAAATGTAAAGGTTTGTGGAAGGATGTTTAGGGACTGCGTAGTGGTTAATCGGGCCATACATGGATTGAAATTACGCCAATTAAGCAGAGACCAGCCATAGTCGATCTATGTATGGGCTAGCTGGTTTTACACAAGTCAATCTATTATCTGACTTGAGTACAACCAGCCTGTCAGATTTTTCCCAAAACAATCAGTGCTATACCCTCCACGCTCCTTCCCTATACATAGTGTCCACTGTCATACCCTCCACACTTCTCTCCTATACATAGTGCCCACCATCATACCCTCCACACTCCTCTCCTGTACATACTGTTCACTGTCATACCCTCCACACTTCTCTCCTATACATAGTGCCCACTGTCATACCCTCCACACCTCTATCCTGTACATACTGCCCATTGTCATATCCTCCCCACTCTTCACTGTCATACCCTCCACACTTCTCTCCTATACATAGTGCCCACTGTCATACCCTCTACACTTCTCTTCTGTACATACTGCTCACTGTCTTACCCTCCACACTCATCTCATGTACATACTGCTCAGTATCATACTGTCCACACTCCTCTCCTGTACATACTGACCACTTTCATAAACTCCTCTATTGTACATAGTGCCGCTGTCATACCCTCCACACTCCTCTCCTTTACATACTGCTCGCTCTCATACCCTCCATATTCCTTTCCTGTACATACTGCCTATTGTCATACCCTCCTCACCTGTACATACTGCCCACTGTCATTCCCTCCACACTCTACTCCTGTACATATTGCTCACTGTCTTACCCTCCACACACATTTAATGTACATACTGCTCAGTATCATACCGTCTACACTCCTCTCCTGTACATACTGCTCACTATCATACCCTCCACACTCCTCTCCTGTACATACTGCCCACATTCATAAACTCCTCTATTGTACATAGTGCCGACTGTCATACCCTCCACACTCCTCTCCTGTGCATACTGCCCACTATCATACCCTCCACACTCCTCTCCTGTACATACTGCCCCCATTATACCCTCCACACCCCTCTCCTGTACATACTGCCCACTATCATACCATCCACACTCCTCTCCTGTACATACTGTAACCCAACCTTACCCTCCACACTCCTCTCCTGTACATACTGTAACCTAACCTTACCCTTCACACTCCTTTCCTGTACATACTGCCAACTATCTTTCTCTCCACATTTCTCTCCTGTACATACTGCCCCCATCATACCCTCCACATTCCTTTCCTGTACATACTGCCCACTGTCATACTCTCCACACTGCTCTTCTGTACATACTGCCCACTTTCATACCCTCCACACTCCTCTCCGGTACATACCACCCTCTGTCATACCCTCCACATTCCTTTCCTGTACATACTGCCCACTGTCATACTCTCCACACTGCTCTTCTGTACATACTGCCCACTTTCATACCCTCCACACTCCTCTCCGGTACATACCACCCTCTGTCATACCCTCCACACTCCTCTGCTGTGCATGCTGCCCACTGTCATACCCTTCAAACTCCTCTCCTGTACATAGTGCCTTCTGCCATACCCTCCACACTACTCTCCTGTACATAGTGCCCACTGTTAGACCCTCCACATTCCTCTCCATTACCTGCACATACTTCCCAGTTTTATACCGTCCATACTCCTCCCCTAAGCCTCTTACCCACAAAAAACAGTTATTTAAAATTATACAGAATATCCTCAATGTTACCAGATCTAGAATGGGCACAATTTTGTTAGTTCAACTGAAGGAAATCTTCTCAGTCCTCATATTTGTTCTGCCCCATTATTAGTACTCATTTCATTTTGTGATTACTACTGTGATGTATAGAGGAACAATGGGGATCTCAGCTACTCTAAATATAGCACTGGTGAAAAAAGTGGCCCTTAAAAATATTTTTTAAATGTTGGCAACTGTGCACTTAGGCACTGACCAAGGGCCACCGGGTCAGTAGGGGGCCCCATGAGAGGCTCCTGGGATCCTGGGATAATAAAGCGGTAGTAAACTTCGCTAACATTACTACTTTTTAGAGGCCCTGAGGTAGGTTTTGCCATAATGTACAAGTATGCACAGCATATTAGCACATCAGGGTACATTTAAATTGTCAGACTGAGCCCTCCAGCGCTGTGATCAATCCGGCGGGTCCTGAGCGCTTCCATTTTCACCCGGTCTTCCTTCTGGGCTCTGTGTCTTCGGTCACTTGCCTTGGCCGGGCTGCGTTGATGTCATTCCCACGCATGCTCATGCGCATCCTCTCTCTCTCATCCCCCCTTTCTTCCTCATCCTCCCTCCCTTACCCCTCACCCCTCTCTCACCCTCTCTCTCTCTCTCTCTCATCCTCCCTCTCTCTCTCTAATTTAATTTGTTATAACAAAAAATTGTTTGCATATTTATTTATTTATTATTTATAAAAGGCCCACCAAAATCCTCAGCACCAGGCCCATGATGTTCTTAATCTGGCCCTGCAGAGACCCCACACCGCCACCAGAGACCCCACATAGCCACCAGAGACACAGAATAGCCACTTGAGAAGGAAGGGGCGGGACAAATTTAGATGGGGGGGGGGGGGGCGCCCGATTTTAGTCTTGCCTAGGGCAGCACAAAACCAAAATACACCATTGACCTTCCTCTCTGATGACATCAGTGATCCATGGTCCAAACGATAAGGGGCGGTGACAAGACCGGATGGCAGGGGACTCGGATTGGTGGATCTCTGGTCTCGAAAGAAACACCATTTAGCTGTTTGGTTGAAATATATAAAGCCATGTTAGAAGAGTTTTGTTTTTTAAAGAAAACTTTACTCATGGGTAGGTTAGAATTGGGTGGGTTAGTTGTAACTGGTTAGGAAGGGGGGGATGTAAGAGATTGTAAGCTCTTCCTCCTATTTTATAAAGTGCTGTCAGATTTTAGGTGCTTGGTGGGGTACAGCACAGTGACCACCAAGCTGTCATAGACGGTCTCTATTCATGATCGGGAGCTAGCAGGACGGGCTCCTGGTCATGTGACTACAGTGATAGCCAATCACAATGGTCACATGATTGTGCACTCCATCCCGCTGCCTGGGTGTAAAAAATCCAATTAGCCCCGGGGCTGGGCGGGAAAGGGTTCCTACATGCTTGGGACAAACATAGATTTATGCTCTAAAAAGTTATACAAAAAAAAAAAGAAAAATACAAAAAAACACAAAAAGAGCAAAAATAAAATAAAAATGAAAGTAAAATTAAAAAGGAGATTTTGGATGTAAAAAAGTTGAAAAATAGATTTAAAAAAAACCTTAAGAAAAGCTGAAAATTAAATTGGAAAAAAAACGAAAAGGAAAATGATAATACCAATAATAATAATAATAATAATAAGGAGATTTTGGATGTAAAAAAAGTTGGAAATAGATTAACAAAAAAGTATAGTAATGAAAAAAAAAACCTTAAGAAAAGCCGAAAATAAATTGGAAAAAACAAAACTAAAATGATAATACCAATAATAATAATGAGATTTTGGATGTAAAAGAGTTGAAAAAAAGATAAAAAAAAAGTATAGTAACGTAAAAAAAAGCTTAAAAAAAGCTGAAAATGTAATTGTAAAAAAAAAAAAAAAAAAAAAACTAAAGCAAAATGATAATACCAATAATAATAAGATCATTTTGGATGTAAAAAAAAGTTGAAAAATTGATTTAAAAAAAGTGTAGTAATGAAAAAAAACCTTAAAAAAATATGAAAATGTAATTGGAAAAAAAAGGATTAATAAGAAGATTTTGGATGTAATTTTTTTTAAAAATAATTTAAAAAAAAGTATAGTAATGAAAATAAACCTTAAAAAAGCTGAAAATTAAATTGGAAAAAAAAAACTAAAGCAAAATGATAATACCAATAATAATAAGATGATTTTAGATGTAAAAAAAAGTTGAAAATTTGATTTTAAAAAAGTGTAGTAATGAAAAAAAAAACCTTAAAAAAAAGCTGAAAATGTAATTGGGAGAAAAAAGGAATAAGAAGAAGATTTTGGATGTAAAAAAGTTGAAAATGTGTTTTAAAAAAAGTATAGTAATGAAAATAAACCTTAAAAAAAGCTGAAAATTTTATTGGAAAAAAAAACTAAAGGAAAATAATAATAAGAATAAGGAGATATTGGATGTTAAAAAAAGTTGAAAGATAGATTTTAAAAAAGTGTAGTAATGAAAAAAAAACTTTAAAAAAGCTGAAAATGTAATTGTAAAAAAGTTGAAACATCATTTAGAAAAAAGTATAGTAATGAAAATAAACCTTAAAAAAAGCTGAAAATTAAATTGGAAAAAAAAACTAAAGGAAAATAATATTAATTATAATAATAACAATATTAAAGAGATATTGGATGTAAAAAAAAGTTGAAAAATAGATTAAAAAAAAGTATAGTAATGTAAAAAAGTCTTTAAAAAAGCAAAAAAATGTATTGAAAAAAAACAACTAAAGCAAAATGATAATAAAAATATTAATAAGATGATTTTGGATGTAAAAAAAAGTTGAAAAATAGAATTAAAAAAAGTATAGTCATGGAAGAAAAAAACCTTTAAAAAAAATGAAAATTTTACTGGAAAAAAAAAGGAATAATAAAGGAATAATAAGATTTTGGATGTGAAAAAGTTGAAAAATAGTTTTAAAAAAAGCATAGTAACGAAAATAAACCTTAAAAAAAGCTGAAAATTCAATTGGAAAAAAAAACTAAAGGAAAATAATTATAATTATAATAACAATATTAAAGAGATATTGGATGTAAAAAAAAGTATAGTAATGTAAAAAAATCTTTAAAAAAGCTGAAAATGTTATTGGAAAAAAAAACCCAAAGCAAAATGATAATACTAATAATAAGATGATTTTGGATGTAAAAAATTGTTGAAAAATAGAAATAAAAAGAGTGTAGTAATGAAAATAAACCTTAAAAAAAGCTGAAAATTTAATTGAAAAAAAAAAAACTAAAGGAAAATAATAATAATTATAATAACAATATTAAAGAGATATTGAATGTAAAAAAATGTATAGTAATGTAAACAAATCTTTAAAAAAGCTGAAAATGTTATTGGAAAAAACAAAAAAACAAAAACAAAATGATAATACTAATAATAAGATGATTTTGGATGTAAAAAATAGTTGAAAAATAGAATTAAAACGAGTGTAGTAATGAAAATAAACCTTAAAAAAAGCTGAAAATTGAATTGAAAAAAAAACTAAAGGAAAATAATAATAATTATAATAACAATATTAAAGAGATATTGGATGTAAAAAAAAGTATAGTAATGTAAAAAAATCTTTAAAAAAGCTGAAAATGTTATTGGGAAAAAAAACCCAAAGCAAAATGATAATACTAATAATAAGATGATTTTGGATGTAAAAAATAGTTGAAAAATAGAAATAAAAAGAGTGTAGTAATGAAAATAAACCTTAAAAAAAGCTGAAAATGTAATTGAAAAAAAAAACTAAAGGAAAATAATAATAATTATAATAACAATATTAAAGAGATATTGAATGTAAAAAAATGTATAGTAATGTAAACAAATCTTTAAAAAAGCTGAAAATGTTATTGGGGAAAAAAAAAAACAAAGCAAAATGATAATACTAATAATAAGATGATTTTGGATGTAAAAAATAGTTGAAAAATAGAATTAAAACGAGTGTAGTAATGAAAATAAACCTTAAAAAAAGCTGAAAATTTAATTGAAAAAAAAAAAACTAAAGGAAAATAATAATAATTATAATAACAATATTAAAGAGATATTGGATGTAAAAAAAAGTATAGTAATGTAAAAAAATCTTTAAAAAAGCTGAAAATGTTATTGGAAAAAAAAAACCAAAGCAAAATGATAATACCAATAATAATAAGATGATTTTGGATGTAAAAAATAGTTGAAAAATAGAATTAAAAAGAGTATAGTCAGGAAAAAAAAACCTTTAAAAAAAGCTGAAAATTTTATTGTAAAAAAAAAAAGAAGGAATAATAAGAAGATTTTGGATGTAAAAAAGTTTAAAAATAGTTTTAAAAAAAGTATAGTAAGGAAAATAAACAGCTGAAAAAAAAGCTGAAAATCAAATTGGAAAAAAACAAAAGGAAAATGATAATAACAATATTAAAGAGATGTTGGATGTAGAAAATTTGAAAAATAGATTTAAAAAAGTATAGCAATGAAAAAATACATTGTATTAAAAAAAAAAACTAAAAAAAAAAGCTTAAAATTCAATTGGAAAAAACAAACAAAAGGAAAATAATAATAATAATAATAATAATAATAACAATAATATTAATAATAATAAAAAGCATTTTTTTTTTTTTGAGAATAAAAATTCTTGCCATTTTTTTTCAGCTCTATGGATGATCTTTGGACCGGCAACACATCGGAATTGGAATTTCCCCTGAAATATGGCGTGAGTTGGCCTGTACGGCTTTTCTAAACAGGGCGCTTAGTGTGCGAATTCTTGTCTTACGAGGCATTTAAAAAACAGATTTTAATTTTTTACGACAGTCAGGGGGGGGGGGGGGCGGACAAATCTGGGCGATGAGGTGAAAATGCCCCCCCCCCCCCCCTGGAAGGTGTTTACACAGAGGGAGAAGAATGGGCTGTATTTAGGGGAAGTGGCGGGTGATTTAGGGGCTGTGTACAGAATACCGCACACTCCGTGTCTACCAGGGATTATTAGGGAAAAGAGACGCATTCCCAGACTCATAAACACCGCCATTAAACGCAGAGCCGTGCACGCCTGGTGTGCGCAAACACACTTTTCACAAACAATCTCACAGTTTCCCAAAAAGACAATTTATGTTTCCCATAATGCTGCAGAATGGCGCGCTGCGTGGTCTACACATCAACTTTATGTGTCTGTCCTGTGGAGGGAAAGGCGATCTATCCGGGAAGTTCCCGAACCCGGCCGGGACACACCAGGACACATCCCACCCTGGAATATAGACCGGTGTTGTATTTACAGTGTGTGTTCTTTATTTGTATTGAGGAATAAAGGATAAAAACTTTTATTTTTTTTTGGTCATATCTATGTAAAATATTGCCTATCAACTCCTTATGTTCTCATTTCCTGCCAGTAGGTGGCATTGTGGCCTATTTATTATCAGTTTAGTATTCACTACTTTGTGGATGAAGCCAAAAAAAAGGCAGAATTTTTTTTTACAGCGCTCAATAGCTCAAACACCAGTTTATATGTGAACAAGTCAAAGCAGTGCCCCCCCCCCCTCCAATTGCTTTGTTTACAAGGCTCCTTAGAAATTCTCAGTTAGAGAGAGAGACAGTCTGAAAGCAAACAGCTTTTACTGTGTTCCCTGGTTAGGAGATCCATGGTGCTGTGAGATTGTGTCATAGATGCATCCTGCATTAAATCGTGTTTTGTATAAGAAAGATTTTCCATAAAGATTTTCCATAAAAAGTCAATGAAAGAAAGAAAGAAATAATAAGAAAAAAACATTGAAGTCCATCCATCCGGCGCCCTGCATGTAGATTAGGGGCCGGGCGCATGGATTAGGGGGGGTGCCCCCCCCTGCGCCCCATATGAGCGGCCTCCAATGGGATGATTTGTACAATGAATCTTTGGGGATGTAACATTCAACTCACTATATTACCAAAAGTATTGGGACGCTTGAACTTTAATGGCATCCCAGTCTTAGTCCGTAGGGTTCAATATTGAGTTTGCCCTCCCTTTGCAGCTATACCAGCTTCAATTCTTCTGGGAAGGCTGTCCACAAGGTTTAGGAGGGTGTCTATGGGAATGTTTGACCATTCTTCCAGAAGCGCATTGGGGAGGTCAGGCGCTGATGTTGGACGAGAAGGCCAACAGTGTTTTATCGGGTTGAGGTCAGGACTCTGTGCAGGCCAGTCAAGTTCCTGCACCACAAACTTGCTCATCCATGTCTTTATGGACCTTGCTTTGTGCACTGGTCCAAATCATTTGGTGGAGGGGGGATTATGGTGGGGGGTTGTTTTTCAGGGGTTGGGCTTGGCCCCTTAGTTCCAGTGAAGGGAACTCTTAAGGTATCAGCACACCAAGATATTTTGGACAATTTCATGCTCCCAACTTTGTGGGAACATTTTGGGGACGGCCCCTTTCTGTTCCAACATGACTGTGCACCAGTGCACAAAGCAAGGTCCATAAAGACATGGGTGAGCGAGTTTGGGGTGGAGAAACTTGACTGGCCTGCACAGAGTCCTGACCTCAACCCAATAGAACATCTTTGGGATAAATTAGAGCGGAGACTGCGAGCCAGACCTTCTCGTCCAACATCAGTGCCTGACCTCACAAATGCGCTTCTGGAAGAATGGTCAGACATTCCCATAGACACCCTCCTAAACCTTGTGGACGGCCTTCCCAGAATAGCTGAAGCTGTTATAGCTGCAAATGGGGGGGGGGGGACTCAATATTGAACCCTACGGACTAATGCCGCGTACAGACGATCGGACATTCCGACAACAAAATGTTCGATGGGAGCTCGCTGTCGGAAATCCTGACCGTGCGTAGGCTCCATCGGACATTTTCTGTCGGAATTTCCGACAACAAAAATATTTGAGAGCTGGTTCTCAAATTTTCTCGACAACAAAATCCGTTCTTGTAAATTCCGATTGTGTGTGTAGCCAATTCCGACGCACAAAATTCCGCGCATGCTCTGAATCAAGTACGAGACGGAAGCGATCGGTCTGGTAAAAGTTGCGTTCATAATGGAGAAGATCGCACATTCGTCACGCTGCAAATTTTTTTGATCTTTTAATGCATCCGCATTCTTTTCTTCTTTATAATGCTACAATAATTACGTTGTTTTGCTGCTGATATTCAACAAACGGATTTCTTTATTATTTCTCGTGATCTCCTGAATAATCTTTTTATTTTTTTTAAGCCAGATCTCCATAATAATGTTTAGAATTTATTTTTATAGTGATCTTTTTTCCTTTTTTTTATTTTAATCAAGATCTCCTGTTTTTTTTATTATTTTTAAATTATTTTCTAGTGATCTCCATAATATTTTTTTTTTCTTTTTGTGTGTCAAGTTACCACAACACCATTATTTATCTTGTATTTTTTAACCTCAAAGAGGTTGGTTGGTGTCCCTTGTTCATTTGACATTGCATTTTTGAAATGTACCTGCCTACTCACAAACAAACTGTCCTATTTGAAGAAAAACACGTAGGCAAGTATTTGAGCAAAAAAAAAATATCCATTTATTCTGGGTCGTAACAAAATAAAGAGGAAGGCAACGCCGGAGAAACTGGTGAAATTGGCGAAGCCTTTGGACCCCTAGGGCAGACATCAACAATTTGAAAAGCAAGATTGGTAGCCTGAGGAGTCCATATAATAGGGAGCACAATCTGGTCCAGGACTCCGAGAGATCGGGAACAGCAGCAGATGACGTATATGTCCCCAGCCTGTGGTCATACAACAGCCTGCGTCTTCTGTCAGACCAGACTGAACCCAGGCCATCACTTTCTTATCTTCCTTACACGCTTCCCTCCACGCTTGCTTCCAGGCTGTGGCTCTGGTGGTGGAGTTGTGGCAGGAGGAGGAGGAGGAGGAGGAGGAGGAGGAGGATGGTCAAATTCACAAATGTGGGTTTTGATTGTGAGTTCGCCCCTCAACCCCTTATTTAGGGCCATATAAATGAGTTCCTCACAGAAGAGACGTTGGCCCTCCTCCATTTCCTGCATTTTACATGCTGCCATGCAGGCATAGGCCTCTTGAAGATTGGATGTGTTTCTGAGGGCCACATTAGCCTCCCGAATGAGGCAGAGTGCTGCCTCCTCCACGTTTCTCCCCTTCCTGGGCCTTTTGGGTGGAAGGGGGAGGGGAGGCACCTGTGATTCGGTCAGGCTACTGGGCCTGGCCACCTCCTGGCTGCCACTTACCCCCGCCACCTCCTGGCTGCCACTTACCCCCGCCACCTCCTGGCTGCCACTTACCCCGTCCACCTCCTGGCTGCCACTTTCCACAGCCCCCTCCTGGCTGCCACTTTCCACAGCCCCCTCCTGGCTGCCACTTTCCACAGCCACCTCCTGGCTGACACTAATCCCCGCCACCTCCTGGCTGCCACTTTCCACAGCCACCTCCTGGCTGCCACATAGCCCCGCCACCTCCTGGCTGCCACTTTCCACAGCCACCTCCTGGCTGCCACTTAGCCCCGCCACCCCCTGGCTGCCACTTTCCACAGCCACCTCCTGGCTGCCACTTACCCCCGCCACCTCCTGGCTGCCACTTTCCACAGCCACCTCCTGGCTGCCACTTTCCACAGCCACCTCCTGGCTGCCACTTACCCCCGCCACCTCCTGGCTGCCACTTTCCGCAGCCGCCTCCTGGCTGCCACTTTTCACAGCCACCTCCTGGCTGCCACTTACCCCCGCCACCTCCTGGCTGCTACTTTCCACAGCCACCTCCTGGCTGCCACTTACCCCCGCCACCTCCTGGCTGCCACTTACCCCTGCCACCTCCTGGCTGCCACTTACCCCCACCACCTCCTGGCTGCCACTTTCCACAGCCTCCTCCTGGCTGCCACTTTCCACAGCCACCTCATGGCTGCCACCTACCCCCACCACCTCCTGGCTGCCACTTATCCCCGCCACCTCCTGGCTGACACTTTCCACAGCCACCTCCTGGCTGCCACTTACCCCTGCCACCTCCTTGCTGCCACTTACCCCTGCCACCTCCTGGCTGCCACTTACCCCTGCCACCTCCTGACTGCCACTTTCCACAGCCACCTCCTGGCTGCCACTTACCCCTGCCACCTCCTGGCTGCCACTTACCCCTGCCACCTCCTGGCTGCCACTTACCCCCTCCACTTCCTGGCTGCCACTTACCCCTGCCACCTCCTGGCTGTCACTTACCCCTGCCACCTCCTGGCTGCCACTTGCCCCTGCCACCTCCTGGCTGCCACTTCCTGGCTGCCACTTACCCCGCCACCTCCTGGTTGCCACTTTCCACAGCCACCTCCTGGTTGCCACTTTCCACAGCCTCCTCCTGGCTGCCACTTACCCCTACCACCTCCTGGCTGCCACTTACCCCTGCCACCTCCTGGCTGCCACTTACCCCTACCACTTCCTGGCTGCCACTTACCCCTGCCGCCTCCTGGCTGCCACTTACCCCTGCCACCTCCTGGCTGCCACTTACCCCTGCCACCTCCTGGCTGCCACTTTCCACAGCCTCCTCCTGGCTGAGGCTTTCCGGTGTATAAAAAAGGGACATAGTTTTATTTTTTGTTTTTATTATTTTTTTCATGACTGTTGCAAATTGAATGTTAATAAATAGAAAAGACTATCGTGGGACTGTAGACAGAAATGATAATCTACAGTATAACTCAATATATCTCTGTATAACTAACTACCAACAAACAATATAGTGGAGTAAACTCGTCCGCCGGCCTTTATTATTGGTATTCAATCTTATTTATTAAACATGTAACCATTCATAGTTAGCAAATTAATTCACAAACAACTTATTTACTCAGAAAACAAAATTACAGTAAGACCCCTTTCACACTGGGGCGGGCAGGAGCGGTGGCGGTATAGCAGCGCGATTTTCAGCGCTGCTATACTGTCGTTCTTACCGCGGTATGCGGTCGCTAGGGGGGTTAATTTAACCCCCGCTAGCGGCCGAAAAAGGGTTAATACCGCCCACAAACCGCGGCTATTGCCGCGGTTTGCGGGCGGTATTACCGCGCTGTCCCATTGATTTCAATGGGAGACCGCGGTAAAGGAGCGGTGAACACACCGCTCCTTTACCGCTGTAAAGAAGCGGCTAGCAGGACTTTTGGAGCGGTCCTGCTAGCGCACCGCTTCAGTGTGAAAGCCTTCGGGCTTTCACATTGAAGACACAGGGCAGGATTTTTTCATGCGGTATAACAGCGCTATTATTAGCGCTAAACCGCATGAAAAACGCCCCAGTGTGAAAGGGGCCTAAGCAACCCAGCCACTACCACTCAGGCTGACATAAAGTATAAATCAATTTATATAAACTATCCCCCTTTTACTATGAAAAACGGGGGTAAAAAACACATAATATTATAAGGCCGCGACAAGGGAGGGGGGGGAGGGGAACTCATGGGTAGGGGTCCTGAGGAACTGGCAAAAAGTGGGCTTGTTGCACTGCCTTAAATAGCCTTTGCCCCTTCCAGAATATTCCATGAGGTCATGTGGCTTAACCTATGACCTTTCATTGGTTACCTAGCTTTACCTCACAACCTTATTATAAACTTACTAGGAAAGAAACAACCCCCCCCCCCCACCTATCTAACTGACCCAATTAACTTACGGGGGGGGGGGGGGCCTTGAAAATCCCATTCTGTCATATTCCCATGAGCTCGGGGGCCTTAACCACTTCCCTACCCGGCCATAGTCAAATGACGTCCACAGATGGGATCTCCCATTCTGGGTCGGGCGTCATATGACGTCCTGGGCTTCCCGGCCGTCTAGGGGGCGCGCACGCAATCGCTCAGGACCCGGTGCGCGTGCCCGGCGGCCGCGATGTCCACCGGGCACACGCGATTGCCCGTGATCACGGCAGGACCGTGGATCTGTGTGTGTAAACACACAGATCCACGTCCTGTCAGAGGTGAGGAGACCGATGTGTGTTCCCAGTACAGAGGAACACAGATCAGTCTCCTCCCCTTGTGAGTCCCGGCCCCCTACAGTTAGAATCACTCCTTAGGGAACATATTTAACCCTTTCAGCGCCCCCTAGTGTTAACCCCTTCCCTGACAGTCACATTTACGCAGTAATCAGTGCAGTTTTATAGCACTAATCGCTGTATAAATGTGAATGGTCCCAAAAATGTGTCAAAAGTGTCCGATATGTCCGTCGCAATGTCACGGTCACAATAAAAATCGCAGATCGCCGCCATTACTAGTAAAAAAAAAAAAAAAAATCCAATAAATCAATCCCCTATTTTGTAGACGCTATAACTTTTGCACAAACCAATCAATATACGCTTATTGCGGGTTTTTTTTAACCAAAAATATGTAGACGAATACATATCGGCCTAAACTGAGGAAAAAATGTGTTTTTAAAAAAAATAATTGTGATATTTATTAACCACTTCAGCCCCACACCATTTTGCTGGTCAAAGACCGGGCCACTTTTTGCGATTCGGCACTGCGTCGCTTTAACTGACAATTGCACGGTCGTGCGACGTGGCTCCCGAACAAAATTGACCACTGATGCCCCAAGTTAAAATTTTACATTCGTTATCACGATCGGCGCTTCCGTTACTCCTTCCTCCGCTCACAGATCGTACGTACGACTCACGCGTGTTAGCTTTATATACACTGCGCATGCGTGAAACTAACGCCCACGTCGCCCGCCCCTGACGTACTTTCTAGAATATTCCCCGCCCCGTCTCTTTCGTCGCAGTGGGAGAGCACATGGCGGAGACACAGCAGGTGCCTGATATTAGCAGTAACGAAAAGGAAAGCCCGGAGCCAGAAACGTCCTGACCCAGGAGGAGATATAAGGCCTCAAATATGTCCTTTGGAGAGATGGTGGAGATGGTGGACATCTTGAAGAGGGCCGACTATGATGGGAAGTATGGACCGTACTCCAACCCTAATCTGAGAAAGGCCAAGATCATGACTAAAGTTGTGAGAAGTCTGCACAGGGATTTTGGGGTACGACGATCCAAGGAGCAGCTGAGAAAACGCCGGTCAGACCTGAAATTGAGGGAGCGCGATCAGTACAGAAGGATCCGAAAACTGCTTCTATAAAGTATCTGTCCTGTTTTCCTATTATTATTATTACTTGCATGTTGCTCCACGTGCTTTTCTTTACTGTTGTACAGTTTCAAATGTCAACTTTCAGGTTCGTGGGCACAGTAATCGGTTGTAGTAAACATTGTTCGTTCGCCCACTAATACAATGTTTTTTTTCCGATACAGGTTAACTACATTTGGTCATGCCTATTTGTATAAAAAGAAGTTTAGTACATTGTTGTCTAGATGTGTTTGGAATAACTAGAATGAAATGCAAACTTGATTCAGTGTAAGGAGAGGACAGCATCAGTTTACACATCTGGTCTCAGGAGCACTAGTGTGGGACACCAGAACAACCTTTATTAGGGTGTCCCACACAGGTGCTCCAGTGGATACTTAGGGTGTCTCCATGTGTAAAACTTGTCCAAAAAAGGTAGGTATTCCAGCTTTGGTAAGGGAAAAAAATCATGTCTTCAGCTCGGAACTCTGCCAAAACACACAATTGTACCACACTTCCAACCAATGTTTCATATTCCTATTTCTGGCCTCAAATATCGTGTGCTAAGTATACCTTTTGTTTCATTCTCATAGGGGAGAAAAGACTCGGGACATCTGAGGACACCAGGAACCCCCCACCTCATAAAGAAAGGGGAACCAGTGGTGGTGCGTCCATAGAGGGCGCCGGAGCGCCGCCCCCTCTCGCTCCCGCACCGCCACTGAAAGACAATACATAGATTCATGCATTGCATGAATCTGTGTATTGTCACCGCTGCCGCGCTGCCCACTATACATATGGCCGGCCTCCTGGTGAGCGCCGGCCATATGAATTAGAGCGGCGGCCGGCAGTGGGTGTAACTTGGAAGTGCCTATCAGAGCCAGCTCTCACGCTGTATTCGGCTTCCAAAAACTCCTCCCAGGTACGCACAGGGGTGCGTTCCTGGAAGAAGACTGTGTGGAGGTTTCAGCCAATCAGGTTCACCAGATCTGGTTACCGGTAACCTGATTGGCTGAGCGACATCGAGGGCGGGAGAACACATTGAGGACGGCGCGGACCGAGGAAGGTAAGTGCAGGGCTGGGGGGGGGGGGACAGGCTGCATTTGGGGGACAAACTGGCTGAATATGGGGCACAAACTGGCTGAATATGGGGCACAAACTGGCTGAATAGGGGGACAAACTGGCTGCATTTGGGGGGAACTGGCTGAATATGGGGGACAAACTGGCTGAATATGGGGGGAACTGGCTGAATATGGGGGACAAACTGGCTGAATATGGGGGGAACTGGCTGAATATGGGGGACAAACTGGCTGAATATGGGGGGAACTGGCTGAATATGGGGGACAAACTGGCTGAATATGGGGGGAACTGGCTGTATATGGGGGACAAACTGGCTGAATATGGGGGAAACTGGCTGTATATGGGGGACACGCTGGCTGCATTTGGGGGGAACTGGCTGTATATGGGGGACAAACTGGCTGCATTTGGGGGGAACTGGCTGTATATGGGGGACACGCTGGCTGCATTTGGGGGGAACTGGCTGTATATGGGGGGGACTGGCTGCATTTGGGGGGAACTGGCTGTATATGGGGACAAACTGGCTGTATATGGGGGCACACTGGCTATATATATGGGGACACACTGGCTGTATATGGGGGCACACTGGCTATATATATGGGGACAAACTGGCTGTATATGGGGGCACACTGGCTATATATATATATGGGGGCACACTGGCTGTATATGGGGGCACACTGGCTGTATATATATGAGGGCACACTGGCTGTATATGGAAACAAACTGGCTGTATTTGAGGGGGCAAACTGGTGGCGTTTGGGCACAGTGGCTGCGTTTAATGGGCACAGTGGCGGCAATTGTTTTTTTTTTTTTTTCAGTTGTTTGCGCCCCCCCAAAAATTTTGAGCACCAGTCGCCACTGAGGGGAACAGAGGACACCACAACCTCAGGATGTGGAGGGAGGAGAGGTGTATGAAGTGGGCGAAATAGTGACCAGAACAGGTCAGTGTCTGAGACCACATCCTTAGGTAATAGACGTATGCCTGCATATTTATAATAGATAGTGTGTTTTTTTTATGTTAGGTGATGTGGATGTTGTGGAAGAAGAAACTCGTTTCACCAGTGCAAGTGCAAACATCCTCATCGGGGAGATAATGGTGTGCAATCGTGTATTAGAGATGATAAAGGAAAAGATCAATGATGTAGAAAAAAAAAATGAATAACATCATTGATGTTTTAGCCAGAATCTAAATCACACATAAATTCTACCGTTTTTTGTGAAATTTAAAAAAATAAAATACATTTAAGCATTTTAACCACTTGAGGACTGCCGCCTGCCGATGTACGTCGGCAGAATGGCACGGCTGGGCACATGGGCGTACAGGTACGTCCTCTTTAAGAGCCCAGCCGCGTGTTGCGCAGCGCGCCGCCGGCGGCGTGCTCGCGACCCGGTCCTCTTCTCCGTGACCGTCCCCGCGGGAACAGCAGACCCGATCGCCGCTGGTGTCCCGCGATCGGGTCACAGAGCGGAAAAACGGGGGAGAGGTAAGTGTAAACAAACCTCTCCCCGTGCTTCTTAGTTTGACTGACACTCATCGTCTGTTCCCTGTCATAGGGAACGACGATCAGTGATGTCACACGCTAAGCCACGCCCCCCCACAGTAAGTAAAACACATCAGGGCACACTTAACCCCTACAGCGCCCCCTCCTGGTTAACCCCTTCACTGCCAGTGTCATTTTCACAGTAATCAGTGCATTTTTATAGCACTGTTCGCTGTGAAAATTACAATGGTCCCAAAAATGTGTCAAAAGTGTCCGATGAGTCTGCCATAATGTCGCAATCACGAAAAAAATCGCTGATCGCCGCCATTACTAGTAAAAAAAAAAAAAAAAAAGAATAAAAATGCCATAAAACTATCCCCTATTTTGTAAACGCTATAACTTTTGCGCAAACCAATCAATAAACGCTTATTGCGTTTTTTTTTACCAAAAATATGTAGAAGAATACGTATCGGCCTAAACTGAGGATTTTTTTATATATATATATATATATATATATATATATATTTTTTTTTGGGGATATTTATTATAGCAAAAAGTAAAAAATATTGCATTTTTTTTAAAATTGTCGCTCTATTTTTGTTTATAGCGCAAAAAATAAAAACCACAGAGGTGATCAAATACCACCAAAAGAAAGCTCTTTTTGTGGGAAAAAAAGGATGTCAATTTTGTTTGGGAGCCATGTTGCACGATCGCGCAATTGTCAGTTAAAGCGACGCAGTGCCGAATCGCAAAAAGCGGCCTGGTCTTTATGCTGCATATTGGTCCGGGGCTGAAGTGGTTAAAAGCCAAATTTTGAAGATGCACACAGGGTGTCAACATGTGCTATCTGCCATCACGGGATATCAATGTAGGCGTTTTGTGGGTGCAACCCCTTCCTCGCAACTCAAGTAGGTGAGAGGAAGGGGTTGCACCCCCGAACAGTGCCGGGACAAGGTCATCCAGTGCCCAAGGCAAAGATGCCAAGCTGCACCCCCCTTTCCCTTAGGGTTAGGGTCAGGGTGCCCCCCATCCCTGCAATAAACCATTGCGCCAGGGGCAGCCGCCCCTCCTGCCCACCCCTTGTCCCGGCCCTGCCCCTAAAACACGTCCATTGATCCCCCCATGATGGGAGATAGCACATGTTGACATTAGGCATGGGATCAGGAGGGGAATCCCCATTTTGACTCCCAATTTGTGTGTATCTTCAAAATTTGGCTTTTACAGGGATGACATCACCCCATCTGATGAAGGCAAGATCAACACAGTTTTGACACACTATAATGTCTGATATTGCCTTCACTTTTTCTACATTGAACTTTGTAAGTTCCCGAGTTGTGTATGTTATGGTTTGAAACATGCCTGTTTAAGCAAAAAAATTACATTTCGAATGTCAAACTTTATTAAACAAAGATGTTGGTTTTTTCAAAAAAACTTTGCTAACGCACATGTGAATGTGCACGGAGTAAAAGGTTTTCTACTCAACAATGTGTGGCTTCTTCTTTCAATGCTCAATACCACTTTTTCGAGTAAGCTGGTGTTTACAGTGACAATGGGGGTTATTTACTAAAGGCAAATCCACTTGGCACTACAAGTGCACTAGGAGAACCTAGGAGACAGCTAAAAGAAACACAAGCAGTAAATCAAATTAAATATTATTTCATATAAAAAAAAATCTTTATTTAAAAAAGGTATCACACATTTGCTGGCATATCAATGGCCCCTCTACCCGTAAAGTATTCCAGATATTTTTGACGGACTTCATGGGCGCTTTGGTGGGGCAAGCCAGGACGGCCAGCTTCAAGTGCCGTCAGTGTAGTTTGTTCTGGAAATCCGGCCTCAGCCACAACTGAGGCCACATAGTTTGTAGAATTTCGCCTTAAAAAATTATGCAGCATGCAGCATGCAAGGACAATATGATTGAGTTTATATTCCGCCATGTTGATTGCCGTGAGGAATAGGCGGAACCGGCTGGCCATTATCCCAAAAGCATTCTCCACCACTCTTCTGGCTCTGGCCAGCCGGTAGTTAAAAACCCTCTGGTCCGGGGTGAGGGTCCTCATGGGGAATGACCGCATCAGGTGTTCACGTAGCCCAAACGCTTCATCAGGGACAAAGACAAACGGCAGTCCTGCTACGTTATCTTCAGCAGGTGGCACTCCCAAGCCACCATTCTGGAGACGTCTGTAGAATTCGGTCCTGGTGATGACTCCACCATCCGACATCCGGCCATTCTTCCCCACGTCCACATACAAAAACTCGTATGTCGCCGACACCACCGCCAACATCACTATACTATTAAACCCCTTGTAATTATAATAGTATGACCCCGAGTTGGGGGGGTGGGACGACGTGGACGTGTTTCCCATCGATTGCCCCTCCGCATTTGGGAAAGTCTCACCGCTGGGCAAACTGGGAGGCCACAGTCTGCCATTCCTGTGGCGTTGAAGGAAACTGTGGAGTCAAACAAGAAAAATAAAAATGAGTACTTTTGCACATAACATTGCAAGCAGATTAGACACAAACATTCTTGGCCAACATCGGTATAACATTTATTTTAAGGAGTTTTTAAAGACAATAATATAATGTCCACTTATCAGATTCCTCACCCCCTCTGATGGCCCATTGTAAAAATTTTAGGGTGGGAGGGTTCAAAATGAGTTTGGGACCCCCAAAAAAAGCCTCTGGCACTCTGCCTGAATTTAAGGACAATAACATTTGTACACATTTTAGGGGGTGTTTAGGGTAAAGCACTACAATGGAGCTGACAAAATACATGGTTAAATATGAAGTAAACCCAGTTTAAAAAAATAAAAAATACCACCTGCAAGACAAAGGCATAATGAGCTAGTATGCATAGTATGCATTATGTAACACTCACCTCCGATCTAAGCCCCCGCAACCGTCCTCTTCCAATGCTCGGGCAGCCGACATCTTGTCTGGGGTTACTTCCGGCGCAGGCGCACTGTAGCGTGCCGTTCCTGATTGAGGCCATGCCGTCACTGGCGGCTCCCGCGCTTTCGCTGGAGTGACGTCGTCGCGGCTCCGGCCAATCACAGTGCAGGAGCCGCGACGACGTCACTCCCGTGCATGCGCGCGGGAGCCGCCAGTGACGCCATGGCCTCAATCAGGAATGGCACGCTACAGTGCGCCTGCACCGCTGTCTACGGCACCCATGATTTTAGTAAATATCTCCTAAACCGTGGAGGTTTAGGAGATATTTCTTGCACCTACAGGTAAGCCTTAATCTAGGCTAACCTGTAGGTTAAAGTGGTTGTAAAGGGTTTACAACCACTTTAAGTGACTAGGCTAGGTGTGTATGGGCCCAGGATAGCATGCTGAGGAAGTTAGTGTAGGCAAATATGCATGTAGGCCAAAAAATAGCATTAAAAGCTTGCAGCATGCATGAGGACAAAGGGGACATTCACAGCATATTACATTCATGGTAATTAGGGAAGGATGAAAGAAATACAATACATTAGCAAACATTAAATACATAGAATGTGATGTTAAAGGAGAAAACTTACCTTAATATAGTCCTTCTGCAGGACTTGGATGATGGCAGAACAGGTCTTTGGGATAATGATCCCCAGAGCCTGGGGGGAGATGCCTGTTGAGAACTTGAGGTCCTGCAGACTTCTCCCCGTCGCCAAGTACCGCAACGTGGCGACTAGCCTTTGTTTGGGAGTGATGGCTTGCCGCATGCAGGTGTCCTGCTTCGTAATATAAAGGGGACAGCAAAGCCAACAGGCGGTGAAAAACGGGGTCCGTCATCCAGAGATAATTCCTGAAATCATCAGGATTATTCTCCTGGATCTCCCGCAGCAAAGGCATGTGAGAGAATCGGTCACGCTGGAGCAACCAATTCTTCGTCCATGAACTCCTCACCACCCTGTTCATGGACGGGGCTTGGGTCAAAGTAAGAACCCCAACACCAAGCCCCCGCACAGCACAAACTCTACGACGAGTACGTAGCCGCAACATGGCTAGAAATCGGTCGGCTGGTCAGAACAAACTAACAGAACGCACTGAAGAACAGAAAGGCCTGAGAAGAACGCATTGAAAACCAGATACAAACTGAATACACGCCCTGAAAAACAGATACGAACCCACAAGCACCAACTGAAGAGCAGTAACGGACTGAAAAACACGAAGGCTGAAAAGTGTGAATCGTCTCTCACCAAACTTCTACTAACACGAGATTAGCAGGAGGAGCCCAAAGGGTGGCGCACTTTCTATGGAACTTCCGTTTTACTGTGCCGTCGTACGTGTTGTTGTACGTCTCCGCGTTCTTGACGTTCGGAACTTCCGACAACATTTGTGTGACCGTGTGTATGCAAGACAAGTTTGAGCCGACATTCCGTTGGAAAAAAAAAAATCCATGGTTTTGTTGTCGGAATGTCCGATTGCCTGTACGTGGCATAAGACTGGGATGTCATTAACCACTTCAATACCAGGCACTTATACAGCTTCCTGCCCAAGCCAATTTTGAGCTTTCAGCGCTGTCGCAATTTGAATGACAATTGCGCGGTCATGCTACACTGTACCCAAACAAATTTTTGATCATTTTGTTCCCACAAATAGAGCTTTCTTTCGGTGGTATTTGATCGCCTCTGCGATTTTTATTTTTTGCACAACAAATAAAAAAAGAGCGAAAATTTTGAAACAAACAAAGTTTTTCTTTGTTTCTGTTAATTTTTTTTGTAAATAAGTACCTTTTCTACTTCAATGACGGGCACTGATAAGGCGGCACTGACGGGCACTGATAAGGCGACACTGATGGGCACCGATGAGGTGGCACCAATGAGGTGGCACTGATGAGATGGCACTGATGGGCACTGATAGGCGGCACTGATGGGCACTGATATGTGGCACTGGTATGCGGCACTGATTGGCACTCATAGGCGGCACTGATTGGCACTCATAGGCGGCACTGATTGGTACTTATAGGCGGCACTGATGGACACTTATAGGCGGCACTGATAGGTGGCACGGACGGGCACTGATAGGTGGGCACTTATGGGCACGGATGGGCACTGATAGGTGGCGCTGATGGACACTAGTAGGTGGCACTGATGGACACTGATGCCCAGCAATGCCAGCCACCACACATTGAGGTGGTGCCATCATAGTGACAGTCAGTGCCCATTTGTGGGCACTGATTGGCATATTTTTTTTATTTTATTTTTATTTTACTACATGTGGATGGCCATGGGGGCCATCCACATGCTTGGGGCTTCCCTGTGGTCCTGGGGGGCTTCCCTGGTGGTCCAGCGGGGGTATCCGAGGGGGGGCTGCGCTGATAAACAATCAGCGCGAACCCCCCCTGTCAGGAGAGCCGCCGATCGGCTCTCCTCTACTCGCGTCTGTCAGACGCGAGTGAGGAAGAGCCGATCAACGGCTCTTCCTGTTTACATTGTAATCAGCCGTGATTGGACACGGCTGATCACGTGGTAAAAAGCCTCCGCCGGAGGCTTTTTACCGAGGTCAGTGTAGCGGTGGGTCAGACTGACCCACCGCTCCACCAATCGCCGCGATGCGCGCCCCCCCGGGCGCGCGGCGGCTGTTATCCCGCAGGACGTCATATGACGTCCAGTGTGGATAACAGAACCACTTCCCGGACGTCAATCTGCTATTGACGGGGCGGGAAGTGGTTAAAGTTCGTGTAAAGACAGGTGTCCCGATACTTTTGGTAATATAGTGTAGAACTCAATGTCTTTATAATAGGTGGAACTCCTCTTTCCATCATTATTGGAAGATGACAAACACTTTCATAACCCTTCCGTGTGTCACAGTCACTCACCGCCATCATTTGGGCCGTGATTGGCTGAAGCCGACTAAGGCTTGTTCAGGCCGCAGTGTCTGCGTTCTGTTATCCCCAGACAGAGAGGGGGGGCAGGTGGGACCATCTCCAGCTCTTCTCTATAATAAACAAAGCTGGAATCCAGCCAAACAAATGGACAAATCATAGAGGACAGGAATGTGCAGACCCAGAGCCCATATGGAGGATACAGGATGTACAGAGAGGGAAGTATCTTATATACAGTATATATATATATATACCCTCACCGGACACTTTATTAGGTACACCTTGCTAGTAGCAGGTTGGACCCCCTTTTGGCCTTCATTCTTGGTGGAATAGATACAACAAGCTGTTGGAAACTTTCCTCAGAGATTTTGCTCCATAGTGACATGATGACATCACAACCTTCCACCACATCCCAAAGGTGCTCTATTGGATGAGATGTGGTGAGTGTGGAGGCCATTGGAGTGCAGTGACCTCATTGTCCAGTGGTGAGATGATTGGAGCTTTGTGACATGGTGCATTATCCTGCTGGAAGGAGCCATCAGAAGATGGGGACACTGTAGTCATAAAGGGATGGACATGGTCAACAACAAAACCCAGGTAGACCGTGGTGTATAAATCATGGGGGGGCCCAAAGTGTGCCCATCCCCCCACACCATTACACCCCCACCACCAGCCTGAACCGGTGATATCCCACCCCCCACACCATTACACCCCCACCACCAGCCTGAACCGGTGATACCCCATCCCCCACACCATTACACCCCCCACCACCAGCCTGAACCGGTGATACCCCATCCCCCACACCATTACAACCCCCACCACCAGCCTGAACCAGTGATACCCCATTTCCCCCACCATTACACCCCCACCACCAGCCTGAACCGGTGATACCCCATCCCCCACACCATTACACCCCCACCACCAGCCTGAACCGGTGATACCCCATCCCCCACACCATTACAACCCCCACCACCAGCCTGAACCGGTGATACCCCATCCCCCACACCATTACACCCCCCACCACCAGCCTGAACCGGTGATACCCCATCCCCCCACACCATTACACCCCCACCACCAGCCTGAACCGGCGATACCCCATCCCCCACACCATTACACCCCCACCACCAGCCTGAACCGGTGATACCCCATCCCCCACACCATTACAACCCCCACCACCAGCCTGAACCGGCGATACCCCATCCCCCACACCATTACAACCCCACCACCAGCCTGAACCGGTGATACCCCATCCCCCACACCATTACACCCCCACCACCAGCCTGAACCGGTGATACCCCATCCCCCACACCATTACACCCCCACCACCAGCCTGAACCGGTGATACCCCATCCCCCACACCATTACAACCCCCACCACCAGCCTGAACCGGTGATACCCCATCCCCCACACCATTACACCCCCACCACCAGCCTGAACCGGCGATACCCCATCCCCCACACCATTACACCCCCACCACCAGCCTGAACCGGTGATACCCCATCCCCCACACCATTACAACCCCCACCACCAGCCTGAACCGGCGATACCCCATCCCCCACACCATTACAACCCCACCACCAGCCTGAACCGGCGATACCCCATCCCCCACACCATTACACCCCCACCACCAGCCTGAACCGGTGATACCCCATCCCCCACACCATTACAACCCCCACCACCAGCCTGAACCGGCGATACCCCATCCCCCACACCATTACAACCCCACCACCAGCCTGAACCGGTGATACCCCATCCCCCACACCATTACACCCCCACCACCAGCCTGAACCGGTGATACCCCATCCCCCACACCATTACACCCCCACCACCAGCCTGAACCGGTGATACCCCATCCCCCACACCATTACAACCCCCACCACCAGCCTGAACCGGTGATACCCCATCCCCCACACCATTACACCCCCACCACCAGCCTGAACCGGTGATACAAGTCAGGATGGATCCATGCGGCAAATTCTGACCCCGACCATCTGAATGTCGCAGCTGAAATCCAGACTCATCAGACCCGGCAATGTTTTTCCAATCTTCTATTCTCCAATGTTGGTGATCCTGTGCCAATTGTAGCCTCAGTTTACTGTTCTTAGCAGACAGAAGTGGCACCCGGTGTGATATTCTGCTGCTGTAGCCCATCTGCTTCAAGGTTGGATGTGTTGTGCGTTCAGAGATGGTATTCTGTATACCTCGGGTGTAACAAGGGGTTATTTGAGATATTGTTGTCTTTCTATCATCTGGAACCAGTCTGCCCCATTCTCCTCTGACATCAACAACGGCATTTTCCTCCACACAACAACAATACTCAGACCGTCTGCCACCAACAACCACGCCACGTTCAAAGTCACTGAAATCCACTTTCTTCCCCATTCTGATGCTCGGTTTGAACTTCAGCAAGTCGTCTTCACCACGTCTAGATGCTGCCATGTGATTGGCTGATTAACAATTTGTGTTACCAAGCAATGGAACAGGTGTACCTAATAAAGTGGCTGTGAGTGTATATACTGTATATATATATATATCTATATGCAAAGCAATGTGCAAGTGTAACGTTTTTAGGTATTTATACCCTCTCCCAGCACTCCCTCTGACAACAACACCTTCATATGCTTGTCTCTCCAGATGGACAACAACAACCCTGTGCAAAAATATCTGACAGATCAACTGCTGCGGCAGCCTCCCACCTTTTCATGGCTGCAATGTTCCACTCTGATCACTAGGGGGAGGAAAGACTGAGAAAATGCTTCCTCCTGCCCGCGGCAGACTGATGACATCATCTCAGCCTAGGCAAAGTCACCGTTTGGAGCTCAAGCACAACATTTAATGATGAGTGGAGATTACCTTGATATGTCAGGGTTTTATCCAGACATGAAAAGGTACTCAAAACTAGTGATGAGCCGAACACCCCCGGGTTCGGTTCGCACCAGAACCCGCGAACGGACCGAAAGTTCGCACGAACATTAGAACCCTATTAAATACAATGGATGCGAACGTTCGAAATCTAAAGTGCTAATTATAACGACTATTATCCATGTTATTGTCCTAAAAAGGGTTTGGGAACCCGGGTTCTGCACCAGGGGACATGTATCAATGCAAAAAGAAGTTTTAAAAACGGTCGTTTTTCGGGAGCAGTCATTTTAATGATGCATAAAGTGAAAAAAAAAAAGTCAAATATTCCTTTAAATATTGTACCTGGGGGGTGTCTAAAGTATGCCTGTGAAGTGCCACGTGTTTCCCGTGTTTAGAACTGTCCCTGCACAAAATGACACTTCTAAAGGAAAAAAAAGCCATTTAAAACTGCTTGCGGCTTTAATGTAATGTCTGGTCCCGGTAATATGGATGAAAATCTTTGAGAAAAATGGCATAGCTACCCCATGACCCCCCCCCTACCCCAGCCCATTACCAGCCCCTTTGGGTCTTGTATGGATATTAAGGGGAACCCCGCACATAAAATAAAAAAGGCCCTATATACTCTGAACAGCCGTATACAGGCGGTGCATACAAGACAGGGACTGTAGGTTTGTTCTTATGTAGAATCTGTTTGTAATTTTGAACAGGTACATTGTTTAAGTGTAGCTCCAGCCAAAAAATCTATTTTTAAACTTTTTGGAAAACATAGGTAAGGGTTATCACCCCTGTAACATTTGTTTTGCTGTCTGTGCCCCTGTTCAGAACATTTGACCTCACTTTCCGTCCTAATGACAAATGTTTTTTGAAAATTTGGTTTTTTTATTGAAACAAGAATTGGCGATAAAGCATCGGTGGAGAGGAGACACTTTTTTTCCCATATTAACTCTCATGCCGCGTACACACGATCATTTTTCCCGTCGAGAAAAATGAAATTTTTTCCTTTGGACAAGAAAAACGATCGTGTGTGGGCTTTTTGTCGTTTTTCTCGACGGGAAAAACGGCATTAATCACGACGAGAAAAATTAGAACATGCTCTAATTTTTCTCGTCGTGATTCCCGTCGTTTTTTTCCGCGGCAGTTTTCCCATAGGGAAACACTGCCGGGGAGCCCACACACGGTCGTTTTTTTCGACCAAAAAAAAAAATGTCATTTAAAACGGCCGTGTGTGGGGGGAACAAGCTGTTCCTCGTTTTTCACGTCGATTTTCTCGACGGTGTTTTCACCGTTGAAAAAATCGATCGTGTGCACGCGGCATTACAGGAGAGAATTTTCCTTCCTAGGGGTAGATTTCCTCTCACTTCCTGTTGTCTCCTTCCGTTTGCAAGGAGGAGTCGTTTGTAAGTTGGATGTTTGAAAGTAGGGACCTGCCGTATATACTCTGCTGAAATTTGCCCCCTTACATGTTGGTGTTGGCAGAACACTGTAACCCCTCACAGTTACTCTTGGTGGGCGCTGGAACGTCCTGCTGTGAACTATCAGGAATTGTATTTACATGCCATTGTTGAACAGTGGTAAGAAAAATTGGGCCTTTGGTGGTGGTGTTGACACAACACTGTAAGGCCTCACAGTTACTCTTGGTGGGCGCAGGAATGGGCCCTGCTGTGAATTATTAGATCAAGAATTTTAATTACATGCCCCTGTAGAACAGGGGCTGAAAAATTGGGCCTTAGCCACTGGTGCCACAACACTGCAACCCCTCACAGATACTGTACTTGGAGCGCAGTAATGAGCCCTGTTGCAAAGTATTGCATCAAAAATTGAAATTACACGCCCCTGTTAAACAGGGGCAAAAAAATTTGGCCTTAGGCACTGGTGCTGGTGCCACGACACTGCAACTTCTCCCAGATACTCTAGTTGGAGTGCAGGAATGAGCCCTGCTGCAAAGCATTGCATCAAAAATTGTAATTACATGCCCATGTTAAACAGGGGCTGAAAAATTGGGCCTTAGCCACTAGTGGCGGCACCCAGAAACAAAAATGTTTTTCCAAGATATCATCATGAATCGGATCATTGAGGAGGAGGAGGAGGATAGTCAGTCAACATAACAGGACAGTCTCTCAGCATCAGCATCAGTCTTGAAGGGATGTGACAATTGAAAATAAATTATTCTGTTATATCAGCTTCAGGTGCTTGGTAGCTGGTGGTGATCCAAGACTGGTTCATCTTTATGAAGGTCAGTCGATCAACCGAATCGGTGGACAGGCGCACCCTGTGATCCGTAACAAATCCTCCAGCAGCACTGAATGTGCGTTCCGAAAGAACGCTGGATGCAGGACAGGCCAGTAGCTCAATTGCATATTGTGCAAGCTCTGCCCAGTGATCCATCCTCAAGACCCAGCAAGCCAGAGGATTTTCGGTGGGGAAGGTGTCCAAATCTGACCTTGCCCCTAGGTATTCCTGTACCATGTATATCAGACGCTGGCGATGGTTGCTGGAACCGATCATACCTTGGGGCTGCGGACTAAAGAATTGTCTGAACGCATCGGTCAGACGGCCACCTTCCCCACCGCTCCTTCTTTGACTGACCGAAGCCTCAGCAACTCGTTGTCCCAGACCAGGAGTTTGTAACCTCCCAGTCTCTGGGAACGCGTTGCACAGACCTTTCTGCAAGGCCTCCCGGAGTTGTCTCATCCTCTGCTCCCTCTGCGACGGTAAGATAAGGTCCGCAACCTTTGCCTTGTACCGTGGATCAAGGAGAGTGGCCAGCCAGTAATGGTCCCTCTCCTTGATCCGAAGAATACGAGGATCCTTCCGCAGACTTTGCAGGATCAGGGAGGCCATGCAGGGTAGGTTAGCTGAGGCATTAGGTCCGGAGTCCTCTGGGTCACTAAGGACTAGGCTTGTGCAATTCGTTTCGTAACGAATCGAAATTCGTCCGAATTTAGCAACTTTCGGACATTCGGAAGCATTCGAATTTCCGAACAAAGCAATTACGAATAAGACCGAATCCGAAATAAATTATACCGCAAATAGCGAATGCCCGAATGTCTTCGGCATAATTCGTTATGAAAAAGTTACGAATGTACGAATCCATACGAAGCACAATAACACTCACTCTGCTCTGCTCTCTGCTTCTCCCACACCGTGCTGAACTCCCTCTCAAAATGGTGTACAGGGGCGGAGGCTATAGCCGCATGTAAAAAACGAAAGTAAAATACGAGATTTCGAATCCATTCGAAGCACAATAACACTCTGCTCTGCTCTCTGCTTCTCCCTCACCGTGCTGAACCCTCTCAAAATGGTGTACAGGGGCGGAGCCTATAGCCGCATGTTAAAAACGAAAGTAAAATACGAGATTTCGAATCGTTACAAATAACCGCAATGTATTTAGAAAAGTACAAATCCATTCGAAGCACATTAGGCATAATAGGCAGCGTCGTTGTGAGAGAGACACGGAAAATTACGAATCAACGAACCCAAAAAAAGTTACGAAAGTAGGAGTTGTGTCCAGAATCAACGAAAAACAACGTACTCTACCGAAAGTACGAACCCAAAAAAAGTTACGAAAGTAGGAGTTGTGTCCAGAATCAACGAAAAACAACGTACTCTACCGAAAGTACGAATTATAAAGCAACAAAAAATTCAACGAAAAATGTCGCTTGCAAAAATACGAATGAGTCCGAACACGAAAAATCCCGTCTAGCAAAATTACGAATGATTACGAATCAACAGGACCGGAAAGAAACGAACCGAAACGGAACAAATTTTTCCGTTGTGCACAAGTCTACTAAGGACGACATGATCCGCAGCCACCTCCTCCCAGCCACGTACAAGTCCACGGGTTTCTTGGGACTGTAAATCATCCCTAAAAGACTGCTGCTGATGATGCTGAGTGCCAGGCTCCACCTCCATGCTGACACAATCCTCCTCCTCCTCCTCCTCCTCCTCCTCCTCTTCTTCCTGTGCGATGGGTGGGACAGAAGGAACACTGTCTGGGTAAAGGGGGCCTTGAGAGGCAAGGAAGTCCTCCTCTTCCTGCCTCTGTTCTGCCTCAAGTGCCCTGTCCATTATTCCACGCAGCGTGTGCTCCAACAGGTGGACAAGAGGTACAGTGTCACTGATGCATGCACTGTCACTGCTCACCATCCTCGTGGCCTCCTCAAATGGTGCCAGGACAGTGCATGCATCCCTGATCATGCCCCACTGGCGTGGTGAAAAAAACCCGAGCTCCCCTGACCCTGTCCTGGTGCCGTAGTCGCACAGGTACTCATTGATGGTCCTCTGCTGCGTGTGCAGCCGCTGCAGCATGGCCAACGTTGAGTTCCACCTGGTGGGCATGTCACATATAAGGCGGTTCTTGGGCAGGTTCAACTCCTTTTGCAGCTCAGCCAGGCGAGCACTGGCATTATAAGATCTGCGGAAATGCACACAGACTTTCCTGGCCTGCCTCAGGACATCCTGTAAGCCCGGGGACCTGCCCAAGAACCGCTGCACCACCAGGTTAAGGACGTGAGCCACACAGGGCACATGGGTCAGTTGTCCCTGTCGGAGGGCAGAGAGGAGGTTGGTGCCATTGTCGCAAACCACCATTCCTGGCTTAAGCTGGCGTGGCGTCAACCACCTCTCAGCCTGCCCCTGCAGAGCTGACAGAACCTCTGCCCCAGTGTGGCTCCTGTCCCCCAAACACACCAGCGCAAGCACGGCATGGCATCTTTTTGCCTGCGTACTTGCGTAGCCCCTTGAAAGCCTACGGAGCACCGCTTGTTCCGAGGACAAAGCACAGGAAGAGGCCATGGAGGAAGAAGAAGAGGAGGGGGTGGAGGAGAGAGGTGTGTCACAACCAGTAGTAGCATTTTGGAGGCGTGGCGGTGGAACAACCTCCAACACTACTGCACCTTGTCCTGCATCCTTCCCAGCTGCCAAAAGAGTGACCCAATGGGCCGTGAAAGAAAGGTAACGTCCCTGTCCATGCCTGCTGGACCATGAGTCAGCGGTAATATGCACCTTACCGCTGACCGCCCTGTCCAGCGAGGCCAAGACATTGCCTTCCACATGCCGGTAGAGAGCCAGAATCGCCTTCCGTGAGAAAAAGTGGCGTTTGGGAACCTGCCACTGAGGAACCGCACATTGCACAAACTCACGGAAGGGGGCCGAGTCTACCAACTGAAAAGGCAGCAGTTGAAGCGCTAGCAATTTAGCCAAGCTAGCATTCAACCGCTGGGCATGTGGATGGCTGGGAGTGAACTTCTTTCGACGGTCCAGCAGCTGGGGCAGGGAAATTTGCCTGCTAGAATCGGACGTCGGTGTACTGCTAGCAGAGTGGCCGCAAGTACTTGGCTGTGACACACCTAATTCTACACCTTCATTCCTCTCAGTGCATGTTTCAGAGAGGACTGAAGTTATAGTGGGGTTGGAGATCCCAGCTGATGCGGTGCAAGGAGAGGTCCGCTTTGTTCTTTGGTGTGGGTCTTTGAGGTAGGCTTGCCAACGAGCTGCATGGCAGGTCAACATATGTCTGGTCAAGCATGTGGTGCCCAAGCGGCTGATGTTTTGGCCACGCGATATACGCTTGAGACATATGTTGCAAACAGCAGCTGTGCGATCTGATGCACTCGCCTCAAAAAAGGCCCACACCAAAGAACTTTTTGAATAACAGGCAGAGGCAGCGCCCTGCACAGGCGGAGCTCTGCGGTGTGATTCAGTTGGTGTGCTGCCCTTACGCTGGCCCCCCGAGGGCATCCTGCCTCGTTGGAGATGTGCCTCCTCCTCATCCTCCTCCTCCTCCTCCTCTCTCCTATTAGGCACCCATGTGGAGTCAGTGACCTCATCATCCCCTCCCTCCTCATCACTGGAGCCAATCTGGCAGTATGCTGCAGCTGCTGGAACATGACTGCCAGATTGATGTCCTTCTTGAGCATCCCCTCTGTCTGCTCTCACGCTACTGCCTTCCTCTAGCTGGGTATCATCATCAGGCCCTTCGAAACGCTGAGCATCCTCCTGGAGCATGTACCCAACACTGTGCTCAAACAGTTCCGGGGACTCCTCAGGAGGACATGGTTGGTCTAGGGAAGGAGTGACTGATGATGACATTGATACCAGGGAAGAGGACGCTTTGGCAGCTGCTTTGCCAGTACCCTGAGCCTGGGTGAGAGAGGATGAGGAGGATGAGGAGGGCTTGGTCATCCACTCTACCAAGTCTTCGGCATGATGCGGCTCAACACGTCCCGCTGCCGAAAATAAGGACAAGCGTGTCCCATGGCCACGTGATGATGACAATGCACCGCGTCCACGACCAGCACTGTTGTCTCTAGACACAGAGCCTGCTTGCCCTCTTTTATTGGCTCGTGACTGTCTGCCTCTCTTTGTTGGCCTTCCAAACATAGCAATGGCCTGCAGGGAGATGGGAAAACCAGCAATAAGGGGTAGCTTCAGGTGTATATTTTGCAGGAAGCACACAACGCCCGCTGTAAGTGCTGCAGATGACTGACTGTGTTACACAACAGGAAAAAACAGCAATACGGGCTAGCTTCAGGTGTTTATTTTGCAGGAAGCACACTACGCTAGCTGTAAGTGCTGCAAATGCCTGTTAATGTAACACACCAGGAAAACACAGCAATAAGGGCTAGCTTCAGGTGTATATTTAGCAGGAAGCACACTACGCCCGCTTTAAGTGCTGCAAATGCCTGTTAGTGTAACACACCAGGAAAACACAGCAATACGGGCTAGCTTCAGGTGTATAATGTGCAGGAGGCACACTCTGCCCGCTGTAAGTGCTGCAAATGCCTGTTAGTGTTACACACCAGGAAAACACAGCAATAAGGGCTAGCTTCAGGTGTATACTGTGCAGGAGGCTTAGCAACAATGACACTGACACTGTCCCCTGCCTATCCTTCTCTCTCCCTGCACACAAGGTTTATCAAAGTATATGACACTGACATTCTCTCTGCCTATCCTTCTCTTTCCCTGCGCCGGAACACACTACACAAGGCCGCCGCGCTGGTGGCCTTTTATAGTGTGGGGCGTGTGCTAAACCCCCTGAGCTATAATTGGCCACAGGCAACCTGCCTGTGGCCAATTATGGCTCTCCTAGCTGCCGGCGCTGTGATTGGCCAAGCATGCGGGGTCACAGTGCATGCTTGGCCAATCACAGCGCCGGGATTGCACTGCGATGGCGCAGTGTATTGTGGGCCGTTCGCGTCACTCGAATTTGGCGCGAACGGCCCAAATTGTTCGATCTTCGACGAACGATCGAACACCGAGCTCATCCCTACTCAAAAGTCAGTTTTAAGAAACTTTGGATGGTTTTAATCACCCATTTAGATTTTTTTTTTCTTAAAGACCCAAGTGGTAGGATGTCTCCATAGCAGGTTGTGTCTCTGCCCCTCCCACAATGGGGAGATTTCTTTCAGTAGTTTGTGTCTCTGCCCCTCCCACAATATTGAGATTTCCCCGCAGTAGTTTGTGTCTCTGCCCCTCCCACAATGCTGAGATTTCCCCGCAGTAGTTTGTGTTTCTGCCCCTCCCACAATGGGGAGATTTCTTTCAGTAGTTTGTGTCTCTGCCCCTCCCACAATGGTGAGATTTTCTGCAGTAGTTTGTGTCTCTGCCCCTCCCACAATGGTGAGATTTCCCGCAGTAGTTTGTGTCTCTGCCCCTCCCACAAGGGTGAGATTTCCCTGCAATAGTTTGTGTCTCTGCCCCTCCCACAATGGTGAGATTTCCTGCAGTAGTTTGTGACTCTGCCCCTCCCACAAGGGTGAGATTTCCCTGCAGTAGTTTCTGTCTCTGCCACTCCTACAATGGTGAGATTTCCTGCAGTAGTTTGTGTCTCTGCCCCTCCAACAATAGGGAGATTTCCCTGTAGTAGATTGTGTCTATGCCCCTCCCACAATGGGGAGATTTCCTGAAGTAATTTGTGTCTCTGCCCCTCCCACAAAGGTGAGATTTCCCCGCAGTAGTTTGTGTCTCTGCCCCTCCCACAGTGGTGATATTTCCCCGCAGTAGTTTGTGTCTCTGCCCCTCCCACAATGGTGAGATTTCCCTGCAGTAGATTGTCTCTGCCCCTCCCACAATGGGGAGATTTCCCTGCAGTAGATTGTCTCTGCCCCTCCCACAATGGGGAGATTTCCCTGCAGTAGATTGTGTCTCTGCCCCTCCCACAATGGTGAGATTTCCCTGCAGTAGTTTGTGTCTCTGCCCCTCCCACAATGGGGAGCTTTCCCTGCAGCAGTTTGTGTCTCTGTCCCTCCCACAATGGTGAGATGTCCCTGCAGTAGTTTGTGTCTCTGCCCCTCCCACATTGGGAAGATTTCCCTGCAGTAGTTTGTGTCTCTGCCCCTCCCACAATATTGAGATTTCCCCGCAGTAGTTTGTGTCTCTGCCCCTCCCACAATATTGAGATTTCCCTGCAGTAGTTTGTGTCTCTGCCCCTCCCACAATGACGAGATTTCCCCGCGGTAGATTGTGTCTCTGCCCCTCCCACAATGGGGAGATTTCCCTGCAGTAGTTTGTGTCTCTGCCCCTCCCACAATGATGAGATTTCCTGCAGTAGTTTGTGTCTCTGCCCCTCCCACAATGGGGAGCTTTCCCTGCAGTAGTTTGTGTCTCTGCCCCTCCCACAATGATGAGATTTCCCCGCAGTAGATTGTGTCTCTGCCCCTCCCACAATGGGGAGATTTCCCTGCAGTAGATTGTGTCTCTGCCCCTCCCACAATGATGAGATTTCCCCGCAGTAGTTTGTGTCTCTGCCCCTCCCACAATGGTGAGATTTCCCTGCAGTAGTTTGTGTCTCTGCCCCTCCCACAATGATGAGATTTCCAGCAGTAGTTTGTGTCTCTGCCCCTCCCACAATGGGGAGATTTCCCTGCAGTAGTTTGTGTCTCTGCCCCTCCCACAAAAGGTGAGATTTCCCCGCAGTAGTTTGTGTCTCTGCCCCTCCCACAAAGGTGAGATTTCCCCGCAGTAGTTTGTGTCTCTGCCCCTCCCACAATGATGAGATTTCCCTGCAGTAGTTTGTGTCTCTGCCCCTCCCACAAAGGTGAGATTTCCCCGCAGTAGTTTGTGTCTCTGCCCCTCCCACAATGATGAGATTTCCCTGCAGTAGTTTGTGTCTCTGCCCCTCCCACAATGGGGAGATTTCCTGCAGTAGTTTGTGTCTCTGCCCCTCCCACAATGATGAGATTTCCCTGCAGTAGTTTGTGTCTCTGCTCCTCCCACAATGGTGAGATTTCCCCGCAGTAGTTTGTGTCTCTGCCCCTCCCACAATGGTGATATTTCCTGCAGTAATTTGTGTCTCTGCCCCTCCCACAATATTGAGATTTCCCCGCAGTAGTTTGTGTCTCTGCCCCTCCCACAATATTGAGATTTCCCTGCAGTAGTTTGTGTCTCTGCCCCTCCCACAATGACGAGATTTCCCCGCAGTAGATTGTGTCTCTGCCCCTCCCACAATGGGGAGATTTCCCTGCAGTAGTTTGTGTCTCTGCCCCTCCCACAATGATGAGATTTCCTGCAGTAGTTTGTGTCTCTGCCCCTCCCACAATGGGGAGCTTTCCCTGCAGTAGTTTGTGTCTCTGCCCCTCCCACAATGATGAGATTTCCCCGCAGTAGATTGTGTCTCTGCCCCTCCCACAATGGGGAGATTTCCCTGCAGTAGATTGTGTCTCTGCCCCTCCCACAATGATGAGATTTCCCCGCAGTAGTTTGTGTCTCTGCCCCTCCCACAATGGTGAGATTTCCCTGCAGTAGTTTGTGTCTCTGCCCCTCCCACAATGATGAGATTTCCAGCAGTAGTTTGTGTCTCTGCCCCTCCCACAATGGGGAGATTTCCCTGCAGTAGTTTGTGTCTCTGCCCCTCCCACAAAAGGTGAGATTTCCCCGCAGTAGTTTGTGTCTCTGCCCCTCCCACAAAGGTGAGATTTCCCCGCAGTAGTTTGTGTCTCTGCCCCTCCCACTATGATGAGATTTCCCTGCAGTAGTTTGTGTCTCTGCCCCTCCCACAAAGGTGAGATTTCCCCGCAGTAGTTTGTGTCTCTGCCCCTCCCACAATGATGAGATTTCCCTGCAGTAGTTTGTGTCTCTGCCCCTCCCACAATGATGAGATTTCCCTGCAGTAGTTTGTGTCTCTGCTCCTCCCACAATGGTGAGATTTCCCCGCAGTAGTTTGTGTCTCTGCCCCTCCCACAATGATGAGATTTCCAGCAGTAGTTTGTGTCTCTGTCCCTCCAACAATGATGAGATTTCCAGCAGTAGTTTGTGTCTCTGCCCCTCCCACAATGGTGAGATTTCCCTGCAGTAGTTTGTGTCTCTGCCCCTCCCACAATGATGAGATTTCCAGCAGTAGTTTGTGTCTCTGCCCCTCCCACAATGGGGAGATTTCCCTGCAGTAGTTTGTGTCTCTGCCCCTCCCACAAAGGTGAGATTTCCCCGCAGTAGTTTGTGTCTCTGCCCCTCCCACAAAGGTGAGATTTCCCCGCAGTAGTTTGTGTCTCTGCTCCTCCCACAATGATGAGATTTCCCTGCAGTAGTTTGTGTCTCTGCCCCTCCCACAAAGGTGAGATTTCCCCGTAGTAGTTTGTGTCTCTGCCCCTCCCACAATGATGAGATTTCCCTGCAGTAGTTTGTGTCTCTGCCCCTCCCACAATGATGAGATTTCCCTGCAGTAGTTTGTGTCTCTGCCCCTCCCACAATGATGAGATTTCCCTGCAGTAGTTTGTGTCTCTGCTCCTCCCACAATGGTGAGATTTCCCTGCAGTAGTTTGTGTCTCTGCCCCTCCCACAAAGGTGAGATTTCCCCGTAGTAGTTTGTGTCTCTGCCCCTCCCACAATGATGAGATTTCCCTGCAGTAGTTTGTGTCTCTGCTCCTCCCACAATGGTGAGATTTCCCCGCAGTAGTTTGTGTTTCTGCCCCTCCCACAATGGTGATATTTCCTGCAGTAATTTGTGTCTCTGCCCCTCCCACAAAGGTGAGATTTCCCCGCAGTAGTTTGTGTCTCTGCCCCTCCCACAATGATGAGATTTCCAGCAGTAGTTTGTGTCTCTGCCCCTCCCACAATGATGAGATTTCCAGCAGTAGTTTGTGTCTCTGCCCCTCCCACAATGACGAGATTTCCAGCAGTAGTTTGTGTCTCTGCCCCTCCCACAATGATGAGATTTCCAGCAGTAGTTTGTGTCTCTGCCCCTCCCACAATGGTGAGATTTCCTGCAGTAGTTTGTGTCTCTGCCCCTCCCACAATGGGGAGATTTCCTGCAGTAGTTTGTGTCCCTGCCCCTCCCACAATGTGGAGATTTCCTGCAATAGTTTGTGTCTCTGCCCCTCCCACAATGGTGAGATTTCCTGCAGTAGTTTGTGTCTCTGCCCCTCCCACAATGGTGAGATTTCCTGCAGTAGTTTGTGTCTCTGCCCCTCCCACAATGGTGAAATCTCCTGCAGTAGTTTGTGTCTCTGCCCCTCCCACAATGATGAGATTTTCAGCAGTAGTTTGTGTCTCTGCCCCTCCCACAATGATGAGATTTCCAGCAGTAGTTTGTGTCTCTGCCCCTCCCACAATGATGAGATTTCCAGCAGTAGTTTGTGTCTCTGCCCCTCCCACAATGATGAGATTTCCCCGCAGTAGTTTGTGTCTCTGCCCCTCCCACAATGATGAGATTTCCAGCAGTAGTTTGTGTCTCTGCCCCTCCCACAATGGTGAGATTTCCCTGCAGTAGTTTGTGTCTCTGCCCCTCCCACAATGATGAGATTTCCCTGCAGTAGTTTGTGTCTCTGCTCCTCCCACAATGATGAGATTTCCCTGCAGTAGTTTGTGTCTCTGCCCCTCCCACAAAGGTGAGATTTCCCCGTAGTAGTTTGTGTCTCTGCCCCTCCCACAATGATGAGATTTCCCTGCAGTAGTTTGTGTCTCTGCCCCTCCCACAATGGTGAGATTTCCCTGCAGTAGTTTGTGTCTCTGCCCCTCCCACAATGGTGATATTTCCTGCAGTAATTTGTGTCTCTGCCCCTCCCACAATGATGAGATTTCCCTGCAGTAGTTTGTGTCTCTGCCCCTCCCACAATGATGAGATTTCCCTGCAGTAGTTTGTGTCTCTGCTCCTCCCACAATGGTGAGATTTCCCCGCAGTAGTTTGTGTCTCTGCCCCTCCCACAATGATGAGATTTCCTGCAGTAATTTGTGTCTCTGCCCCTCCCACAATGGTGATATTTCCTGCAGTAATTTGTGTCTCTGCCCCTCCCACAAAGGTGAGATTTCCCCGCAGTAGTTTGTGTCTCTGCCCCTCCCACAATGATGAGATTTCCAGCAGTAGTTTGTGTCTCTGCCCCTCCCACAATGATGAGATTTCCAGCAGTAGTTTGTGTCTCTGCCCCTCCCACAATGACGAGATTTCCAGCAGTAGTTTGTGTCTCTGCCCCTCCCACAATGATGAGATTTCCAGCAGTAGTTTGTGTCTCTGCCCCTCCCACAATGGTGAGATTTCCTGCAGTAGTTTGTGTCTTTGCCCCTCCCACAATGGGGAGATTTCCTGCAGTAGTTTGTGTCCCTGCCCCTCCCACAATGTGGAGATTTCCTGCAATAGTTTGTGTCTCTGCCCCTCCCACAATGGTGAGATTTCCTGCAGTAGTTTGTGTCTCTGCCCCTCCCACAATGGTGAGATTTCCTGCAGTAGTTTGTGTCTCTGCCCCTCCCACAATATTGAAATCTCCTGCAGTAGTTTGTGTCTCTGCCCCTCCCACAATGATGAGATTTTCAGCAGTAGTTTGTGTCTCTGCCCCTCCCACAATGATGAGATTTCCAGCAGTAGTTTGTGTCTCTGCCCCTCCCACAATGATGAGATTTCCAGCAGTAGTTTGTGTCTCTGCCCCTCCCACAATGGGGAGATTTCCTGCAGCAGTTTGTGTCCCTGCCCCTCCCACAATGTGGAGATTTCCTGCAATAGTTTGTGTCTCTGCCCCTCCCACAATGGTGAGATTTCCTGCAGTAGTTTGTGTCTCTGCCCCTCCCACAATGGTGAGATTTCCTGCAGTAGTTTGTGTCTCTGCCCCTCCCACAATGGTGAAATCTCCTGCAGTAGTTTGTGTCTCTGCCCCTACCACAATGATGAGATTTCCAGCAGTAGTTTGTGTCTCTGCCCCTCCCACAATGATGAGATTTCCAGCGGTAGTTTGTGTCTCTGCCCCTCCCACAATGATGAGATTTCCAGCAGTAGTTTGTGTCTCTGCCCCTCCCACAATGATGAGATTTCCAGCGGTAGTTTGTGTCTCTGCCCCTCCCACAATGATGAGATTTCCAGCAGTAGTTTGTGTCTCTGCCCCTCCCACAATGATGAGATTTCCCTGCAGTAGTTTGTGTCTCTGCCCCTCCCACAATGGGGAGATTTCCTGCAGTAGTTTGTGTCTCTGCCCCTCCCACAATGATGAGATTTCCAGCAGTAGTTTGTGTCTCTGCCCCTCCCACAATGGTGAGATTTCCTGCAGTAGTTTGTGTCTCTGCCCCTCCCACAATGATGAGATTTCCCTGCAGTAGTTTGTGTCTCTGCCCCTCCCACAATGGTGAGATTTCCCCGCAGTAGTTTGTGTCTCTGCCCCTCCCACAATGATGAGATTTCCCCGCAGTAGTTTGTGTCTCTGCCCCTCCCACAATGATGAGGTTTCCTGCAGTAGTTTGTGTCTCTGCCCCTCCCACAATGATGAGATTTCCAGCAGTAGTTTGTGTCTCTGCCCCTCCCACAATGATGAGATTTCCCCGCAGTAGTTTGTGTCTCTGCCCCTCCCACAATGATGAGATTTCCAGCAGTAGTTTGTGTCTCTGCCCCTCCCACAATGATGAGATTTCCTGCAGTAGTTTGTGTCTCTGCCCCTCCCACAATGATGAGATTTCCTGCAGTAGTTTGTGTCTCTGCCCCTCCCACAATGATGAGATTTCCAGCAGTAGTTTGTGTCTCTGCCCCTCCCACAATGATGAGATTTCCAGCAGTAGTTTGTGTCTCTGCCCCTCCCACAATGATGAGATTTCCAGCAGTAGTTTGTGTCTCTGCCCCTCCCACAATGATGAGATTTCCCCGCAGCAGTTTGTGTCTCTGCCCCTCCCACAATGATGAGATTTCCCCGCAGTAGTTTGTGTCTCTGCCCCTCCCACAATGATGAGATTTCCCCGCAGTAGTTTGTGTCTCTGCCCCTCCCACAATGATGAGATTTCCCCGCAGTAGTTTGTGTCTCTGCCCCTCCCACAATGATGAGATTTCCAGCAGTAGTTTGTGTCTCTGCCCCTCCCACAATGATGAGATTTCCAGCAGTAGTTTGTGTCTCTGCCCCTCCCACAATGATGAGATTTCCAGCAGTAGTTTGTGTCTCTGCCCCTCCCACAATGATGAGATTTCCAGCAGTAGTTTGTGTCTCTGCCCCTCCCACAATGATGAGATTTCCCCGCAGCAGTTTGTGTCTCTGCCCCTCCCACAATGATGAGATTTCCCCGCAGTAGTTTGTGTCTCTGCCCCTCCCACAATGATGAGATTTCCTGCAATAGTTTGTGTCTCTGCCCCTCCCACAATGGTGAGATTTCCTGCAGTAGTTTGTGTCTCTGCCCCTCCCACAATGATGAGATTTCCTGTAGTAGTTTGTGTCTCTGCCCCTCCCACAATGATGAGATTTCCAGCAGTAGTTTGTGTCTCTGCCCCTCCCACAATGGTGAGATTTCCTGCAGTAGTTTGTGTCTCTGCCCCTCCCACAATGGTGAGATTTCCAGCAGTAGTTTGTGTCTCTGCCCCTCCCACAATGATGAGATTTCCCTGCAGTAGTTTGTGTCTCTGCCCCTCCCACAATGGTGAGATTTCCTGCAGTAGTTTGTGTCTCTGCCCCTCCCACAATGGGGAGATTTCCCTGCAGTAGTTTGTGTCTCTGCCCCTCCCACAATGGTGAGATTTCCCTGCAGTAGTTTGTGTCTCTGCCCCTCACACAATGATGAGATTTCCCTGCAGTAGTTTGTGTCTCTGCCCCTCCCACAATGGTGAGATTTCCTGCAGTAGTTTGTGTCTCTGCCCCTCCCACAATGATGAGATTTCCTGCAGTAGTTTGTGTCTCTGCCCCTCCCACAATGATGAGATTTCCTGCAGTAGTTTGTGTCTCTGCCCCTCCCACAATGGGGAGATTTCCTGCAGTAGTTTGTGTCTCTGCCCCTCCCACAATGATGAGATTTCCCTGCAGTAGTTTGTGTCTCTGCCCCTCCCACAATGATGAGATTTCCAGCAGTAGTTTGTGTCTCTGCCCCTCCCACAATGGGGAGATTTCCAGCAGTAGTTTGTGTCTCTGCCCCTCCCACAATGATGAGATTTCCAGCAGTAGTTTGTGTCTCTGCCCCTCCCACAATGGTGAGATTTCCTGCAGTAGTTTGCGTCTCTGCCCCTCCCACAATGATGAGATTTCCCTGCAGTAGTTTGTGTCTCTGCCCCTCCCACAATGATGAGATTTCCCTGCAGTAGTTTGTGTCTCTGCCCCTCCCACAATGGTGAGATTTCCCTGCAGTAGTTTGTGTCTCTGCCCCTCCCACAATGGTGATATTTCCTGCAGTAATTTGTGTCTCTGCCCCTCCCACAATGATGAGATTTCCCTGCAGTAGTTTGTGTCTCTGCCCCTCCCACAATGATGAGATTTCCCTGCAGTAGTTTGTGTCTCTGCTCCTCCCACAATGGTGAGATTTCCCCGCAGTAGTTTGTGTCTCTGCCCCTCCCACAATGGTGATATTTCCTGCAGTAATTTGTGTCTCTGCCCCTCCCACAAAGGTGAGATTTCCCCGCAGTAGTTTGTGTCTCTGCCCCTCCCACAATGATGAGATTTCCAGCAGTAGTTTGTGTCTCTGCCCCTCCCACAATGATGAGATTTCCAGCAGTAGTTTGTGTCTCTGCCCCTCCCACAATGACGAGATTTCCAGCAGTAGTTTGTGTCTCTGCCCCTCCCACAATGATGAGATTTCCAGCAGTAGTTTGTGTCTCTGCCCCTCCCACAATGGTGAGATTTCCTGCAGTAGTTTGTGTCTTTGCCCCTCCCACAATGGGGAGATTTCCTGCAGTAGTTTGTGTCCCTGCCCCTCCCACAATGTGGAGATTTCCTGCAATAGTTTGTGTCTCTGCCCCTCCCACAATGGTGAGATTTCCTGCAGTAGTTTGTGTCTCTGCCCCTCCCACAATGGTGAGATTTCCTGCAGTAGTTTGTGTCTCTGCCCCTCCCACAATGGTGAAATCTCCTGCAGTAGTTTGTGTCTCTGCCCCTCCCACAATGATGAGATTTTCAGCAGTAGTTTGTGTCTCTGCCCCTCCCACAATGATGAGATTTCCAGCAGTAGTTTGTGTCTCTGCCCCTCCCACAATGATGAGATTTCCAGCAGTAGTTTGTGTCTCTGCCCCTCCCACAATGGGGAGATTTCCTGCAGCAGTTTGTGTCCCTGCCCCTCCCACAATGTGGAGATTTCCTGCAATAGTTTGTGTCTCTGCCCCTCCCACAATGGTGAGATTTCCTGCAGTAGTTTGTGTCTCTGCCCCTCCCACAATGGTGAGATTTCCTGCAGTAGTTTGTGTCTCTGCCCCTCCCACAATGGTGAAATCTCCTGCAGTAGTTTGTGTCTCTGCCCCTACCACAATGATGAGATTTCCAGCAGTAGTTTGTGTCTCTGCCCCTCCCACAATGATGAGATTTCCAGCGGTAGTTTGTGTCTCTGCCCCTCCCACAATGATGAGATTTCCAGCAGTAGTTTGTGTCTCTGCCCCTCCCACAATGATGAGATTTCCAGCGGTAGTTTGTGTCTCTGCCCCTCCCACAATGATGAGATTTCCAGCAGTAGTTTGTGTCTCTGCCCCTCCCACAATGATGAGATTTCCCTGCAGTAGTTTGTGTCTCTGCCCCTCCCACAATGGGGAGATTTCCTGCAGTAGTTTGTGTCTCTGCCCCTCCCACAATGATGAGATTTCCAGCAGTAGTTTGTGTCTCTGCCCCTCCCACAATGGTGAGATTTCCTGCAGTAGTTTGTGTCTCTGCCCCTCCCACAATGATGAGATTTCCCTGCAGTAGTTTGTGTCTCTGCCCCTCCCACAATGGTGAGATTTCCAGCAGTAGTTTGTGTCTCTGCCCCTCCCACAATGGTGAGATTTCCTGCAGTAGTTTGTGTCTCTGCCCCTCCCACAATGATGAGATTTCCCTGCAGTAGTTTGTGTCTCTGCCCCTCCCACAATGATGAGATTTCCAGCAGTAGTTTGTGTCTCTGCCCCTCCCACAATGATGAGATTTCCCCGCAGTAGTTTGTGTCTCTGCCCCTCCCACAATGATGAGATTTCCAGCAGTAGTTTGTGTCTCTGCCCCTCCCACAATGATGAGATTTCCTGCAGTAGTTTGTGTCTCTGCCCCTCCCACAATGATGAGATTTCCTGCAGTAGTTTGTGTCTCTGCCCCTCCCACAATGATGAGATTTCCAGCAGTAGTTTGTGTCTCTGCCCCTCCCACAATGATGAGATTTCCAGCAGTAGTTTGTGTCTCTGCCCCTCCCACAATGATGAGATTTCCAGCAGAAGTTTGTGTCTCTGCCCCTCCCACAATGATGAGATTTCCCCGCAGCAGTTTGTGTCTCTGCCCCTCCCACAATGATGAGATTTCCCCGCAGTAGTTTGTGTCTCTGCCCCTCCCACAATGATGAGATTTCCCCGCAGTAGTTTGTGTCTCTGCCCCTCCCACAATGATGAGATTTCCCCGCAGTAGTTTGTGTCTCTGCCCCTCCCACAATGATGAGATTTCCAGCAGTAGTTTGTGTCTCTGCCCCTCCCACAATGATGAGATTTCCAGCAGTAGTTTGTGTCTCTGCCCCTCCCACAATGATGAGATTTCCAGCAGTAGTTTGTGTCTCTGCCCCTCCCACAATGATGAGATTTCCCCGCAGCAGTTTGTGTCTCTGCCCCTCCCACAATGATGAGATTTCCCCGCAGTAGTTTGTGTCTCTGCCCCTCCCACAATGATGAGATTTCCTGCAATAGTTTGTGTCTCTGCCCCTCCCACAATGGTGAGATTTCCTGCAGTAGTTTGTGTCTCTGCCCCTCCCACAATGATGAGATTTCCCTGCAGTAGTTTGTGTCTCTACCCCTCCCACAATGATGAGATTTCCAGCAGTAGTTTGTGTCTCTGCCCCTCCCACAATGGTGAGATTTCCTGCAGTAGTTTGTGTCTCTGCCCCTCCCACAATGGTGAGATTTCCAGCAGTAGTTTGTGTCTCTGCCCCTCCCACAATGATGAGATTTCCCTGCAGTAGTTTGTGTCTCTGCCCCTCCCACAATGATGAGATTTCCCTGCAGTAGTTTGTGTCTCTGCCCCTCCCACAATGGTGAGATTTCCTGCAGTAGTTTGTGTCTATGCCCCTCCCACAATGGGGAGATTTCCCTGCAGTAGTTTGTGTCTCTGCCCCTCCCACAATGGTGAGATTTCCCTGCAGTAGTTTGTGTCTCTGCCCCTCACACAATGATGAGATTTCCCTGCAGTAGTTTGTGTCTCTGCCCCTCCCACAATGGTGAGATTTCCTGCAGTAGTTTGTGTCTCTGCCCCTCCCACAATGATGAGATTTCCTGCAGTAGTTTGTGTCTCTGCCCCTCCCACAATGATGAGATTTCCTGCAGTAGTTTGTGTCTCTGCCCCTCCCACAATGGGGAGATTTCCTGCAGTAGTTTGTGTCTCTGCCCCTCCCACAATGATGAGATTTCCCTGCAGTAGTTTGTGTCTCTGCCCCTCCCACAATGATGAGATTTCCAGCAGTAGTTTGTGTCTCTGCCCCTCCCACAATGGGGAGATTTCCAGCAGTAGTTTGTGTCTCTGCCCCTCCCACAATGATGAGATTTCCAGCAGTAGTTTGTGTCTCTGCCCCTCCCACAATGGTGAGATTTCCTGCAGTAGTTTGCGTCTCTGCCCCTCCCACAATGATGAGATTTCCCTGCAGTAGTTTGTGTCTCTGCCCCTCCCACAATGATGAGATTTCCCTGCAGTAGTTTGTGTCTCTGCCCCTCCCACAATGGTGAGATTTCCCTGCAGTAGTTTGTGTCTCTGCCCCTCCCACAATGGTGATATTTCCTGCAGTAATTTGTGTCTCTGCCCCTCCCACAATGATGAGATTTCCCTGCAGTAGTTTGTGTTTCTGCCCCTCCCACAATGATGAGATTTCCCTGCAGTAGTTTGTGTCTCTGCTCCTCCCACAATGGTGAGATTTCCCCGCAGTAGTTTGTGTCTCTGCCCCTCCCACAATGGTGATATTTCCTGCAGTAATTTGTGTCTCTGCCCCTCCCACAAAGGTGAGATTTCCCCGCAGTAGTTTGTGTCTCTGCCCCTCCCACAATGATGAGATTTCCAGCAGTAGTTTGTGTCTCTGCCCCTCCCACAATGATGAGATTTCCAGCAGTAGTTTGTGTCTCTGCCCCTCCCACAATGACGAGATTTCCAGCAGTAGTTTGTGTCTCTGCCCCTCCCACAATGATGAGATTTCCAGCAGTAGTTTGTGTCTCTGCCCCTCCCACAATGGTGAGATTTCCTGCAGTAGTTTGTGTCTTTGCCCCTCCCACAATGGGGAGATTTCCTGCAGTAGTTTGTGTCCCTGCCCCTCCCACAATGTGGAGATTTCCTGCAATAGTTTGTGTCTCTGCCCCTCCCACAATGGTGAGATTTCCTGCAGTAGTTTGTGTCTCTGCCCCTCCCACAATGGTGAGATTTCCTGCAGTAGTTTGTGTCTCTGCCCCTCCCACAATGGTGAAATCTCCTGCAGTAGTTTGTGTCTCTGCCCCTCCCACAATGATGAGATTTTCAGCAGTAGTTTGTGTCTCTGCCCCTCCCACAATGATGAGATTTCCAGCAGTAGTTTGTGTCTCTGCCCCTCCCACAATGATGAGATTTCCAGCAGTAGTTTGTGTCTCTGCCCCTCCCACAATGGGGAGATTTCCTGCAGCAGTTTGTGTCCCTGCCCCTCCCACAATGTGGAGATTTCCTGCAATAGTTTGTGTCTCTGCCCCTCCCACAATGGTGAGATTTCCTGCAGTAGTTTGTGTCTCTGCCCCTCCCACAATGGTGAGATTTCCTGCAGTAGTTTGTGTCTCTGCCCCTCCCACAATGGTGAAATCTCCTGCAGTAGTTTGTGTCTCTGCCCCTACCACAATGATGAGATTTCCAGCAGTAGTTTGTGTCTCTGCCCCTCCCACAATGATGAGATTTCCAGCGGTAGTTTGTGTCTCTGCCCCTCCCACAATGATGAGATTTCCAGCAGTAGTTTGTGTCTCTGCCCCTCCCACAATGATGAGATTTCCAGCGGTAGTTTGTGTCTCTGCCCCTCCCACAATGATGAGATTTCCAGCAGTAGTTTGTGTCTCTGCCCCTCCCACAATGATGAGATTTCCCTGCAGTAGTTTGTGTCTCTGCCCCTCCCACAATGGGGAGATTTCCTGCAGTAGTTTGTGTCTCTGCCCCTCCCACAATGATGAGATTTCCAGCAGTAGTTTGTGTCTCTGCCCCTCCCACAATGGTGAGATTTCCTGCAGTAGTTTGTGTCTCTGCCCCTCCCACAATGATGAGATTTCCCTGCAGTAGTTTGTGTCTCTGCCCCTCCCACAATGGTGAGATTTCCCCGCAGTAGTTTGTGTCTCTGCCCCTCCCACAATGATGAGATTTCCCCGCAGTAGTTTGTGTCTCTGCCCCTCCCACAATGATGAGGTTTCCTGCAGTAGTTTGTGTCTCTGCCCCTCCCACAATGATGAGATTTCCAGCAGTAGTTTGTGTCTCTGCCCCTCCCACAATGATGAGATTTCCCCGCAGTAGTTTGTGTCTCTGCCCCTCCCACAATGATGAGATTTCCAGCAGTAGTTTGTGTCTCTGCCCCTCCCACAATGATGAGATTTCCTGCAGTAGTTTGTGTCTCTGCCCCTCCCACAATGATGAGATTTCCTGCAGTAGTTTGTGTCTCTGCCCCTCCCACAATGATGAGATTTCCAGCAGTAGTTTGTGTCTCTGCCCCTCCCACAATGATGAGATTTCCAGCAGTAGTTTGTGTCTCTGCCCCTCCCACAATGATGAGATTTCCAGCAGTAGTTTGTGTCTCTGCCCCTCCCACAATGATGAGATTTCCCCGCAGCAGTTTGTGTCTCTGCCCCTCCCACAATGATGAGATTTCCCCGCAGTAGTTTGTGTCTCTGCCCCTCCCACAATGATGAGATTTCCCCGCAGTAGTTTGTGTCTCTGCCCCTCCCACAATGATGAGATTTCCCCGCAGTAGTTTGTGTCTCTGCCCCTCCCACAATGATGAGATTTCCAGCAGTAGTTTGTGTCTCTGCCCCTCCCACAATGATGAGATTTCCAGCAGTAGTTTGTGTCTCTGCCCCTCCCACAATGATGAGATTTCCAGCAGTAGTTTGTGTCTCTGCCCCTCCCACAATGATGAGATTTCCAGCAGTAGTTTGTGTCTCTGCCCCTCCCACAATGATGAGATTTCCCCGCAGCAGTTTGTGTCTCTGCCCCTCCCACAATGATGAGATTTCCTGTAGTAGTTTGTGTCTCTGCCCCTCCCACAATGATGAGATTTCCAGCAGTAGTTTGTGTCTCTGCCCCTCCCACAATGGTGAGATTTCCTGCAGTAGTTTGTGTCTCTGCCCCTCCCACAATGGTGAGATTTCCAGCAGTAGTTTGTGTCTCTGCCCCTCCCACAATGATGAGATTTCCCTGCAGTAGTTTGTGTCTCTGCCCCTCCCACAATGATGAGATTTCCCTGCAGTAGTTTGTGTCTCTGCCCCTCCCACAATGGTGAGATTTCCTGCAGTAGTTTGTGTCTCTGCCCCTCCCACAATGGTGAGATTTCCCTGCAGTAGTTTGTGTCTCTGCCCCTCACACAATGATGAGATTTCCCTGCAGTAGTTTGTGTCTCTGCCCCTCCCACAATGATGAGATTTCCAGCAGTAGTTTGTGTCTCTGCCCCTCCCACAATGGGGAGATTTCCAGCAGTAGTTTGTGTCTCTGCCCCTCCCACAATGATGAGATTTCCAGCAGTAGTTTGTGTCTCTGCCCTTCCCACAATGGTGAGATTTCCTGCAGTAGTTTGCGTCTCTGCCCCTCCCACAATGATGAGATTTCCCTGCAGTAGTTTGTGTCTCTGCCCCTCCCACAATGGGGAGATTTCCTGCAGTAGTTTGTGTCTCTGCCCCTCCCACAATGGTGAGATTTCCTGCAGTAGTTTGTGTCTCTGCCCCTCCCACAATGGGGAGATTTCCTGCAGTAGTTTGTGTCTCTGCCCCTCCCACAATGGGGAGATTTCCCTGCAGTAGTTTGTGTCTCTGCCCCTCCCACAATGGTGAGATTTCCCTGCAGTAGTTTGTGTCTCTGCCCCTCCCACAATGATGAGATTTCCCTGCAGTAGTTTGTGTCTCTGCCCCTCCCACAATGATGAGATTTCCTGCAGTAGTTTGTGTCTCTGCCCCTCCCACAATGATGAGATTTCCAGCAGTAGTTTGAGTCTCTGCCCCTCCCACAATGGGGAGATTTCCAGCAGTAGTTTGTGTCTCTGCCCCTCCCACAATGGGGAGATTTCCAGCAGTAGTTTGTGTCTCTGCCCCTCCCACAATGGGGAGATTTCCTGCAGTAGTTTGTGTCTCTGCCCCTCCCACAATGATGAGATTTCCCTGCAGTAGTTTGTGTCTCTGCCCCTCCCACAATGATGAGATTTCCTGCAGTAGTTTGTGTCTCTGCCCCTCCCACAATGATGAGATTTCCAGCAGTAGTTTGTGTCTCTGCCCCTCCCACAATGGGGAGATTTCCAGCAGTAGTTTGTGTCTCTGCCCCTCCCACAATGGGGAGATTTCCAGCAGTAGTTTGTGTCTCTGCCCCTCCCACAATGGGGAGATTTCCTGCAGTAGTTTGTGTCTCTGCCCCTCCCACAATGATGAGATTTCCCTGCAGTAGTTTGTGTCTCTGCCCCTCCCACAATGATGAGATTTCCTGCAGTAGTTTGTGTCTCTGCCCCTCCCACAATGATGAGATTTCCAGCAGTAGTTTGTGTCTCTGCCCCTCCCACAATGGGGAGATTTCCAGCAGTAGTTTGTGTCTCTGCCCCTCCCACAATGATGAGATTTCCAGCAGTAGTTTGTGTCTCTGCCCCTCCCACAATGGGGAGATTTCCAGCAGTAGTTTGTGTCTCTGCACCTCCCACAATGATGAGATTTCCCTGCAGTAGTTTGTGTCTCTGCCCCTCCCACAATGATGAGATTTCCTGCAGTAGTTTGTGTCTCTGCCCCTCCCACAATGATGAGATTTCCAGCAGTAGTTTGTGTCTCTGCCCCTCCCACAATGTTGAGATTTCCCCACAGTAGTTTGTGTCTCTGCCCCTCCCACAATGATGAGATTTCCAGCAGTAGTTTGTGTCTCTGCCCCTCCCACAATGGGGAGATTTCCTGCAGTAGTTTGTGTCTCTGCACCTCCCACAATGATGAGATTTCCCTGCAGTAGTTTGTGTCTCTGCCCCTCCCACAATGATGAGATTTCCTGCAGTAGTTTGTGTCTCTGCCCCTCCCACAATGATGAGATTTCCAGCAGTAGTTTGTGTCTCTGCCCCTCCCACAATGGGGAGATTTCCAGCAGTAGTTTGTGTCTCTGCCCCTCCCACAATGGGGAGATTTCCTGCAGTAGTTTGTGTCTCTGCCCCTCCCACAATGATGAGATTTCCCTGCAGTAGTTTGTGTCTCTGCCCCTCCCACAATGATGAGATTTCCTGCAGTAGTTTGTGTCTCTGCCCCTCCCACAATGATGAGATTTCCAGCAGTAGTTTGTGTCTCTGCCCCTCCCACAATGGGGAGATTTCCAGCAGTAGTTTGTGTCTCTGCCCCTCCCACAATGATGAGATTTCCAGCAGTAGTTTGTGTCTCTGCCCCTCCCACAATGGGGAAATTTCCAGCAGTAGTTTGTGTCTCTGCACCTCCCACAATGATGAGATTTCCCTGCAGTAGTTTGTGTCTCTGCCCCTCCCACAATGATGAGATTTCCTGCAGTAGTTTGTGTCTCTGCCCCTCCCACAATGATGAGATTTCCAGCAGTAGTTTGTGTCTCTGCCCCTCCCACAATGTTGAGATTTCCCCACAGTAGTTTGTGTCTCTGCCCCTCCCACAATGATGAGATTTCCAGCAGTAGTTTGTGTCTCTGCCCCTCCCACAATGGGGAGATTTCCTGCAGTAGTTTGTGTCTCTGCCCCTCCCACAATGATGAGATTTCCAGCAGTAGTTTGTGTCTCTGCCCCTCCCACAATGGGGAGATTTCCTGCAGTAGTTTGTGTCTCTGCACCTCCATCACTATGCTCAGAAGAGAGTGGAGTGATGGAGAGATGAGCTCATCGCTGTACTGATAGGGGGAGAAAGCAGAGTGCCGGAGTGGTGTGATTTTTGGAGTACAGCTTATTTGCATATTAGCCGTTCCTCCCACCTTCAGAAACTGAGCAATAAAATATTCATATATAAGGACCCGTTCCAGTGCCGTGCATTGACCACTTCCCGCCCGGCCTATAGCAAAATGACGGCCGGGCGGTGGTTCTGTTATCCTGACTGGGCGTCTTTTGACGTCCTGCAGGATTACAGCCGCCGCGCGCCCGTGGGGGGGCGCGCATCGCGGCGATCGGTGGAGCGGTGTGTCAGTCTGACCCACCGCTACACTGATCTCGGTAAAGAGCCTCCGGCGGAGGCTCTTTACCACGTGATCAGCCGTGTCCAATCACGGCTGATCACAATGTAAACAGGAAGAGCCGTTGATCGGCTTTTCCTCACTCGCCTCTGACAGACGCGAGTAGAGGAGAGCCGATCGGCGGCTCTCCTGACAGGGGCGGGGGGTTCGCCCCCCCTCGGATGCCCACACTGGACCACCAGGGAAGCCGCCAGGACCACCAGGGAAGCCTTCAACATGTGGATGGCCAGGTACATTCCCCATGGCCATCCACATGTTCAAAAACATGCCAAATATGTGCCAATCAGTGCCCAGAAATGGGCACTGACTGGCACCATAATAGTACAGTAAAAAAAAAACAGTGATGCCCAGCAATTCCACCCACCAGTAATCAGTGCCACTCATCAGTATACCTCAGTGCCACTTATAAGTGCCCATTCGTGCCCATCAGTGCCCATCCATGCCCATCAGTGCCCACCTATCAGTGCCCATATATGCCACCTATGAGTGCCACCCATATGTATCCATCAGTGCCGCCTATGAGTGCCCATCAGTGCTGCTTATGAGTGCCCATCAGTGCCGCATACCAGTGTCACCTATCAGTGACCATCAGTGCCGCCTATCAGTGCCCATCATCAGTGCTTATCAGTGCCACCTCATCAGTGCCCATCGGTGCCGCCTTATCAGTGCCAGTCAGTGCAGCCATATCAGTGCCCATCATTGAAGAAGAAAACGTATTTATTTACAAAAAAATTAACAGAAACAAATAAAAATGTTTTTTTTTTTTTCTCAAAAATGTTGATCTTTTTTTATTCGTTGCGCAAAAAAAAAAAAAAATCGCAGAGGCGATCAAATACCACCAAAAGAGAGCTCTATTTGTGGGAACAAAATGATAAAAAAATTGTTTAGATACAGTGTTGCATGACCGCGCAATTGTCATTCAAATTGCGACAACGCTGAAAGCTGAAAATTGGCCTGGGCAGGAAGGTACGTAATTGCCCTCCGGTATTGAAGGGGTTAAAGTAAAGTGTTACAGCGATGAATGTTAATAATGGTTCCTTATGAATGCAGTTCCCACCAGCGCTGTGCGTTGCATTTTTTTTTTGACCGGTGCTGGAAAAAAAGTAGGGCATGCGCCACCCCCCCCCCCCTTTTTTTCTTCAGGGCAATGCAACGCGCTCAAAATGCCGGCAAATGTGCACAAAGGCACATAAAGCAACGCCTGTAAAATGCACGCCCACACATCACAAACGCAACACAACACAACGCAAAGCACATGCGCTAATGGATGCGATGTTCTGCGAATTGGCTCTGGGGCCCCATTCACACCGAGCGATTATCTGCGTGAAGCTCAAAGACGCTGGAGGAGGAGAATAAAAATCAATGATTCTCTATGGAGGCGGCTCACATCTCCACTCCAAAACGCCTGAAGCCCAACACGTTCTGGAGCTTTTTTTGTCGCTCGAATCGGGCAGATTCGGGCGTTTTTGGCGCGTTTGTATTCGCGTTTCTGCGCATGTTTTTGTGCGATTTTCTGCTCAAATGAAAAAAAAAAAAAGTAAAAAATAAAATAGTAATAATATTTGAATAAATAAATATAGTAAAATAAATACACAAACAACTAAAAAAAACATCATAAATATGTAAAATAAATGATTAATATGTAATAATACATTAATAAATAATAATTAACCTTAAAAATATTAAAATATTTTACTATTATTATAATAATAATAATAATAATATTATTATTTTTTGTGTTAGGGTTATGGCGTAATAATATATGAATAAATAAATGTAAAATAAATACACAAATAACTAAAAATAATCATAAATAAGTTTAAAAAAATAATAATATGTAATAATACATTAATAATAATTAACCTCTAACCTTAAAAATATTAAATACATTATTATTATTATTATTATTATTATTATAATATATGAATAAATAAATGTAAAATAAATATACAAATAACTCAAAATCATCATAAATAAGTAAAATAAATAAATAATATGTAATAATACATTAATAAATAGTAACCGTTAACCTTAAAAATATAAATGCATTATTATTATTATTATTATTATTACTATATATGAATAAATAAATGTAAAATAAAGACACAAATAACTCAAAATCATTCTAAATAAGTAAAATAAATTAATAATATGTAATAATACATTAATAAATAATATCCGCTAACCTTAAAAAAAATTAAATACATTATTATTATTATTATTATTATTGTTAATAATAATATTTTTTGTGTTAGAGTGACGATGTAATTATATATATATAAGTAAATGTAAAATAACTACACAATTAACTCAAAATCATCATTAATAAGAAAAATAAATGAATAATATGTAATACATTAATAAATAATAATTAACCTTAAAAATATTAAATACATTATTATTATTAATAAATTTTTTTCTGTTAGGGTTTAATAATATATGAATAAATAAATGTAAAATAAATACACAAAATAACTCAAAATCATCATAAATATGTAAAATAAATGAATAATATGTAATGATACATTAATAAATAATAATTAACCTTAAAAAATATTAAACACATTATTATTATTATTATTATTATTAATAATTATATTTGTTGTGTTAGGGTGTAATAATATATGAATAAATAAACGTAAAATAAATACTAAAAATCTTCATAAATAAGTAAAATAAATGAATAATATGTAATGATACATTAATAAATAATAAGTAAAATAAATTAATAATAATTAATAATACATTATTAAATAATATCCGCTAACCTTAAAAAAATTAAATACATTATTATTATTATTATTATTGTTAATAATAATATTAATAATATTTGTTTGTGTTAGGGTGACGGTGTAATAATATATGAATAAATAAATGTAAAATAACTACACAATTAACTCAAAATCATCATAAGTAAGAAAAATAAATGAATAATATGTAATAATGCATTAATAAATAATAATTAACCTTAAAAAAATATTAAATACATTATTATTATTATTATTAATAATTATTTTTTGTGTTAGGGTGTAATAATATATGAATAAATAAATGTAAAATAAATACACAAATAACTAAAAATCATCATAAATAAGTAAAATAAATAAATAATATGTAATGATACATTAATAAATAATTAACCTTAAAAAATATTAAATACATTATTATTAATAATAATAATAATAATAAGTTTAGTTATTTATTATTATTTTATTTTTTTAAGGGGTAAGGGTTAACGTGAAGGGTTAATTATTTATTTATCGTTACTTAGTATTAATTCATTTATGATTTTTATTTATTTGTGTATTTATTTTAAATTTCTTTGTTCATTTATTATTATTCGTATTATAATAATAATAATAGTAATAATAATAAATAAAATAATAATAAATAACCCTAACCCAAATTTCTAATCCTAATCCTAACCTAAACTGAACTCGAACCCCTTACCCTAACGAAAAAAACATTATAATAAATGAATAATAATAAAAGAAGAAATAAAAGCTAATGGAAACGCAAAAAAAAAAGCTGAAATACCGAGCAACAAATGATGCAACAGATAATAGTTTTCTCTATTGGCTAATAAAAAAACGCCAAAGCCCAAAAACGCTGCAATACAAACGCGCCAAAAATGCCAGAAAAAATGCCGGAAAAGCGCTCAAAGACCCCTTTCACACTGGGGGCGCTTTGAAGGCGCTATACCGCTAAAAATAGCGCCATGAAACAGCCACCCCTGTCTCTCCAGTGTGAGATCCCTCGGGGGCTTTCACACTGGAGCGGTGCGCTGGCAGGACGGTAAAAAAAGTCCTGCTAGCCGCATCTTTTTGGAGCGGTGAAGAAGCGGGGTGTTTACCGCTCCTCCACCGCTCCTGCCCATTGAAATGAATGGGGCACCGCGGCCATACCGCCAGGCAAAGCGCCTCCGCAGAGGCGCTTTGCGGTGGTTTTAACCAATTTCTCGGCCGCTAGCAGGGAGGGTAAAAGCGCCCCACTGGTGACCGCATTGCGCCGCGAAATTTGGCGGTTAAGCACCGCTAAAAATAGCCGCCGACGCACCTCCCGACCCCCCCCCCCCCCAGTGTGAAAGGGGCCAAAGTGTGAATTGGCTCTCAGAGCTCCCATTGGCTTTGCTGTCTGTGGGAAAGTCTTTGTTTGGACTGGAGCCCTCCAAGAAGAGTGTCGGGTTTTATTATGTCGCGGGACCCTGGTAATATTTACAGAATAAAAATGTCTTTGGGGAGCAGCAGGGAGGGGGTGGTCCTTCTGTCATTATTTGGGAAATAAATAATGGGGTTGTCTATGGGGGGAGGGGATAAACAGTGGGGGCTGAGTGTGACATGACAGATCCGCCGTCTTATCTACACGCGTGTATATAGAACACGGACCACATAAAGTGTGTTTATATCCCGGGAAGAGCCCGCCGTCCTCATTACATAGAACAGAGTCCAGGCTGGGACATGTGTCCTATGGAGGGGGGGGGGGGGTCATGTATTATTAAACAGAACCTCTGCCTGGTAACCCCTTCCTCTCCGCCGTACACCCCGCTAACCACTCACAGAATATTTACATTTCAAATGAAGAGTCCCCCCCCCCCCCCCCCGGGTCTGGAGGCTCCGCTATAATTAGAAAAAACATAAAGAATATAGAGAAAGAAATAACGGTTTAAGGTGGGCGGCAGTGGCGGCTGGTGCTTTAAAAATTTTTGGGGGGGCGCAAACAAACTGAAAAAAAAATTATCAATTGCCGCCACTGTGCCCATTAAACGCAGCCACTGTGCCCAAACGCCACCAGTTTCCCCCAAATACAGCCAGTTTCCCCTCAAATTCAGTCAGTTTACCCCCAAATGCAGCCAGTTTGTCCCAAAAGGCAGCCAGCTTGTCCCCAAATGCAGCCAGTTTGTCCCCAAATACAGCCAGTTTCCACCCAAATACAACCAGTTTGTACCCAAATACAGCCAGTTTCCCCCCAAATGCAGCCAGTTTATCCCCAAATGTAGCCAGTTTGTCCCCAAATGCAGCCAGTTTGTCCCCAAATACAGCCAGTTTCCCCCCAAATGCAGCCAGTTTATCCCCAAATGCAGCCAGTTTATCCCCAAATGCAGCCAGTTTATCCCCAAATGCAGCCAGTTTGTCCCCAAATGTAGCCAGTTTGTCCCCAAATACAGCCAGTTTCCACCCAAATACAACCAGTTTGTACCCAAATACAGCCAGTTTCCCCCCAAATGCAGCCAGTTTATCCCCAAATGTAGCCAGTTTGTCCCCAAATGTAGCCAGTTTGTCCCCAAATACAGCCAGTTTCCCCCCAAATGCAGCCAGTTTATCCCCAAATGTAGCCAGTTTGTCCCCAAATGCAGCCAGTTTGTCCCCAAATGTAGCCAGTTTGTCCCCAAATGCAGCCAGTTTCCCCCGAAATGCAGCCAGATTGTCCCCAAATGCAGCCAGTTTTCCCTCAAATGCAGCCAGTTTCCCCTAAAATGCAGCCAGTTTGTCCCCAAATACAGCCAGTTTGTCCCCAAATACAGCCAGTTTCCCCCCAAACACAGCCAGTTTTCCCCCAGCCCTGCACTTACCTTCCTCGGGTCAGCGCCATCCTTCTCCCGTCCTCGATGTCTTCTCCCGCCCTCGATGTCGCTTCAGCCAATCAGGTTACCAGTAACCAGACCCGGTGAACCTGATTGGCTGAGACGCCTGTCAGTGTAAACTAGGGAACGCACAGCCCGTGCGTCCCCTGGTTAACTATTTGGAAGCCGATTACAGCCCTCAGGCTGTAATCGGGAAGCCTATCAGAGCCGCACTTCCACCAGCCAGCCGCTGTTATTCAGATGGCCGGCGCTCACCAGGGGGCCGGCCATCTGAATAGTGGGCGGCAGCGGCGCCGGCGACAATACATACATTCATGCAATGCATGAACCTATGTATTGTTGAAGTGAGTGACGGGCGCAGGAGAGAGAGGGGGCGGCGCTCCTGCGCCCACTATGGACGCACCGCCACTGGTGGGCGGGGTTAGTAAAATGGACGAGTAGTAGAAATAAGTAACTAACGATTCCTGTAGGATCAGTAACACTTCCGGTGTAGATCAGCATTTCTCACCCTTTTTTCCATCATGTAGACATATGCGTTTCGTCCCGAACCAAAATTCGGATGAATTTTTTCATTATTCAGAAATTCAGATGCATCCGAATTTCCGAATTACAACAGTAACGAATTTAAACGAGTCCGAAAAAATAATAAAATGCATTTTTGGCCGAAATTCTAATTTGAATCGAATTCAAAAACAAGACTAGAATAAAATAAAATGGAAAAATAAAGGAACAGAATATAAGAGAATAGAAAATAATAGAGTACAATAGAAAATAAAAGAATATAATAAAATAGAATAGAAATGAAAGGAATAGAAAATAATGGAATAGATAGAATAAAAAATAGAATAGAAAATTAAAGCATAGAATACAATATAACTATCTTTGAAAGTTGGAATTTTGAATACAATAAATTCTAATTTAAATAGAATAGAATAAAAGAAACAATAGAATATAATTCAATAGAATAGAATAAAATAGAAAGAATACAATCATCTTCCGAAATTCGAATTTCAAATAGAATAGAAAATAATAGAATAGAATAAAACAATAGACTAGAATAGAAAGACTATAACCATTTTCTGAAGTTGGAATTTTGTATAAAATAAATTCTAATTTAAATAGAATAGATTAGAATAGAATAGATTATAATAGATAGATAGATATTCTTTATTGTCATTGTATACATACAACAAAATGTATCCGGGTACTCTTTACCGCAGCAATAAAACACTTCTCAACAAAACCAATAGAATACAAAATAATAGAATAGAATAAAACAATAGACTAGAATAGAATATAATAGAAAGACTATAACCATCTTCTGAAGTTGGAATTTTGAATAGAATACATTCTAATTTGAATAGAATAGATTAGAATAGAATAGGAAATTTTTTAATAAAATAGAAAAAAAACAATAGAATAGAATTCAATAGAATATAATAAAATAGAAAGAATACAATTATCTTCCGAAATTCGAATTATGGATCTATACTGGTATGGACTGGGTAGTAATGTGTTAGGACATATACTGGTATGGACTGGGTAATGTATTCGCTTCCATTAAACAACACTTTGTAAACAGCGAACGCACAGCATTGCGCTTGCTGTTTACCAATTTGGAAGCCTATTAGAGCCTATGGCTCTAATCAGGGCGCCTATTAGAGCCGACGGCTCTAATCAGGCGCTTCCAAAAAAAAAACGCTGCTGTAATCCAGATGCCCGGCGCCCGACAAGGGGCCGGACACCTGAATAGGGGGCGACAGCGGCGACAATAGATAGATTCATGCAATGCATGAATCTATCTATTGGTGATAGACAGGTGCAGGAGAGAGGGGGCGGCGCTCCTGCGCCCTTTATGGACGCTCCGCCACTGCTCTGGGACATTATGTTTAGGTCCATCCGACGCTGCCAGTTTGCACCTCAGTCTGTGTAGAAGCTCAGTGATGCCCTGGTCCAGATCTGGGAGGAAATACCCCAGGACACCATCCGTCGTCTCATTAGGAGCATGCCCCAACTTTGTCAGGCATGCATACAAACACGTGGGGGTCATACAAACTACTGAGGAACATTTTAAGTTGCTGCAATTCAATTTTTAAGCAAAATGGACTCGCCTGATGCATCATTTTTTCACTTTGATTTTTGGGGGGGCTTTGAATTCAGCCCTCTGTAGGTTGATCATTTTCACTTCCATCAAAGGATTTGGCATCTGTAGCGGTACCCCAGTAGGAGTTGCTGGATATTGTGGTTCACCCATCACCTTGCTCAGCCCGGCATCCCCTTCTCCGTTTTTGTTTTGTTTTATTGAGGGTATTGAACTTGGATGGGGTAAGGGAAATGTGGGATGCCCAGTTGACATGGTAGCACTTGCTTGGAACAACTATATACAGTCCAGTATATACACTCCATTTCTCCTCCAGCACATCACTTCCTCTCTAATCTTCAGGTCTTTCTCCTCCAGCACATCGCTTCTTCCTCTCTAATCTTCCGATCTTTCTCCTCCAGCACATCGTTTCCTCTCTAATCTTCAGGTATTTCTCCTCCAGCACATCGCTTCTTCCTCTCTAATCTTCAGGTCTTTCTCCTCCAGCAAATCGTTTCTTCCTCTCTAATCTTCAGGTCTTTCTCCTCCAGCACATCGCTTCTTCTCTAATCTTCAGGTCTTTCTCCTCCAGCACATCGCTTCTTCCTCTCTAATCTTCAGGTCTTTCTCCTCCAGCACATCACTTCCTCTCTAATCTTCAGGTCTTTCTCCTCCAGCACATCACTTCTTCCTCTCTAATCTTCAGGTCTTTCTCCTCCAGCACATCGCTTCTTCTCTAATCTTCAGGTCTTTCTCCTCCAGCACATCGCTTCTTCCTCTCTAATCTTCAGGTCTTTCTCCTCCAGCACATCGCTTCCTCTCTAATCTTCAGGTCTTTCTCCTCCAGCACATCGCTTCTTCCTCTCTAATCTTCAGGTCTTTCTCCTCCAGCACATCACTTCTTCCTCTCTAATCTTCAGGTCTTTCTCCTCCAGCACATCGCTTCTTCTCTAATCTTCAGGTCTTTCTCCTCCAGCACATCGCTTCTTCCTCTCTAATCTTCAGGTCTTTCTCCTCCAGCACATCGCTTCCTCTCTAATCTTCAGGTCTTTCTCCTCCAGCACATCACTTCTTCCTCTCTAATCTTCAGGTCTTTCTCCTCCAGCACATCGTTTCTTCCTCTCTAATCTTCAGGTCTTTCTCCTCCAGCACATCGCTTCCTCTCTAATCTTCAGGTCTTTCTCCTCCAGCACATCACTTCTTCCTCTCTAATCTTCAGGTCTTTCTCCTCCAGCACATCGCTTCTTCCTCTTTAATCTTTAGGTCTTTCTCCTCCAGCACATCGCTTCTTCCTCTCTAATCTTCAGGTCTTTCTCCTCCAGCACATCGCTTCTTCCTCTCTAATCTTCAGGTCTTTCTCCTCCAGCACATCGCTTCTTCCTCTCTAATCTTCAGGTCTTTCTCCTCCAGCACATCGCTTCTTCCTCTCTAATCTTCAGGTCTTTCTCCTCCAGCACATCGTTTCCTCTCTAATCTTCAGGTCTTTCTCCTCCAGCACATCACTTCTTCCTCTCTAAACTTCAGGTATTTCTCCTCCAGCACATCGCTTCCTCTCTAATCTTCAGGTCTTTCTCCTCCAGCACATCACTTCTTCCTCTCTAATCTTCAGGTCTTTCTCCTCCAGCACATCGTTTCTTCCTCTCTAATCTTCAGGTCTTTCTCCTCCAGCACATCGCTTCCTCTCTAATCTTCAGGTCTTTCTCCTCCAGCACATCACTTCTTCCTCTCTAATCTTCAGGTCTTTCTCCTCCAGCACATCGCTTCTTCCTCTCTAATCTTCAGGTCTTTCTCCTCCAGCACATCGCTTCTTCCTCTCTAATCTTCAGGTCTTTCTCCTCCAGCACATCGCTTCTTCCTCTCTAATCTTCAGGTTTTTCTCCTCCAGCACATCGCTTCTTCCTCTCTAATCTTCAGGTCTTTCTCCTCCAGCACATCGCTTCTTCCTCTCTAATCTTCAGGTCTTTCTCCTCCAGCACATCGCTTCTTCCTCTCTAATCTTCAGGTTTTTCTCCTCCAGCACATCGCTTCTTCCTCTCTAATCTTCAGGTTTTTCTCCTCCAGCACATCGCTTCTTCCTCTCTAATCTTCAGGTCTTTCTCCTCCAGCACATCGCTTCTTCCTCTCTAATCTTTAGGTCTTTCTCCTCCAGCACATCGCTTCCTCTCTAATCTTCAGGTCTTTTTCTTCCAGCACATCGCTTCTTCCTCTCTAATCTTTAGGTCTTTCTCCTCCAGCACATCGCTTCCTCTCTAATCTTCAGGTCTTTTTCTTCCAGCACATCGCTTCTTCCTCTCTAATCTTTAGGTCTTTCTCCTCCAGCACATCGCTTCTTCCTCTCTAATGTTCAGGTCTTTTTCCTCCAGCACATCACTTCATCTGTAATCTTCAGGTCTTTCTCCTCCAGCACATCGCTTCATCTGTAATCTTCAGGTCTTTCTCCTCCAGCACATCGCTTCCTCTGTAATCTTCAGATCTTTCTCCTCCAGCACATCGCTTCCTCTGTAATCTTCAGATCTTTCTCCTCCAGCACATCGCTTCCTCTGTAATCTTCAGGTCTTTCTCCTCCAGCACATGACTTCTTCCTCTCTAATCTTCAGGTCTTTCTCCTCCAGCACATCGCTTCCTCTCTAATCTTCAGGTCTTTCTCCTCCAGCACATCACTTCTTCCTCTCTAATCTTCAGGTCTTTCTCCTCCAGCACATCGCTTCTTCTCTAATCTTCAGGTCTTTCTCCTCCAGCACATCGCTTCTTCCTCTCTAATCTTCAGGTCTTTCTCCTCCAGCACATCGCTTCCTCTCTAATCTTCAGGTCTTTCTCCTCCAGCACATCACTTCTTCCTCTCTAATCTTCAGGTCTTTCTCCTCCAGCACATCGTTTCTTCCTCTCTAATCTTCAGGTCTTTCTCCTCCAGCACATCGCTTCCTCTCTAATCTTCAGGTCTTTCTCCTCCAGCACATCACTTCTTCCTCTCTAATCTTCAGGTCTTTCTCCTCCAGCACATCGCTTCTTCCTCTCTAATCTTTAGGTCTTTCTCCTCCAGCACATCGCTTCTTCCTCTCTAATCTTCAGGTCTTTCTCCTCCAGCACATCACTTCTTCCTCTCTAATCTTCAGGTCTTTCTCCTCCAGCACATCGCTTCTTCCTCTCTAATCTTCAGGTCTTTCTCCTCCAGCACATCGCTTCTTCCTCTCTAATCTTCAGGTCTTTCTCCTCCAGCATATCGTTTCCTCTCTAATCTTCAGGTCTTTCTCCTCCAGCACATCACTTCTTCCTCTCTAATCTTCAGGTCTTTCTCCTCCAGCACAACGCTTCCTCTCTAATCTTCAGGTCTTTCTCCTCCAGCACATCACTTCTTCCTCTCTAATCTTCAGGTCTTTCTCCTCCAGCACATCGTTTCTTCCTCTCTAATCTTCAGGTCTTTCTCCTCCAGCACATCGCTTCCTCTCTAATCTTCAGGTCTTTCTCCTCCAGCACATCACTTCTTCCTCTCTAATCTTCAGGTCTTTCTCCTCCAGCACATCGCTTCTTCCTCTCTAATCTTCAGGTCTTTCTCCTCCAGCACATCGCTTCTTCCTCTCTAATCTTCAGGTCTTTCTCCTCCAGCACATCGCTTCTTCCTCTCTAATCTTCAGGTTTTTCTCCTCCAGCACATCGCTTCTTCCTCTCTAATCTTCAGGTCTTTCTCCTCCAGCACATCGCTTCTTCCTCTCTAATCTTCAGGTCTTTCTCCTCCAGCACATCGCTTCTTCCTCTCTAATCTTCAGGTTTTTCTCCTCCAGCACATCGCTTCTTCCTCTCTAATCTTCAGGTTTTTCTCCTCCAGCACATCGCTTCTTCCTCTCTAATCTTCAGGTCTTTCTCCTCCAGCACATCGCTTCTTCCTCTCTAATCTTTAGGTCTTTCTCCTCCAGCACATCGCTTCCTCTCTAATCTTCAGGTCTTTTTCTTCCAGCACATCGCTTCTTCCTCTCTAATCTTTAGGTCTTTCTCCTCCAGCACATCGCTTCCTCTCTAATCTTCAGGTCTTTTTCTTCCAGCACATCGCTTCTTCCTCTCTAATCTTTAGGTCTTTCTCCTCCAGCACATCGCTTCTTCCTCTCTAATGTTCAGGTCTTTTTCCTCCAGCACATCACTTCATCTGTAATCTTCAGGTCTTTCTCCTCCAGCACATCGCTTCATCTGTAATCTTCAGGTCTTTCTCCTCCAGCACATCGCTTCCTCTGTAATCTTCAGATCTTTCTCCTCCAGCACATCGCTTCCTCTGTAATCTTCAGATCTTTCTCCTCCAGCACATCGCTTCCTCTGTAATCTTCAGGTCTTTCTCCTCCAGCACATCACTTCTTCCTCTCTAATCTTCAGGTCTTTCTCCTCCAGCACATCACTTCCTCTGTAATCTTCAGGTCTTTCTCCTCCAGCACATCGCTTCCTCTCTAATCTTCAGGTCTTTCTCCTCCAGCACATCGCTTCCTCTCTAATCTTCAGGTCTTTCTCCTCCAGCACATCGCTTCCTCTCTGATCTTCAGGTCTTTCTCCTCCAGCACATCGCTTCATCTGTAATCTTCAGGTCTTTCTCCTCCAGCACATCGCTTCATCTGTAATCTTCAGGTCTTTTTCCTCCAGCACATCGCTTCCTCTCTAATCTTCAGGTCTTTCTCCTCCAGCACATCGCTTCCTCTCTAATCTTCAGGTCTTTCTCCTCCAGCACATCGCTTCCTCTCTGATCTTCAGGTCTTTCTCCTCCAGCACATCGCTTCATCTGTAATCTTCAGGTCTTTCTCCTCCAGCACATCGCTTCATCTGTAATCTTCAGGTCTTTCTCCTCCAGCACATCGCTTCCTCTCTAATCTTCAGGTCTTTCTCCTCCAGCACATCGCTTCTTCCTCTCTAATCTTCAGGTCTTTCTCCTCCAGCACATCACTTCTTCCTCTCTAATCTTCAGGTCTTTCTCCTCCAGCACATCGCTTCCTCTCTAATCTTCAGGTCTTTCTCCTCCAGCACATCGCTTCCTCTCTGATCTTCAGGTCTTTCTCCTCCAGCACATCGCTTCATCTGTAATCTTCAGGTCTTTCTCCTCCAGCACATCGCTTCATCTGTAATCTTCAGGTCTTTCTCCTCCAGCACATCGCTTCCTCTCTAATCTTCAGGTCTTTCTCCTCTAGCACATCGCTTCTTCCTCTCTAATCTTCAGGTCTTTCTCCTCAAGCACATCACTTCTTCCTCTCTAATCTTCAGGTCTTTCTCCTCCAGCACATCGCTTCCTCTCTAATCTTCAGGTCTTTCTCCTCCAGCACATCGCTTCCTCTCTGATCTTCAGGTCTTTCTCCTCCAGCATATCGCTTCATCTGTAATCTTCAGGTCTTTCTCCTCCAGCACATCGCTTCATCTGTAATCTTCAGGTCTTTCTCCTCCAGCACATCGCTTCCTCTCTAATCTTCAGGTCTTTCTCCTCCAGCACATCGCTTCTTCCTCTCTAATCTTCAGGTCTTTCTCCTCCAGCACATCACTTCTTCCTCTCTAATCTTCAGGTCTTTCTCCTCCAGCACATCGCTTCCTCTCTAATCTTCAGGTCTTTCTCCTTCAGCACATCGCTTCCTCTCTAATCTTCAGGTCTTTCTCCTCCAGCACATCGCTTCCTCTCTGATCTTCAGGTCTTTCTCCTCCAGCACATTGCTTCATCTGTAATCTTCAGGTCTTTCTCCTCCAGCACATCGCTTCATCTGTAATCTTCAGGTCTTTCTCCTCCAGCACATCGCTTCCTCTGTAATCTTCAGGTCTTTCTCCTCCAGCACATCACTTCTTCCTCTCTAATCTTCAGGTCTTTCTCCTCCAGCACATCGCTTCCTCTCTAATCTTCAGGTCTTTCTCCTCCAGCACATCGCTTCCTCTGTAATCTTCAGGTCTTTCTCCTCCAGCACATCACTTCTTCCTCTCTAATCTTCAGGTCTTTCTCTTCCAGCACATCGCTTCCTCTAATGTTCAGGTCTTTCTCCTCCAGCACATCGCTTCCTCTCTAATGTTCAAGTCTTTTCTCCTCCAGCACATTGCTTCTTCTCTATTGTTCAGGTCTTTCTCCTCCAGCACATCGCTTCTTCCTCTCTAATCTTCAGGTTTTTCTCCTCCAGCACACCACTTCCTCTCTAATCTTCAGGCATAGCTAGCACAAAGTGGTTAGGCCTGACACTGACTCAGCCAGGCCCTTAGCAATTGCCCTTTGAAAGCAGGGGCCGCGGGCCCCTACAGTGTAGCAAAATAGAAAGTCTCTGGTGCTAGCTGTCCTACACGCGGCTACTGAGCCCAGTAAGCCATCCTCAGGCCCTGCCAGCCCACCTGGCTGCAGCTGCCTCTCTCCACTGCCCCTTTCACCACAGTCCACTCTTCTGGTTCTGCACCCATCTTAGACTGCAAGCTCTGAGTTCTGTTAGACGTGCCTCCCCAATCCTCCCGACTGTGCCTTACTCACCAGCCCTCCTGGCTGCGACCAGTTGTCCTCCCATGAGTCTCTTAGCAGTGCTCTCTCCCGCTGTCCTCTCCTTGCTCTCTCTTGTGCCTTCGGTCCAGGACCTCTCCATGTGTTCTTGGAAGCGATCCCGACTGCACCCGAGCCCAGGCCCAAGGTCACCCCCCCACACACACACACTAGGGAGCTCCCTCAAAGGCCCAGACAGCCTCCACACTCTCTCACTCCAGCTCTTCCACCCGACAACTCCTCCCCAGCTGGGCTGACCCTGGGTATTTAAGGAGGTCTGCCCCCTGCCAATCCAGGTTGGGGATTGGTCAGGGCTCCCTAAAATACCCCAAGCAGCTCCAACTCTCCTCTCCTTGCTTTCCAGCAAACTCTAGAAAAAAGAGGGAGGTCTCAGTGATGCTGCCTGTGAGTCGCCAGCTGCTACCCTGAGCCATTCCCAGCCTAGAGCAGATCAAAACAAACAGGCCCGGCTGCCAGCCAGGCCTGCCTAAATTTACCTGTCAACAAAAATCCTGCCTCTAGCACCTACCTACCTAGAGGGTGCAACACATGCTTTCCTTCCTAACACATTGCCCAGTCCATATCAGTATAGATATCCAGCATGAGATTTTCCCCCATTCAGATCTGATGTGTTTTCAAAGTGTTCCTTTAATTTTTTTTGAGCAGTGTACAGGCATACCCCGCTTTACGTACCCTCACTTTACGTACACTCGTGAGTACGGACACATTGGTGTCTATGGGATATCTTGGTCAGCTTGACATGGCACTGCACCCGGTTTTTAACATTGGCGTCTATGGGAAATCTTGGTCAGCTTGAAATGCACTGCTCCCGAACCATAAGTGACAGGAACACCAAACTTGGGGAGCACCGAGAGGGGACCCAGGATAACATCATATTAGATTTTGGGGTAGGCCAGCTTGCCTAGGTAATCAGTTATGTCTGTAAATGGCTATTGCAATACAGTACATGCATTAAGAAGTGAAAAAAGGTATTGCTTCACTTTAAGTACATTTTCGTTTTACATGTGTAGCGGGGGTCCCAAAGTTAGGGATTGCTATACTAAATCTAGGGGTGATTCGAGTGGTAGTTGGCTCGAATCTTTCAATTTACTGGACTCTGCCTTGCTGCTGTTTCACCTGGCGTGCAGTTCCCCTTAGAAGTATGGGTGGCCCTGTCACTTGTACTCGGGGTTGAACCACATGTGATGGAGTGGCGATTGGGTGTCCTCTCTCGGCAGCCGTGCAGTGGGCGTGGTCTATCCGCTGTGCATGACGGGAGAGGGTACAAAAGGGGCAGACACCATTGGTCAGGGTCGAGTTGCTACCCCGGGGACCTGTACCCAGGGGGGGGGAGAGTGTTCGAGGTCCAAGTTCGAGTGCATGGCCCTCCAGGTCATGGGGCCACGTGCGCCTCAGTCCCAGGCACCTTTAGTCCTGGGACTGCAACTTCAGCCCTGGGCCCAGCACCTTTAGCTGGAGCCCACTTTGGACTCGTTTCTGGATGAGGAGGCTGGGGGAGGAGCGTTCCGAAGGACTGGTGAGAGATCACAGTGAAGGAAGGGGCCCAGTAACTCTCTGGAGGGATGTCATTCATCCGAAAGGGGGCCTAACATCTTGGCCATTAGGAGGTTTGGGACACTGTAGATTCTGTGGCAGAGGATCTCCTGAATGCACCCATTAGGGAATCTGATAGACTGTTCGAGCTGCACGCCAGCTGCTAGTGCCATTGGGTGACTATCCGGGTGAGCTGTACCCATTCGGGATCGAGTGGCGAAGAAGCCAGGAGTGCCTGAATTGATCTGTCTTCCTAACACCTTTCTCTTTTCAACTTTGTGGATGTTCATGCATAAGGAAAATAAACTCTACATTGGAGTGGCTACTGGTGTGTACCTTGGAGTTACTTGGGGTATGGAGACTTTGTCCTTACATTCTAGGGACAGAAACCAACTTTGAGGAGAACCTCGCTGCAAGACCCGTAAGTTAAAACAAGTGTGCTTAACCTCTGCAAACCAGGGGGTACGGGCATGGTGGGCATGGTGTGCCTTTTTCTCCTGTGAGTGAGCCACAGACAGTGGAGAAAAAGGGTACTGTGTGCTACACATACATGCTCTGGTCCCATTGTGTACTTAAAAGTGGGGTATGCCTGTATATAATTCATTGAAACTTTTTTAATCCTACCTAACACATGCTGACCCTGATCCTAACCTTTGACCCTGTGACCTTAACCCTGACACCAGTGGCGGCCCGTCCATAGGGGGCGCCCGGGCGCCGCCCCCCCCCCCCTCCTGTGGTCACCAAAAAATAAAAATAAAAAAATAAAAAATAAAAAAACGGGCCCTTTAAGAATTTTTTTTTTTTTTTTTTAATGTCTTTTTTTTTTACACATGGCGGCGCGACCATAGTGGGCGCAGAAGCCCCGCTACCGCTCGCTTCTGCGCCCGGCCGTCACTCACCACAACAATACATAGGTTCATGCATTGCATGAACCTATGTATTGCTGCCGCCCACTATTCAGATGGCCGGCCCCTTGAGCGCCGGCCATCTGAGTCACAGCGTCTGATTGGCCTTTAGAAGTGCCTATCAGAGCCAGCAGGCTCTGATAGGCTTCCCGACTACAGCCTGAGGGCTGTAATCGGCTTCTAAATACCTAATGAGAGGACGCACGGGGGGGTGCGTTCCCTGGCCAATCAGGTTCACCGGGTCTGGTTACCGGTAACCTGATTGGCTGAAGTGACATCGAGGGCGGGAGAAGACATCGAGGACGGAAGAAGGACGGCGCTGACTCGAGGAAGGTAAGTGCAGGGCTGGGGGGGAGAAACTGGCTGTATTATGGGGGAGAAACTGGCTGCATTATGGGGGAGAAACTGGCTGCATTATGGGGGAGAAACTGGCTGCATTATGGGGGAGAAACTGGCTGTATTATGGGGGACAAACTGGCTGCATTATGGGGGAGAAACTGGCTGCATTATGGGGGAGAAACTGGCTGCATTATGGGGGAGAAACTGGCTGCATATGGGGGGGAAACTGGCTGCATTTGGGGACAAACTAGTGGCGTTTGGGCACAGTGGCTGCATTTAATGGGCACAGTGGCGGCAATTGATGATTTTTTTTTTTTTCAGTTTGTTTGCGCCCCCCCAAAAAAATTGAGCACCAGCCGCCACTGCCTGACACTATTTTAAATCAAGCCCAGATTTAGCTATTTTATCTTTAAGCCTGGTTCACACAGGGGCGGCACGAATTTGGGGGCGACTGCCGCAACGCGATCTCAAGACGACTTGAGACGCCCGGTTCAGGCGATTTGCATAATGACTTCTGCATAGAAGTCAATGCAAGTCGTATGTATTTTTTTTTTTGTTGTTGTTTTTATTTTTTTTATTTATTCTTTACGTCTGACTAGGATACAATGTATCTATTTCTCAATTAGGGCCGTATTCACACCTGAGCGTTGTGTTTATGTGTGCATTCACGCATGCGTTGTTATTGGCAGCCCAAACGCAGCAAGCAGACCCACGTTTTTGTCCGTGTCAAAATGCACGCAAAGCTCTACGGCCAAAAAAATGCACATTTTGCCATAGGTAGGACAGCCAATTGAAACGAAAGTGCTGCCCTATGCGTGTAGTACGATTATATGAGATAATGCACACAAAAAAAAAACCTGCAGAAAATGTACATTCATGAAACACTAGGTCTGGACCTAGCCTAAAAAAAACACTGACCTTTGACCCTGAATGTGACCTTGACACTGGCATTATCTCGGATCAAGGCCTGATTTATCTATTTTATCTTTACTTTTTTACTCATGTATTTCGTTTCCCCCCCCCCCCCCCCCCCTTTGCCTAGGATACAATGTATCTTTTTCTCAATTATTATTCACACCTGAACATTCTATGAATGTGTGTTTTTGTGTGCATTCACATATTATTATACAGGATTTATATAGCACAAACAGTTTGCGCAGCGCTTTACAACATGAGGGCAGACAGTACAGTTATAATACAATTCAGTACAGTAGGGATCAGAAGGCCCGGCTCATTAGAGCTTACAATCTAGAAATATATTCATTGTTAAAGCGGAGGTCCACACAAAAAGTGAACCTCCGCTTATAATACAGGTATTTGCACCCACTTCTGGGCATAGAGTCACGCTATCCAACCCCCCCCCCCCCCCCCCCCGTGTTCTGGAAAACACACAGGTCCCCGATCACAGCGGGGACCAGTGAGGACGCACAGCGCCAGTGCAATCTTAAGAGCATTATAGGCCCCCGGGCAATACAGTGCACTGGGGCCCTGTCTACACAATCACGCACGAGAAGAGGGGGGGTGAGCGCCGCCGGATTACACAGAGCAGGGAGCTCCCACTTACCCGGTGGCCGATGTCATACGAAGTACCGCCTCCTGGATGGGCTCCTATGATAGACTGCAAACAGTGGCCATGCCGTGTAAGCGGGAGATATTTGTAATCCGGCGGTCCTGGGGACTTTTGGTCACCCTAGGCTAGTGGCCAGAAGGACCCACAGGTCAGTGGCCAGCTACCAGCAGGGCCCACAAGCTGAGGACCCATAGGTCCTGCTGGCCACTGACCTGTGGGTGCTGCTGGGAGCTGGCTGCGGACCTGTGGGTCCTGCTGGCCACTGACCTGTGGGTGCTGCTGGGAGCTGGCTGCGGACCTGTGGGTCCTGCTGGCCACTGACCTGTGGGTCCTGCTGGGAGCGGACAATAGCCTATAGGTCCTGCTGACCACTGACCTGTGGGTCCTGCTGGGAGCCGACCATGGCATGTGGGTCCTGCTGGGAGCCGACCATGGCATGTGGGTCAGAGGTCCTGCTGGCCTGCAGGCCATGGGCAGCTCCCAGCAGGATTCACAGGCCATTGGCAGCTCCCAGCAGGAATCACAGGCCATGATGGGCAAGGTAGATGAGGTGTATGGGGATTGATCCTGTGGGGGTGTCAGGGTCTCTCACCTTGCTCGGCAGACTGGTCAGGACAGTCTCTTCCACCTTCTCCTTCCTTGCACTGCTGCTTCCTCCAGTTGTGGGGGTCTGCCGGTGACGTTGACAGCCGCGGCGGCCATTATTCGGTTATTAAGTGACAGTCATGCTGGGCAGGTGGGGCCTCTCAGGCAAGTGGGGCCCCGGGCAACTGCCCAGCATGCCCATGCGAAAAGACAGCCCTGCACAGCGCGACTCGCGCATGCACAGTAGGGAACCGGGCAGTGAAGCCGCAACTAGAGGATGGCGGCGGGGGCAGCCGAGAGACGAGCGATTGCTCAGCTTCGGCTGCCGACATGGTGGGCACCCTGGACAGGTAAGTGTCCATTTATTAAAAGTCAGCAGCTGCAGTATTTGTAGCTGCTGGCTTTTAATATATATATTTTTTTTTTAGGTGGACCTCCGCTTTAACAGCACCCCAAATGCAGTAAGGAGACCCACGTTTTTGTGCGTGTTAAAACTTTCGCACAAAGCTCAACACCCAAAAAGGTACATGTGCTACTTTGGCACATTTTGTCATGCATAGGGCAGCCCATTGAAACCAATAGGCTGCCCTATGTGTGCAGCGTGAAAATGCGCGATACTGCGCAAAAAAAAAAGAAACATGCACAAAAAGTGCGTTCATGAAATGATAGGTATGAACCTAGCCTAAAACACACTGACCGTGACCTTGACCCTGACAATGTCTTAGATCAATTCCCGATTTGGCTATTTAAACTGACTGTAACCTTTGACCCTGACCTTTGACCCTGACAATATCTTAGATCAAGCCCCGATTTGGCTATTTACACTGACCCTGACCTTTGACCCTGACAATATCTTAGATCAAGCCCCGATTTGGCTATTTTACACTGACCCTGACCTTTGACCCTGACATTATCTTAGGTCAAGCCCCGATTTGGCTATTTTAACTTTATTTATTTTTCATGTATTTATTTGATTCTCTTCTTTTCCTTTGGCTAGGATACAATGTATCTTTTTTTCAATTTAGAGGCGAAAGTAAGTACAGGGACGGGTCCTACTGAGCAGTGGCAGCTGGTGGTATATTTCTGGGGGTGGGGGCAACAGTGCTCCCCCAACCCAGACGGTCGGTTCATCCGTACCCACTGCACACCCCCTCCCCGGTCGGTCGGTTCCCAGGCCGGCACTTACCTCATCTATGGCGCGGGGGCGACAGGTGGCGGCTTCCCCTTGCTTCTCTTCCTCTGCATCACGGCATCACCTCCCTCCTCCTCCTCCTAGGCCAATTGGAACGCCTCTCCTTTCAGCCAATCTGGAAACGGTTCTCACGAGGAAAATCAGTGTGATGACAGCGAATATTCATTAGGTATTGCCACACAAATGGGTTGGCTTGGGGCGCAGTGCTCTGCGCCCAGAGCCCACCATTTTTTGAAGCCAATTAAAGCCTCTGGCTCTAATCATGTGCTTAAAAAAAAAAAAAAACCCCAGTTGGAATCCATGCGTCTGGAGCCCTGCATGTAGATAAGGGGGCCGGACGCATGGATTGGGGGGCGGTGCCCGTGCGCCCTGCATTATTGGATGCCACTGCTACTGAGCAGGGCCGCCATCAGTGGGTTCAGGCAGTAAGGGGCCCGGAGGTCCCCAGGGGCCCAGGTGGCAACCCCCCCTTTTTTTTTGTAAGGTGCCCAGAGGTCCCCAGGGCCCCAGATGGCAACCCCCTTTTTTTTTTGTAAGGGGCCCAGAGGTCCCCAGAGGCCCGGAGTTCCCCAGGGCCCCGGATGGCAACCTCCCCTTTTTTTTTTTTGTTCTTTTGGGTTTTTTTTTGTCCGTCAGCACCCAAAGCCCCCCCGACCTCAACAATTCGCGGCGGCAGCACCCCCCCCCCCCCCGCTTCTCAATTCGCGCCACCCCCTCCGCTTCTCAATTCGCAGCAGCCCCGCACCCCCCCCCAGGTTCTCCTCTGCTCCAGGGGGCCCATGCCTGAAGCTGTGTAAGGGGCCCCGAAATTCCTGATGGCGGCCCTGCTACTGAGTGATCACTGTGATATAGGGTGACCACATTTCCAAACTACCATTCAGGGACACCCTCCCTTCCCAAAAATCAGCTTGTGCTGTAACGAATCACAGCACAGTGATTGGACACAAGAGGCGGGATTTATGATTTCTCCAATCACAAGCAGGGGGCGGGGATTGTGCTCCTCCAGGCATTCCCGGCCAGGACAAGTACTGTCAGTGAGTAAAGCGGTGATGTGGCGGCCTTTTTTGGGGGCATCAGATTGGCCCGGGGAGGGGGGGTGGCTGTGTCAGTTTCATTCCAACACTGTATTGTCCTGGAATGAAGGTGCCCGGGACAGACCTGCAAAATGCGGGACTGTCCCGGGCAATCCGGGACACGTGGTCACCCTACTGTGATAGCCAATCACAGGGATCATGTGGCTGGGAGCTCATCCTCCTGACTCCCAATCTCTGTACTGGGGACGTGCTTCCTGATTATATGCAGGAGCGCAGTTATACGGTACCGGATAATACGGCTTACCTCCGTAATGCCGCATTACATGTGTGAGGCTGGCGGGAACGGGTTTAAAAGAGAAAAGAAGGATAAAATTCAGAAAGAGGTCAAAGTGTAGCCAACAGAAAAAGCCAATAATTTTACCGCCTTTTACAAATAAGCACCCCCCCCCCCCCATGTACAACTCAGCATCCTGCGCCATGGCGTATGTGTGCTCTCCACGATGGTAATGTATGGTTGACAGGAATTTCTTTACCTCTTAAACAACCAAAATCTCCCCGTATTAGGGATCCCAGCTGGCCCACCTGATTTACGGATTGTTTGACTTGCAGCCGAGCCGCGGGACAAACTGCTTATGTTGTACATGACGGATGATCCTGTACGCAGAGAGCGCATTGCGAAATAAACTGACCAGAGGCCGTTCACCAAATTCCAGCCCGTCTGGCCATAGATGGGCACTGAGAGAGGCCCGGACCATCTGGATTGTCACAAGTGCGGCGCCTTTTACCCCTGGGATGGGACTTGTCGCCACCCCCGCCACATGGAACAACGAATGATTGAAAAATGATATCGCGCGCTTTCCACCATGATGTCATATTTCTGTGTAAGGCTCGCCATACACATTACAATCTGAAAGTACATTCTTTGTACAAACACCATTAGATTAGCTACTGAGGACGAGGACTTTGCTAATCTACCCAGTGTATTTGTATCCAATCAGGTAGGACTGTGCACTACAGTCAGGGCCGCCATCAGGGGGGTACAGGCAGTACACCTGTAAGGGGCCCAGAGGTCCCCAGGGGCCCGGGTAGCAACCCCCCCCCCTTTTTTTTTTTTATAACTTTCTTTTTCTTTTCTTTTTTATAACTTTCTTTTTCTTTTTTTTTTTTTTATATAAATTTTTCTTGTAAGGGGCCCAGAGGTCCCCAGGGCCCCGGCTGGCAACCCCCCTTTTTTTTTTTTTTTTTTTATTTATTTATTTATTTATTTTTTGTAAGGGGCCCAGAGGTCCCCAGAGGCCGGAGGTCCCCAGGGCCCCAGATTGCAACTTTTCGTCAGCACCCAAAGCCCTCCCGACCTCAAAAATTAACGGCGAAAGCACCCCCTGTCTCTTCTCAACTTTCATGTCACCCCCCCCGCTTCTCAACTCGCGGCAGCCCCCCCCCGCTTCTAAATTTGCGGCGGCAGCACCCCCCCCCGTTCTCCTCTGCTCCAGGGGGCCCATGCCTGAAGCTGTGTAAGGGGCCCCAAAATTCCTGATGGCGGCCCTGACTACAGTCGTTGTTGGTATATCTAAAAGAGATTGTACAATCAGATTGCAACATGTTGGGTAAACTTTAGATATTCAATTCAGCAGGGCACAGGATATACACTATATCACCAAAAGTATTGGGACGGCTGCCTTTTCACGCACATGAACTTTAACCCTTTCGCTGCCAGGGCCCTTTCGACCAGGCGTCGAAAGGGTTAATGGCATCCCAGTCTTAGTCCGTAGGGTTCAATATTGAGTTTGCCCCGCCCTTTGCAACTATAACAGCTTAAAAACTCTTCTGGGAAGGCCGTCCACAAGGTTTAGGAGTGTGTCTATGGGAATGTTTGCAGAGGCGGCTCAGGGTTTTGTGAGGCCTTAAGCAAAACTTGGATACGGGGGCCCCACTCAAAAAATTAAAGCAAATAAAAATGGCTGTAGAAAGATGCACGGATCTAGCACACAGTGATTGAGCAGAGGCAAATTATGCCGCCGCGAGGCCCCTGTGAGTGCGAGGCCTTAGGCGACCGCCTAATTAAAGAGCCGCCTCTGAATGTTTGACCATTCTTCCAGAAGCGCATTGGTAAAGTCAGGCACTGATGTTGGAAGAGAAGGCCTGGCTAGCAGTTTCCACTCAAATTCATCCCAAAGGTGTTCTATCAGGTTGAGGTCAGGCCTCTGTGCAGGCCAGTCAAGTTCCTCCACCCCAAACTCGCTCATCCATGTCTTTATGGACCTTGCAACAACACGGCAGATGAGTGTGATCCACATCATAGCTCCTTTTGCTTCCACCCACTATCTCCGAACATTTGGAGGCTCACAGTCACCCCCAATGAACCGCCAGATCCCTTACTGTACTCACCCTGCGAAACCCTGCTGTACATAGTTACCAACAAACTATCCACACACTGCACTTTCTGTGTGATCCTCCTACAAGGGAACACACACTCTTTGGAACAATATGATAGCGCTGACTATTTAAAAGTTTCGCCCTTTGGACATTTCTTCCTTCTTTGAAAGTGAGAAAATGACAGTGATAATGAATGTCTGTTTCTGTATCTGCCTGTAGTCTATCCTATTAAGACCCCATTCACACAGGGGCAACACGACTTCCAGCGCGACTTTGGGAGGCAACTTGGACACGACTTGAGTTTGAATCACAGCGCGACATGGGGGCGACTTCAGGGCGACTTGGGGTGACTTACAACACGACTGAAGTTGCCTCCAGAACAGGAGGCTTTCCAGTGGCCAATCAAACAAGAATCAGCTCAGTGGGAGGGAGGGGGAGGGAGGGGTTTGCCTGAGAAATGTATGTTCTCTTCCTGGAAAGTTGCTTCTGTTAAGACAGGGGATCCGACTTCTGAGGTGACTTCCATTGAAATCTATGGGTACAAGTCGCCTAGAAGTCGGATTGAAGTCGTACAGGAACCCATTTTTGAAGTCGGAGTGACTGCAGTAGTGTGCATTAAGACGGCTCTATTCGCTTCCATTGATTTTCTCATGCAGCGCGACTTGAGGCGACTTGGGGCGACTTGGGGCCACTTGAAGTCGGATCCAAAGTCGTCCCTGTGTGAATGGGCTCTAAGACTCTCTGGGGATCTCAGACTGATCAGTGAGGACAGACGTCCATAGTGTGTATGTACTAGCCAGAATCTAGGCTAACGACACTAATGCCCTGTACACACGATCAGAATTTCCGATGGGATAAAATCCGATGGAAAATTCCATTCAAGCTTGGTCTTCCATCAGTCTTGCCTACACACTGTCAGACCAAATTCCAACTGTCCAAAACGCCGTGACGTACAACACTACGACGAGCCGAGAAAAATTAAGTTCAATGCTTTCCGAGCATGCGTCGACTTGATTCTGAGCATGCGTGGGTTTTTTCTCCGTCGGAGTTCCACGCGGACGATCGGAATTTCCGATTGGATTTTTTTCCATCGGAAAAAAAGAAAACATGTTCTATTTCTAAACTCCGACGGTAAAAAGTCCGATGGGGCCCACACACGGTCGGAATATCCGATGAAAAAATTCCGTCAGACTATTTTCATCGGAAATTCCGATCATGTGTACAGGGCATTAGGTTTCCTGTTGTCTCATTGCAACCTGACCCCCAACACTGACCAGTGCTGCATGATAAGTAAATTTGAGGGGTGGATCTCAGATATCTATTTGAGAGCAGATGTCCACAGTGTATCTGTACAGCCAAATCTAGGCTAACAACACTGAGATTTCATGCCATCTCACTAGAACTGAACCCCCCACACACTTATCTATTTAAAGTATTGCCTGCACTTCATTGTGTAGCGGACCTCCCAAAACTGGGGTCGCTATGCCTAAATTTAGGGGCTAGCCTGAGCAAATAATTGGGCTCAGGCTGTTGGAATTCTTTTAATTGGCCTCTGCTCTGTTGTGATGTTGCCTGGCAGTATAGTTCCCTGTGACCTGTAGGTGGCGCTGTCGCCCAGGTCTCAGGTCGAACCACAGGTGGCATTGCAGCGCTATTGGGTGTCCTCTCTCGGCAGCCGTGCAGTGGGAGCGTGGTCTACCCGCTGTGCATGCTGGGAGAGAATACTTAAGGGGCAGACACCTTTAGGCGTGGGGAGATCCCAGGAGGAGATTCCAGGGGGGAGTTTGCGCCCTTTGGTCCTCCAGGCCAGGGGTGCGTGTGAGTGTTCAGTCCCGGGCACCTTTAGCCCGAGGCTGCATCGTTCCAGGTAGGCCCAGCACCTTTAGCTGAGGCCTACGCCGAACAGCGGAATCCCAGGGTGCCTCTGGGAGGGTGACCCGCTCTGAAGGAGAGGGAACCAGGGGAGGACCTATCCAGGGGATCGGTGAAGAAAGTCACTGTCTCGGGAGAGGCCTGGTTACCTGTCAGAGGGAAGGATTCTGTCATCCGCCAGAAGTCTTGTAACGTGCCCCATTGGCACCTAAGGTCTCAAGTGTTACAAGTACTGGGAAGTTCAGGACTTAGAGGTTCATATCCTGATCGTATCCTTAGGAAAAAGACTTAAAGTGAATGTTTGTGCTCCACATCGGCTGCTAGAACCGTGAGAGGGGACTATCCAGGTGAGCAAAACCCACTCAGGCTTGAGTGGCGACGAGGGTAATTAAGTGCCACGGGCCTGAACCTGCCTCCCTGTTCAACTTTCTCTATCTCCAACCTTTCCTGTCAAGTTGCAAGCAAGAAAAATAAACTCTTGTTTTTTTTTTTTTTCATAAAGTTTTATTGAGCAAATTCACACAAATCACAGTACAAGGTATAAAACAGAACAAGTACAGTCAGGGAAAATCAGCTTTTGGCACAACATATACCGACATTACAGGCATGAGTATAAATGTCTCCAGCTTTTGTATAAATGAGAGGGGAAGTGCGGATGGGCCGGAGCCTTTATTATTTTGATTCACGTTCCGACTGCCTGCTAACTTTGCTACCTAACTTAGTGTTTCCAACACCAAAAAGGTGGTGTCTATGGGATTGTGATAGAGGGGTGAGAAGAGGGGGACAGTGCCTACTCATGCGGAGGGGGTATGGGAACGAAGGGGGGGTTGGGGAAGGGGGAGAGGAATTAGGGAGTAGGGGAAAACAGCAAGAGAGGGGACCATGGGTAGCACACTGATGGGGGCATTTGTAATAGAGATGAGGGGGGAGAGTTCGGGGAGAACTAAGGAGCAGCAAGATGTGTAGGAGCGGATAGAAAAGGGGAGGAGGGGGTGGGGTAAGGGTAGGGATAAGGGGAAGGGTGAGGGGAGTGACCACTTGCTCGGGCCTCTGTAGGTGAGAAAGGGGTGAAGTGTCCCTAAGAGATCGTACTCTAGTCTGGGGGAGCATGCTGTTTGTATTCAGCGGTTGTTTTGAAGTGTGACCAGCAGGTCCAGGTAATCGAGAAATTCTCCAGTCTCTCCTGCGAAATGTGGATCAGCTCTTCCATGTCGCAAATTCTAGAAATGGTCGCAAACCATTCTTTAAGTGACGGTGTATGGCAGGAGCGCCAGTGTTTGGGAATGCACAGCCTAGCAGCATTCACCATGTGCATGGCTAGGGATTTGAAGTAGTCTTTTCTTGAAAGGGAAGTGTGATGCAGGAGGAATTGAGCTGGTGTGAAGTCCAGGTTGTAGGTGGTAATTGATGCAATACATCTGTGGACCTCCCTCCAAAAGGGTTGGATATGTGTGCAATCCCACCAAATATGTAGCATGGTTCCCACCCCTGCATTGCATCTCCAGCATACATTGGAGGTCGAGGGGGCAAATTTATGAAGGAGAGATGGGGTTCTATACCACCTAGTGAGCACTTTATACCCATTCTCCTGGATGGCGACATTCAACAACCCCCTATGTGCGTATTCATGGATTCTCGTCCATTCAACTGGTGACAGGGGGGTAGGTAGGTCCCTATTCCATGAGGTCTGCGATGGCGAGAGGGTGGAGTCATTAGGTTCTATAAGTAAGGCGTAGAGAAGGGAAATGAGGTGTCGTTGGGGAATTTTACGATAGCAGAGAGTTTCGAAAGGGGTAAGTGGTCTCGTCCAGCTGTCATGAGCTGCATGCGTGGATAGAAAGTGACATATTTGTCTGTAAGTCCAAAAGGGGAAGGTAGAAGTGTTGGAAATGAGCCTAAGGTCCTCTAGCGAGGCGAGCTTACCGTCGGTGTACAGTTGGGAAGCAAGAATATCCTGAAACGGCCATTCTAGTTTGAGGAAATTAGGTGACTCGCCTGGGATAAAGTCGGGGTTTCCTCTCAGCGTAGTCAGTGGGCCTGGGGTGGGTGAGAGGGATCCTCTGGTAGGGGACGACCTGAGAAGCGTCAGAGAGGTGTGGATGAAAGGATGTGAGGCCAAGGACTGTGGCCATTGTTTCGAGGTCAGCCATGGGAGGAGACGTAGTGGGATGGGTGAGAAGGAGTCTTCGAGAGAGATCCAGATCTTTTCAAGGGGGTGAATGCACCAGTCCGCGATTCTCGTGAGGTGGCAAGCCACAAAATATTTATACAGGTCCGGGAGAGCAATACCCCCTTTAGACTTGGGCAAGGTGAGTCTGGCGTATTTGATTCTGGGAGGGGAACTTTTCCATAAGAATGTCGAGCAAGCCTTCCGATAGGAGGAAAAGAATCCTGCGGGGATATGCATTGGGATGGTTTGGATCAGATACAACATACGTGGTAGTATAATCATTTTAATCAGAGCAGCCCGGCCAAACCAGGAGACATTCAGTGCAGACAGCTCCATGAGGTGGTCTTGGGCTTTTTTCAGAGCTGGGTGGAAGTTGAGGGCATATAGGTCTTTGAGACAGGGCGGAATCCGAATTCCAAGATAGGAAATAGCAATCTTTTCCCAATGAAATGGGAAAGATTCCTGACAGTGGGTGACTTCCTGTGGTGGGAGGGTGACATTCAGGGCATGGGACTTTGTGTAATTAATTTTAAGGTTTGAAATTGTACCGAAGGCCTCCAGATCCCGCAAGAGAGACGGAAGGGAGGTTCGCGGGGATGTGAGAGAGAGCAAGATGTCGTCCGCGAAGGCGGCCACTTTAAATTCTCTACCTTTAACCGTCAATCCCCTGACATCCGGGTTCTCTCTAAGTTTGTTTAAGAGGGGTTCTAAGGAGAGAATGTAGATCAGGGGGGAGAGGGGGCAACCCTGGCGTGTGCCATTGTTGATGGAGAAGGCGTCTGACAAGTGGCCGTTAACTCTCACCGCCGCCGTGGGACCCGAGTATAATGCCATTATGGAGGTGAGCATGCGGTCTTCCAGACCTATACCTTTTAGAACTTCTCGCATGTAGTCCCAGGCCACCCTGTCAAACGCCTTCTCTGCATCAAGGGAAAGCAGAAAGCCTGGGGTTTTAGTTGAAGTGAGCCAATGGTGTAGGTTAAGGGTTCGTATGGTGTTGTCCCGGGCTTCCCGGCCCGGGACAAAACCCACCTGGTCATTGGAGATAAGGCCGGGAATTAGAGGTATTAACCTGTTGGCAAGGATTTTGGCATAAATTTTTATGTCGACATTAAGGAGTGAGATCGGCCTATAATTCGCCACTTGAAGGGGATCCTTCCCCTCCTTAGGGATTACGGTGATGTGTGCCTCTAATAATCTGTTTGGTCGGTCTTGTGGGTTGGCCAGGGCGTTAAACGTCTGTAAAAGGTTGGGGGTAAGGAAGGACATCTGCAAAGGACTTATAATACTGAAGGGTGTACCCATCGGGGCCCGGGCTTTTGCCTAGCTTCATTTGTTTCAGGGCTATCTCCAGCTCCCCTGACGAAAATTGCCCTTCTAGGAATTGTGTCTGCTGGGAGGAGAGGGGTTTGGGGCCATAATGAGAGAGGAAGTCCGTGATGAGCGTTTGGCGTGTCTTCCCCGAGGCTCGGGGCGGTTGGGTAGGGTGAAGGTTGTAGAGCTTACGGTAAAAAGACTCAAATTCTTTCGTGATGTCCTCACTCTTAGCCAGGAGGGTACCCCGGGGATCGCGTAGGGCATGTATGGTAGACGAGAGTTTGGCCTTCTGAACCGACCGCGCCAGAAGACGCCCACTCTTGTTACCGTGTTCATAAAAGACCCTCTGGGCAAGAACGTAGCGTCTCCTCGCTCGTTTACCCAGTTCGTCTGCGAGAAGCGTGCGGGGCTGAATTAGTTCCTGTAGGGTGTTCTGGGCTTGTGTCTGTTTATGGGAAAATAAACTCTTTTATTGGGTTTAATACTGTCTGGACAATGGCCTTCTTCTGAGAGAGAGAGAATAGACTTTTCCCTACACTCTAGGGACGAGAACCAATGGAAAGAGGCAACTCGCTGCAGGACCCAAAACTATTAACACCGCTCACCCTCTACAAGATGGAGGATACTGGGCATGTGGCATGGTGTGTCCCACTCTACAAGTGGAGGTAAGCAGGGTAGAGAAGGATCTGTGTGCTACAATTGTAATTCACGATTGTGGTCTGCATGTGAACCCGGGTGTGTGCGTTTTATGGCAACGTTGTCCTATGTTTTAACCTGTATTGCTCTTTGCGCAGTCCGCATTACTGTGTCTGTCCAATTTTGATATATAATAAAGTTCATAACTATAGGTAAGACCCATAGGTGTGCGCAGCCTATTGCATTAGGGTGTGCACCCCAAACAGAAGCTCAAACACACGTGATATATATATATATATATATATATATATTGTGACAGCAGGAAGGTAAAGTCACCTGGTTGCATCCAGGGGGGTAGATATATTTCGCCCAGATTCAGGCTTTACGCCGACTTATACAACTAGGTGGAGAGTTGTATAAGGCTAGTGGGCTCATGGATGACTCATACCTCTAGGGAGAGTGTGGGGCGTCGTACAGACAGGGAGTTGATGGGGCCAGCTGAAGCTTGTCAGCTCATTTGGGCCTCTGTGGGAACTCCCGGCTTCATTGGATGTTGGCTCATGACTGGAACCAGACCTGTGTGGACTGTCTAGGGAGAGTGAACCCCTGTGCGGTGAGACAAAGCCTGTGTGGCTATTTGCTTGGACATTTAAAACCAGGGACTTAGGGACTAGGACAGCACTAGGCTGATCCCAGTTGTTAGTTAGGAAACCTGTATGTTTAGTCAGAGGTCAAGTTGACCAGGATTTATTTTGTTTATGTTTCTTTTGGCTTTGCTGTGTTTTGTCACTGTAAATAGAAAATAAACCGCACCTTTTTTTTTGAAAACCACAACCTCCGTTTGCTGGGCCTGTTTTTGTGTGGGGAGCCCATCCCGGGGGTCACACACACCCGCTGCCGAGCTAACCCCCTCACAGTTGGTGGAGAACCAGTGGCAGTTTTTTTTTAAGCCAGCATGGAGGAGATACTGAAACAGCTGGCTCTAGCAAATGCCAATCAACAGCAGACAAATGCAGGTTTGCAAAGGAGCCTTGCAGCCCAGCAGCAAGCTCATCAACAGAGCCTTGCAGCCCAGCAGCAAGCTCACCAACAGAGTCTGGAAGCTCAGCAACAAGCCCAGCAGCAATCTGAGGCCCGCTTCATAGACCTGTTACAGAAGCAAGAGCAGAGACTACAACAAATGGAAGCAGTAATGCAGCAACGTCCGCAGACCAGTGAGGAAAGCCGTCCCACTAATACCGCGTCCTTTGGGGTGAGTCGTTTATTGACAAAAATGACTGGAGAGGATGATCCAGAGGTATTTTTGACCACATTTGAAAGGACCGCTGAAAGAGAAAAGTGGCCTGAGGAGCAGTGGGCTGGACTGGTGGCTCCTCTGTTAACTGGTGAATCGCAGAAAGCTTACTATGACCTAGAGCCTAACCAAGCAAAAGACTATGTGATGCTAAAAGCTGAAATTTTGGCAAGGCTGGGTGTCACCCAGGCTGTCCGGGCTCAGCGTGTGCATAACTGGACTTTCCAGCTTGGAAAACCCCCCAGGTCTCAAATGTATGATCTCATTCACCTGAGCAGAAAGTGGCTACAGCCAGAGACTTTGTCCGCACCAAAGATTGTGGAACGTGTTGTAATGGATCGGTTTTTGAGAGCTCTTCCTACTGCCATCCAAAAGTGGGTAAGCCATGGAGACCCAGAGACGGCCGATGGTCTTGTGGATCGTGTGGAGAAATACTTGGCTACAGAGAACCTGACGGCCTCTTCCAGAGACACTCGGACTTTCCACCCTAAGACCAGACCATCCCCAGGGGCGGATAAGAGGATTCCAAGGGGTGAGGGTGGAGAGAGTGAGAGGGTGGGAGCTCTACCCCAAGTTTGGCGAGAACAGCCTGGGAAATCAGCGGCTCAAGAGGCGGCAAGAAGGATCGTTTGCTACCGCTGCCGGCAAGCGGGACATATTGCAGCCAATTGCCCGGTTGTGGAGGAACCCATGCAGTGTGACTTTCTGACGGGCAGACGTCAGTCGCTGTGTGCGACAGTCGCATGCACTGCCATTCGAGGAACTGAGAAACATTTATGCAAAATGTGTGTTAATGGTAGAAATGTTGTGGTATTGCTGGATTCAGGTAGCCTTGTGACCCTGATAAAGGCTGAGTTAGTTAAAACAGAGGTCTTTGGGAATAGCAAGGTAGCTGTTATTTGTGTGCATGGGGACACCCGAGAGTATCCAGTGACTACAGTGTGTTTCGAGACCCCCAAAGGTACCCTCTCTCATCCAGTGGGCTTAGTATCTCAGTTACCGCATGACGCCATTGTGGGAAGGGATTTTCCGAAGTTCTGGGAACTGTGGGATGATCCTGAGCCCCCCACTGGTGCCCCTATGTACCAGGAATGTGATAGCCAGAACTCCCCTGAGAGTGGTGAGGACTCTCCGGAATTTCCCTTATCAGTATTGGCAGGGGAGACTCAAGAAACTGGAGAGGAGCCCACCTCCTCAGACGAAAACCTACCGTCTGTGGAGTTTTCTGATCTTGAGGTTCACAGGGAAAACTTTGCCACAGAACAGTTGAAAGACCCCGCCCTAATAAAGGCACGGGAAAACGTAGTGAAAATAGATGGCGAGTTAGTGAACCCAGATAATACCTGCACTTACCCATACTTCAGCGTAGAGAAGGACCTACTGTATCGGGTGGCAAAAAGGGCAGAAGAAACCGTTGAGCAGCTTGTGGTGCCCAAACCTTACAGGAAGTTGGTGTTGGAGTTGGCCCATGGGCACATTCTTGGAGGTCATCTGGGGACAGAGAAAACCCGAGAGAGGGTATTACAGAGATTCTATTGGCCGGGGGTGATGAAGGACATAGAAAATTATTGTTCCTCCTGCCCTGTGTGTCAGAGGTCGGCCCCGATGCCACATTTCCGTAGCCCGCTGGTCCCTCTACCCATCATTGAGGTCCCGTTTGAGAGGATCGCCATGGATTTGGTAGGGCCTATAATCAAGTCCGCTAGGGGGCACCAGTACATATTAGTTATAATGGACTATGCCACCCGTTATCCAGAAGCGATCCCTCTCCGAAATACCTCGGCCAAAACCATAGCCAAAGAGCTATCTCTTGTGTTTAGCCGGGTGGGTATTTGTAAAGAACTGCTTACGGACCAAGGTACACCCTTTATGTCCCGGGTTATGAAGGAGCTGTGTAAATTGTTCAAAGTGACGCAATTACGTACATCTGTGTATCACCCCCAAACCGATGGGCTGGTTGAAAGATTCAACAAAACCCTAAAACAAATGTTGAAGAAAGTGGTGGATAGAGATGGAAAGGATTGGGACTGTCTACTTCCTTATCTGATGTTTGCTATTAGGGAGGTGCCCCAATCCTCTACGGGATTCTCCCCCTTTGAGTTACTGTATGGGAGACACCCAAGAGGGCTGTTGGATATTGCCAAGGAAACTTGGGAAAGTGAGAGTTCTCCCCACAGGAGTGTGATTGAGCATGTCGCCCTGATGCAAGACCGAATTGCACAGGTAATGCCCATCGTGAAGGAACATTTGGCCCAAGCGCAGTTAGCACAGCAGAGAGTGTACAACCGTGCAGCCAAGACCCGTACCTTTTCCCCGGGGGATAGGATACTGGTACTTGTCCCTACGGTTGAAAGTAAATTCCTTGCCAAATGGCAAGGCCCCTATGAGATAATGGAAAAAGTGAGCGAAGTGAATTACAAGGTCAGACAACCAGGAAGGCGAAAGCCCGAACAGATCTATCACGTTAATCTGTTGAAAGCCTGGAGGGATAGAGAGTCCCTAGTCGCAGACACTTGGTCACCAGCTCAAACTGGTTGCGTGATTCCTGAGGTTGGAATAGCAGCCACCTTGTCACAACCCCAACAACAGGAGGTTAAGGAGTTTGTGCTTCGCAACAAGGAGGTATTCTCTGAGCTGCCGGGACAAACATCTGGGGTAGAGCATGACATCATTACCCCGCCCGGTGAAAGGGTGAAGTTAAAACCCTATCGGATCCCAGAGGCTCGACGGGAGGCAATACGGGAGGAAGTACAGAAAATGCTGAACTTAGGGGTGATAGAGGAGTCCCAAAGTGATTGGTCTAGTCCCATCGTGTTGGTGCCTAAACCGGATGGGAGCTGGCGATTTTGTAACGATTTTCGTCAGTTGAACAAAGTTACAAAATTTGACACCTACCCCATGCCACGTATAGATGAGTTGATCGACCGGCTGGGAACAGCCCGATACATGACGACTCTTGACCTCACAAAAGGGTATTGGCAAATCCCCCTGGCCAAGTCGGCCAAAGAGAAAACCGCATTTGTAACCCCAGACGGGGCGTTCCAATATAAAAGAATGCCGTTCGGGTTACAGAATGCGCCGGCCACATTCCAGCGGAAAATGGACCAGATGCTGAGGCCCCATCGGAAGTATGCTGCGGCTTACCTGGATGACGTAATTGTCCATAGCACAGATTGGGCCTCACATCTGCCAAAAGTGCAAGCAGTCCTGGACTCTGTTCGGGAAGCGGGGTTTACGGCTAACCCCAAGAAGTGTACCATTGGGCAGGAGGAGGCCAAATATCTTGGGTACACCATTGGGAGGGGAGTAATAAAACCCCAACTCAACAAAGTCGAGGCCATCCAGAGTTGGCCACGTCCCAACAGCAAGAAGCAGGTACGAGCCTTTCTGGGAATCGCTGGGTATTATCGGCGATTCATTCCCCACTTTGCTTCTAAGGCTGTGCCCCTAACCAACCTGACGAAGGGGAAAGGGTCGGTCATGATTAAATGGACCCCCGAGGCTGAGGCAGCATTCCAATTCTTGAAACAAGCCTTATGTAGCCAGCCAGTGTTGTACTCACCCGACTTCTCTAAAGACTTTGTCGTACAAAGTGATGCGTCAGATGTGGGGTTAGGAGCAGTATTGTCCCAGGTCTGGAACGGGGAAGAGCACCCAGTCATTTACCTCAGCAGGAAGTTGAAGTCCCATGAGGTAAATTACGCCACCGTTGAAAAGGAGTGTTTAGCGGTGAAGTGGGCTCTAGATTCCCTTCGGTACTACCTGCTAGGTAGGCACTTTGACATGGTTACGGATCACGCTCCATTAAAGTGGATGGCTCAAAACAAGGAAACAAATAGAAGAGTGAATAAGTGGTTCCTGGCCCTCCAGGAATTCAACTTCACAGTAAAGCATCGCCCTGGCGTTCAAATGGGGAATGTGGATGCTTTGTCTCGAGTACATGAATGCCTGATTGCTGGTGTTCCAACCCCGAGGTTAAAACAAGAGGGGGGGGTATGTGACAGCAGGAAGGTAAAGTCACCTGGTTGCATCCAGGGGGGTAGATATATTTCGCCCAGATTCAGGCTTTACGCCGACTTATACAACTAGGTGGAGAGTTGTATAAGGCTAGTGGGCTCATGGATGACTCATACCTCTAGGGAGAGTGTGGGGCGTCGTACAGACAGGGAGTTGATGGGGCCAGCTGAAGCTTGTCAGCTCATTTGGGCCTCTGTGGGAACTCCCGGCTTCATTGGATGTTGGCTCATGCCTGGAACCAGACCTGTGTGGACTGTCTAGGGAGAGTGAACCCCTGTGCGGTGAGACAAAGCCTGTGTGGCTATTTGCTTGGACATTTAAAACCAGGGACTTAGGGACTAGGACAGCACTAGGCTGATCCCAGTTGTTAGTTAGGAAACCTGTATGTTTAGTCAGAGGTCAAGTTGACCAGGATTTATTTTGTTTATGTTTCTTTTGGCTTTGCTGTGTTTTGTCACTGTAAATAGAAAATAAACCGCACCTTTTTTTTTGAAAACCACAACCTCCGTTTGCTGGGCCTGTTTTTGTGTGGGGAGCCCATCCCGGGGGTCACACACACCCGCTGCCGAGCTAACCCCCTCACAATATATATATATATATATATTTCACAGAAACACACAGAACTCTGTGTACATAGGAATAGTGATCTGGCCCTTACTTTTCCCTGAAAAGCAGAGAGAAAAAACAGCCAGATTAGTAAGTAAAAGCAACAGTGCCACCCTGACATCACAGCATGGCACAGTGCCTTCTGACATTGCATGGCACAGTGCCTCCTGACATCAGAGAATGGTACAGTAGTGCCCCCTGACATCAGAACATGACACAGTGCCCATTACATTGCAGTGTGGGTGGGGCAGACACAGGGGATGGGGGCTGGAGGAGCCAGAGAGGATCGAGCCCTCTCTCCTCTCCTGTTCGTGCGGTGTGGAGGGGGAGGGGAAGGGTGGCTTTTTGCTGGCAAGAGCATTGTAAATGAAGTGAAATGTACCTCCTAGATTCGCCCATGCTCCCCACTAGGTGCCACTTACTTCCTATCCTATGACAGCAGAAGAGGCACTGGAGGGCAGGCGGAGTGCAGCTGTATCACTCCGCTGCCTCCAGTAAGAGATCGGGAAATGCAGCCAGCTGTCAGCTTACTCCGCACCTGCAGTTCTCTTAAGAGGAGTCTAGGGGTATACATACCAATCAAAATTGTCTCACTGGCAGCACTGTCACTGCCAGTGAGTGTCCATTAGCAAACCCAGCAGTTTCACCAGAAAAAAGCCCTGGCTGGCACAGGTGGGATTAGGGTGTGCCCAGGCACACCTGGCACACCCCATGCGCACGCCTATGGTAAGACTGCTGTTCACCTTATTCCCCTCCTCCCTTTTGAACTCCTCTGGGTATCTTCCCCACTTTGTGTCTTTATAATCCTTCATGTTCAGGAGCTGACAGGACAGACACCACCTAAAATCGGTGAGTCGGCATACTTATTAGTGCTGGCCAACGCATTGAATTGTCCAGCAATCCTGATCCTATGGTACCCAACCTGGTGTTTTATTATTTGTTACAAAGTAATGAGCCCAGATGGTTAGACTAGGAGCACGTGAGTCTCTGCAGGGGCTGGATGCAGAGCCAGAGCCTACATGGCCGAGCCTAGACCATGATCGGAAACCTGAGAACCAATGTTAATTAGTGGAATGGTAGGGCCTGAGGATTCATGCAATTCAACAGAATTTCTATTTGAAATCCTTTAAAAGAGAAAATACTAGTACAGGGTACAAAGGACTCCACAAGAGGAACAAGACCCAGCCCCCAAATTGGCCCCCAATAGCAGCCTTTCTCAACCATGGCTCTGTGGAACCCTAAGGTTCCCCCAGAGCTTGCTAGGGGTTCCTTAGGCAATGTCTGCATCTTATATGCGTATCCACTGATAGCGTTGATATTTTCAGCTATCTGTAAGTAGGGATTCTTCCCAATGACCACCAATGTTAGGAGCATTCTTGCCCATTACCATAACACTAATTTACCATGAGCTGTAGATAGAGTAATTATTAGCAGGGGTTCCCTGAATGAATGAAACAATGCTTATAAACGCAGTCTGACCCGTGGGCCTCGATGCGTATGACCATAGTGAGCAGGGAGATACTGATCTTCTGAATCTAGCTCCCTTTACTGGCCAGGGTGTGGTGAAAGACTTGTATAGCGCTACAATGCGAAATGAATCGCCTCAAGGCGCTTTTTGCAGCCAGTGTCTTGCTGGCTAGTGCGGTCATTTACCCCGTAGGATCTCGACACACTTGGGACACACATTCGTACACATATATACTGGTCAATTTTGGACAATCCAATTAACCTACCAGCATGTCTTTGGAGCAGGGCTGGACTGGGACCAAAATTTGTCCCTGGACTTCATCCAGACCGGCCCACTTTAATTCAATAAAATGCTGCCACCCCACCCCCCCAAAAAAAAATCACGCCCACCAAAAGGCCCCTACATCCATTATTGTATATCATGAGAGGGTGAGCGAGAGGGGAATGAGAGAGAGAGAGAGAGAGAGAGGGAGGGTTGAGGGAAAGGGGATGAGAGGGGGTGGGTGAGAGAGGGGGTTGAGTGTAAAAGAGAGGGGTGAGTGAAGGACCCCTTTCACACTGAGTCATTTTTCATGCGCTTTTGAGCTAAAAATAGCGCCTGTAAAGCGCCTGAAAAACGCCTCCGCTGCAGTCCCAGTGTGAAAGTCCTCCAAGCAGCATCTTTGGGGCGGTACACACCGCTCCTGCCCATTGAAATGAATGGCTGAGAGACAGAGGAGGGGTCTGAGAGACAGAGGAGGGGTCTGAGAGACAGAGGAGGGGTCTGAGAGACAGAGGAAGGGTCTGAGAGACAGAGGTGGAAGCTGAAAGACAATGGGAGGGAGCTAAGGGACAATGGGAGGGAGCTGAGAGACAGAGAGGGAGCTGAGAGACAGAGAGGGAGCTGAGAGACAGAGAGGGAGCTGAGAGACAGAGAGGGAGCTGAGAGACAGAGAGGGAGCTGAGAGACAGAGAGGGAGCTGAGAGACAGAGAGGGGAGCTGAGAGACAGAGGGGGGAGCTGAGAGACAGAGGGGGGAGCTGAGAGACAGAGGGGGGAGCTGAGAGACAGAGGGGGGAGCTGAGAGACAGAGGGGGGAGCTGAGAGACAGAGGGGGGAGCTGAGAGACAGAGGGGGGAGCTGAGAGACAGAGGGGGGAGCTGAGAGACAGAGGGGGGAGCTGAGAGACAGAGGGGGGAGCTGAGAGACAGAGGGGGGAGCTGAGAGACAGAGGGGGGAGCTGAGAGACAGAGGGGGGAGCTGAGAGACAGAGGGGGGAGCTGAGAGACAGAGGGGGGAGCTGAGAGACAGAGGGGGGGTCTGAGAGACAGAGGAGGGGTCTGAGAGACAGAGGAGGGGTCTGAGAGATAGAGGAGGGGTCTGAGAGATAGAGGAGGAGAGCTGAGAGATAGAGGAGGAGAGCTGAGAGACAGAAGTGGGGTCTGAGAGACAGAAGTGGGGTCTGAGAGACAGAAGTGGGGTCTGAGAGACAGAAGTGGGGTCTGAGAGACAGAGGAGGGGTCTGAGAGACAGAGGAGGGCCTGAGAGATAGTGGGGGGGGGCTGAGAGACAGAGGAAGGGGCTGAAAGAGGGGGGACTGAGAGACAGAGGGGGGACTGAGAGACAGAGGGGGGACTGAGAGACAGAGGGGGGACTGAGAGACAGAGGGGGGACTGAGAGACAGAGGAGAGTCTGAGAGACAGAGGAGGAGAGCTGAGAGACAGAAGAGGAGAGCTGAGAGACAGAGGGGGGGTCTGAGAGACAGAGGGGGGGTCTGAGAGACAGAGGGGGGGTCTGAGAAACAGAGGAGGGGTCTGAGAGACAGAGGAGGGTCTGAGAGATAGTGGGGGGGTTGAGAGACAGAGGAGGGGGCTGAAAGAGGGGGGACTGAGAGACAGAGGGGGGGACTGAGAGACAGAGGGGGCGGGACTGAGAGACAGAGGGGGCAGAGAGACAGAGGGGAGGGCTGAGACAGACCACATAGCACTGTCCCTTTCTGCAGTCCCTCCTCTGCTCACCTCCCCGCTGTCTCAGTGTTCTGGCATGTTTGTGTAGGATGCCAGGTACCTGATGGCCAGCAGCGGCAGCGCCGAGTCTCCCTCTTGATCTGGGGGCTGCTCATGCTGCTCTGCTCCTTACAGCGGCGCATGTTCTCTTCCTCCGGGCTCCCAGTCAGCCTGCCCTCCGGCCCAGGCCGCTTGGTTCCTGGAGCAAAGAGGAGGTGGAGGAATCGAGATTCTGGGAGCGTCGGGGTGGCTGCGCTCGCTACTGTCCGCCTCTTCGGTGGTCAGGGAGGGGGTGGAGCTCTTCTCCCTCGGAATTTTAAATCAAACTGCCCTCCTCACTGGCCACCTTCCCCGAATCCCCGCCGCTGTTTGCTGCCACGCTCCCGCTGCCGCCGAACTGCATAGAAAAATGGCCCACAAAAAAAAACGGCCCACTGAGCCATCAGCTCACCGGGAAACTCCCGGTAGTCCCTATGGCCAGTCCATCCCCTCTTTGGAGTGAACTCATAACGTTGTTTCAAGGGTTCCTTCATGTTGAAAAGGTTGGGAAAGGCAGCTCTATGGTGTTATTGATTATGATCCTGGTCCTACAACATTGGAAGAGGCTGGAAAGCCATACTGACCAAGCTGAGCTTCAGCAAAAACCCATCAAACTCAACAGGAGGCTCAGGCCAGGAGGACCTCCACTTGGATGTCCAGGATGCATCTACCAGGCTTAGTGTTGTTGACCTACCCTGGCAAGCCTCTTTGGCTAAACCCAGCCAACCTCAGGGCAGTTGAAGATGCTCCTTTTGTTTCATGATGAGGCCATCAGTTACCATAAAAAGAGCCAACACTTTTAATCAAACTTCAGTTAAAAGTCAAGATGTAATGCATCCATATTAAAATATCCTGACGTGTATACAGTTCATATTGGAAGCATAAGGCCTGAGGTGTAGCTGGAGGATCAGTAATTTAATTGTGGGTGAGCTAAGTATACAGCTAACTCTACATAAGTTTGGAGGGTCACCCAACATCTTAGCCAGTCCTCTTGGGGCCCCACACCAGGCACGCTACTCAAATGACTCTTTGTAACAAAGCCAGCAGGCCTGGCAGATGCTCATCAAGGCCACCATACCACGTTCCTGGTGTTATTTCTTATTCCACTCCAAGACCCCAGCAAGCTCCACAACTACCCAGCCTCCAACTAGGGTTGCCCCCTTTTCTCCAAGTCAAACCCGAACATTTTAGAGGCACACAGCAATTTTTTTTTAATAGTATAAACTATACATATATTTTGCAACATTTCTAATAATATAAAATTAATCACAAGAGTCCTCCTTTACATCAGAGTCCACAGAGTTCCCCCTTTACATCTGAACTCAGAGTTCCCTTACACTGTAAGGGGGGACTCTGCAGACTCTGATGTAAGGGAGAACTCTGGGGACTCTGACATAAGGGATGCTCTGGGAACCCTGATTTAAGGGGGAACACTGAGAACTCGGATGTACAGAGAGGACTCTGATGTAAGGGGGAACACTGTGGCCTCTGGTGTAAAGGGGAACTTTGATGCAAGGGGTGCTCTGAGAACCCTGATTTACCTTAGTGTACTCACTCAGAGGCAGGAGAGATAAGGGGGGAGACTTCAGTCACAGACAGGGATGGATGGTGAGCTCACTCACCCCTTGGCAGTCAGCACCTCTCATCCAGATCTATCTGCACAACTGCTGCACTTCAAATTTGCCGCCCCCACTTTCCTTTCTTGAGGCACAGCGCCGGGAATTGGAGTGTGGACAGACGGCGGGGGGGGGGGGGGGGAGCAGATCGAGCCCTCTCTCCTCTCCTGTCAGTGTGGAGGGTGGGGGGATTGTTAGAATTGTTATTGGTGGCTCTGGGCAGTGTGAAAGAGAGTGTAACAGACACTCTCAGCGTAGAGAACTCCAGCCAGCAAACCTGCTGGGAAGCCATAGTTTGGTCTGCATAATGTGTTCAGGTTTCAGGCGGTCTGAAACCCGGACACATGATTCAAAACCCGAACTGTCCGGGTGAATCCTGGACAGGTGGCAACCCTACCTCAAACCAGTGACAGTTTCCCACACACCCGGGAAGATGTTCCAAAACCAAGACACACACCAAGAGACTGGCCATCATGGCCACCCCTTTACATTGGAGAACATTGCTGATACGCAGACTGGGCTGCGGGAATTCCCATAGACATAAGGAGGCATTGGATGAGTCCTCCTTTCTGATCGCTATTAGTAAAACAAAAGAATCTGGAGGGAACAGTATAATAGTGTAATAGTTCTGTGCGGTGGAAGATGCAGCCTCAGCACTGGCCCTGACACATGCCAGGTGGGCCCCGAGCCAGGCCTGGCTCCTCAGCACACAGCGAGCTCTCTGTGATTACAGACTTCCTGGCTTGCTGGTTTTTGGCGGGGATAAAACATCACTATAATTTCCCGGGAGCTAGCCATGTACAACAAGCCGGCAAAAAAAAAAAAAGCCCAACATCAGATACTGCAGTCACATGTCTGGACACCGCAGGTCTGGCGCAATGGCGTCCCCCACCATTCCTGCTGCTCTGCAAATGGACACGTATGCAGGATACACTGGGACTTGTAGTTCTTTCATAGCTCATCAAGGTTGTCTGAGATCAACGTGGAAAGATACAATAATCTATGAAACTTAATAAAGCAGAATTTCTAAGATTTTTAAATAATTTCTAATTACCATCACCCAGGGCTTGGTTGTAAAAGCTTAAAGGGTAACTTCACTTTTGTGGGGGAAAAAAAATGCAAATGAATAAATTAATATAGCCTCTACAATTGAGACACAAGTCATATTGTAATTGAATGTTATTAAAAAATAACCTTTTCTTTTCTATCTGCAGCCACTGCAATTTTCTGTAAAATGCAAGGGCAGTGGTTGGTGTCAGTAGGGCAGTGGTTGGTGTCAGTAGGGCAGTGGACGGTGTCAGTAGGGCAGTGGACGGTGTCAGTAGGGCAGTGGACGGTGTCAGTAGGGCAGTGGACGGTGTCAGTAGGGCAGTGGACGGTGTCAGTAGGGCAGTGGACGGTGTCAGTAGAGCAGAGGACGGTGTCAGTAGAGCAGAGGACGGTGTCAGTAGAGCAGAGGACGGTGTCAGTAGAGCAGAGGACGGTGTCAGTAGAGCAGAGGACGGTGTCAGTAGAGCAGAGGACGGTGTCAGTAGAGCAGAGGACGGTGTCAGTAGAGCAGAGGACGGTGTCAGTAGAGCAGAGGACGGTGTCAGTAGAGCAGAGGACGGTGTCAGTAGGGCAGAGGACGGTGTCAGTAGGGCAGTGGACGGTGTCAGTAGAGCAGTGGACGGTGTCAGTAGAGCAGTGGACGGTGTCAGTAGAGCAGTGGACGGTGTCAGTAGAGCAGTGGACGGTGTCAGTAGAGCAGTGGACGGTGTCAGTAGAGCAGTGGACGGTGTCAGTAGAGCAGTGGACGGTGTCAGTAGGGCAGTGGACGGTGTCAGTAGAGCAGTGGACGGTGTCAGTAGAGCAGTGGACGGTGTCAGTAGGGCAGTGGACGGTGTCAGTAGGGCAGTGGACGGTGTCAGTAGGGCAGTGGACGGTGTCAGTAGGGCAGTGGACGGTGTCAGTAGGGCAGTGGACGGTGTCAGTAGGGCAGTGGACGGTGTCAGTAGAGCAGTGGACGGTGTCAGTAGAGCAGTGGACGGTGTCAGTAGAGCAGTGGACGGTGTCAGTAGAGCAGTGGACGGTGTCAGTAGGGCAGAGAACGGTGTCAGTAGAGCAGTGGATGGTGTCAGTAGGGCAGTGGAAGGTATGACTGGTCTTGCCTCTGCCCCCCTCTTTTACAAGGCAATCTCTGGGTTTGCTAAGGGAGTTGCTGAGGAATAGATTTTAACTTTAATGCAAACCTGTTACGTAGGCCCCATTCACACTTGTGTGACTTGTCATGCGACTTTGGATCCTTAAGTCGCATGACAAGTGGCACTCCATGTTTCCCGATTAATATCGTTCATATCTGTGTGACGTAAAGTAGTTCCTGTACTACTTTGGTCCAACTTTCATGCAACTTGAGGGCCATGTTAAGCCTCAAAAGCCTCCAAAAGCCGCATAAAAATTGCACTTACATGATATACATGCGACATGTGTGCGACTCTGTAGAGCACAAACATTGCTCAAAGTCTCAACAAAATCGCATCCAAAATCGCATCAACATTTCACCAAAGTCACAGCAAGTCGCACTGTAAAGTTGCGATAGAAATCGCAGGATTTTGAAGTCACACAAGTGTGAATGGACTTCTTAGTCGTGAATGAGCTCCGCACTTTGACACATTGTTAAAAAATCATTAATTCCCCCCCAGTCAGGCCGCCGCCGCTCCCCTCCCCCGCGCAGAGCTTTTCCAATGATTATTTTTCACTCAAGCGTCTTAATTCCAGATGTCAGATCTCTAAGTGTCTCCTCACCGCGCCGCTCGCCGGGGATCTGCGCTCCGGCGGCAGGGGAACTCTTTCCGCTCGCTCCGTAATGATGTTTGGAGCCGGATAAGCCCCATGTTTTGTACGCTTTTCATAATGTTGTTGTAGGGGAGGTCGGAGGTCACGCCGGGTGCTGCGCGGCGAAACGCTGCAACAACACCGGGGCAAAGCTCTTGAGAACCTAAACCAACTGACACGGCCGCGGCAGCTGTGTTTGGTGACAAGGATCTGGAGATCCCAATTTAAATAAACAGCGGGGGCCCCCGGCGAGGAGAGTGATGTGTGAAAGCTGGTGGGCCCGGCGCGCTGGGCGGTGCGGGCTAATGTTACGTCCATCACCTGGCTGCCTCCATAGCTTGGTGTCCCTGTTGCATTCTAGGAGTTTTTTTTTTTCTGACTCCTGCATGGATATGACATACAGAGGAGAAGGAGTGTAGAGCACAGTGGTGGCTGGCAGGGCCGGTGCTACCGCTAGGCAATCTAGGCAGCCGCCTAGGGTGCACTGCTGCCTAGGGCGCCCGACCACTGGTGTTCCTACTCTCTTCTCTCTGCAGCAAGCAACTAAGTCTCAGCATCAGCAGGCAGCCGCCGCTCCGTTCACACACAGTGTCAGAGGCGCAGCGGCGGTGGAGGATTGTGTCTATGTCTTGACTCCCGAATGAATGGAAGCAAGCGCTGGTAGGCTGCATTGATGGGCACTAGTAGGCTGCATTGATGGGCGCTGGTGAGGCTGAATTTGATTGGTGCTGGTGAGGCTGCATTTGATTGGCGCTGGTGAAGCTGCATTATGGGTGCTGGTAGGCTGTATTAATGGGCGCTGGTGAGGCTACATTTGATGGGCACTGGTGAGGATGCATTTGATTGGCGCTGGTGAGGTTGCATTTGATTGGCGCTGGTGAGGCTGCATTAATGGGCGCTGGTAGGCTGTATTAATGGGCGCTGGTGAGGCTGCATTTGATGGGCACTGGTGAGGATGCATTTGATTGCCGCTGGTGAGGATGCATTTGATGGGCGCTGGTAGGCTGCATTTGATGGGTGCTGGTAGGCTGCATTTGATGGGCGCTGGTGAGGCTGCATTTGATGGGCGCTGGTGAGGCTGCATTAATGGGCGCTGGTGAGGCTGCATTAATGGGCGCTGGTGAGGCTACATTTGATGGGCGCTGGTGAGGCTACATTTGATGGGCGCTGGTAGGCTGCAATGATGGGCGCTGGTGAGGCTACATTGATGGACACTGGTGAGGATGCATTTGATTGGCGCTGGTGAGGTTGCATTTGATTGGCGCTGGTGAGGCTGCATTAATGGGCGCTGGTAGGCTGTATTAATGGGCGCTGGTGAGGCTGCATTTGATGGGCACTGGTGAGGATGCATTTGATTGCCGCTGGTGAGGATGCATTTGATGGGCGCTGGTAGGCTGCATTTGATGGGTGCTGGTAGGCTGCATTTGATGGGCGCTGGTGAGGCTGCATTTGATGGGCGCTGGTGAGGCTGCATTAATGGGCGCTGGTGAGGCTGCATTAATGGGCGCTGGTGAGGCTACATTTGATGGGCGCTGGTGAGGCTACATTTGATGGGCGCTGGTAGGCTGCAATGATGGGCGCTGGTGAGGCTACATTGATGGACACTGGTGAGGCTGCATTTGATGGGCACTGGTGAGGCTGCATTTGATTGGCGCTGGTGAGGCTGCATTTGATTGGCGCTGGTGAGGCTGCATTGATGGGCGCTGGTGAGGCTACATTGATGGGCGCTGGTGAGGCTACATTGATGGGCGCTGGTGAGGCTGCATTTGATGGGTGCTGGTGAGGCTGCATTTGATGGGTGCTGGTGAGGCTGCATTTGATGGGCGCTGGTGAGGCTGCATTAATGGGCGCTGGTAGGCTGTATTAATGGGCGCTGGTGAGGCTGCATTTGATGGGCACTGGTGAGGATGCATTTGATTGCCGCTGGTGAGGTTGCATTTGATTGGCGCTGGTGAGGCTGCATTTGATGGGCGCTGGTGAGGCTGCATTTGATGGGCGCTGGTAGGCTGCATTTGATGGGCGCTGGTAGGCTGCATTTGATGGGCGCTGGTGAGGCTGCATTTGATGGGCGCTGGTGAGGCTGCATTTGATGGGCGCTGGTGAGGCTGCATTTGATGGGCGCTGGTGAGGCTGCATTTGATGGGCGCTGGTGAGGCTGCATTGATGGGCGCTGGTGAGGCTACATTTGATTGGCGCTAGTGAGGCTACATTTGATGGGCGCTGGTAGGCTGCATTGATGGGCGCTGGTGAGGCTACATTGATGGACACTGGTGAGGCTGCATTTGATGGGCACTGGTGAGGCTGCATTTGATGGGCGCTTGTGAGGCTGCATTGATGGGCGCTTGTGAGGCTGCATTGATGGGCGCTGGTGAGGCTGCATTGATGGGCGCTGGTGAGGCTGCATTTGATGGGTGCTTCATTAAAAAGGTGGGGTATACGTGGGCAGGGCAAAGGGGGTGGAGTCAGGGGTGGAACCAGGGGGGTGGCAAAATTAGGTTTCGCCTAGCGTGTGCCTAGCGTTTTTTGAGTGGGTGGGGGGGGGGCAGCAAACAAACCAACCGACCTCCCCCTGTTCCTTCGGTTGGTCGATCGGTCATTCAAACCCCCCTAACCCCCACGTCGCTTGCTCATCCACCCATCAGCCCCGCACTTACCCCATCCAGGCAGCAGACTGTTCTAAGAGGGGATATTTGGGGGGGGGGGTGCTAGTAGTGGTCATTTATGGGGATTCGTATTGGGAGCGGGGATGGGGTAGAGGATTCGTGCTAGGAGAGGATATGGGGGGGGAGGTTGTGCTAGAAGAAGTGATATGGTAGAGGGGGGAGGAGATTTGTGCTAGGAGGGGGAATTTGTGGGGTGGCAGGGATAAGAACTGTTCTAAGAGGGGACATTTGAGGGGGGAAGGGGTGCTAGCAATGGTCATTTAGGTTGATTTGTGTTAGGAGGGGGGATGGGGGTAGAGGATTTGTGCTAGGAGGGGAGATGGGGGGGTTGTGCTAGAAGAAGAGATATGGTAGAGGGGGGGGGAAGATTTGTATTAGGAGGATAACTTTGTGGGGTGGCAGGGATAAGAACTGTTCTAAGAGGGGACATTTGAGGGGGGAGTGGGTGCTAGCAATGGTCATTTAGGTTGATTTGTGTTAGGAGGGATGGGGGTAGAGGATTTGTACTAGGAGGGGTGATGGGGGGGGTTGTGCTAGAAGAAGAGATATGGTAGAGGGGGGGGGAGATTTGTAATAGGAGGAGAACTTTGTGGGGTGGCAGGGATAAGAACTGTTCTAAGAGGGGACATTTGGTCATTTAGGTTGATTTGTGTTGGGAGGGGGGATGGGGGTAGAGGATTTGTACTAGGAGGGGTGATGGGGGGGGTTGTGCTAGAAGAAGAGATATGGTAGAGGGGGGGGGATTTGTACTAGGAGGAGAACTTTGTGGGGTGGCAGGGATAAGAACTGTTCTAAGAGGGGACATTTGGTCATTTAGGTTGATTTGTGTTAGGAGGAGGGATGGGGGGTAGAGGATTTGTACTAGGAGGGGTGATGGGGGGGTTGTGCTAGAAGAAGAGATATGGTAGAGGGGGGGAGGAGATTTGTACTAGGAGGAGAACTTTGTGGGGTGGCAGGGATAAGAATTGTTCTAAGAGGGGACATTTGGTCATTTAGGTTGATTTGTGTTGGGAGGGGGGGTAGAGGATTTGTGCTAGGAGGGGAGATGGGGGGGGGGTGTTCTAGAAGTGGTTATATGGTAGACGGGGTAGGAGATTTGTGCTAGAAGGGGACATTTTTTTTTTGGGGGGGGGGTCTGTGCTAGAAGAGATTATTGGGTAGTATTTGTGCTGGGAGGGGACATTTTTTTATTTCTTTTTGGGGGGGAGGGGGGAATCTGTGCTAGCAGGGATGATTGGGGAGTATTTGTGCTAGGAGGAGAAATTTGGGGGGTAGAGGATTTGTGCTAGGAGAGGTGGGGGAGGGGGGGAGTTGTGTTAATGGGATTTGGGGGATGGAATGGGGAGGCACAGATTTGTGCTGGGAGGGGGATGAGTGGGAATTTATGCTTAAAAGTTTTTCCTTTTAGTTCAATTTGAAAAGTGCAGCAAAATCCCCAAAATGTCTTTGTTAGCAGAACAAGACCAGGAAAATTTCCAGTGGGGGGAGCTGGGGGGCCAGGACAGGGGGGGGGGGCAGGAGGGTCAGCTGCCCTGGGCGCAGAGAAGCGAGGGGGCATAGAATAGACGCAGGGTGGTGCACCTTTTCTACAGCATGTATTAACAATGGGGGAAGGGGGTGCAATTCTGGCTCCTTGCCCTGGGTGCTGGATGACCCCGGTGGGGACACTTAGGTATCATCTCCTCGGCTTTCAGGGACAGGAAGTGAAGGAAAATCTCCCCAATAGGACACGGGAGGGTGGGGGGAGGGGGGGGGGGGTTAATCCATTCCTGATTAAAAATGAAGCCAAAATGTCAAGTTTTGGATTTTAGATACATTGTTAATTGGGATACAAATTGCTTCTTATTTTCAGTCGAGCCGCCCCCCCCCCCGAATCTTTTCCCAACAACAAGCGCCGCGCGTGTTTTCAGCACGCCATTCGTGTCAGTCGATCACATTTTCAGCCACCTGGTTGTAAAGGATATCGCATGTCTTGGTGGCCCCCGGGGGCCGATATCTGCGGGGGAGGGGGGGACAGCGATGCATCCTTCACCATTAGCTGACTTTGGTAAAATAGTTATCCAGCCTGTTGATGTCCCTGGAGGACTCTGGAAGCTTCCGTCTGAGCTGTTAGCTGTATCGGAGGATGGCGGCGAGCGTTCTGCGGGAACAGCTGCTGATCCCATGTGATGATGTCATAGGAGGCGAAGAGTCAGCTCTCTACAGGCTTAAAGCTGAACTCCGGCCAGATAAAAAGATGCAAATCAATGTAGCGCTCTGATCAATAATAATTATTATTTTTAAATATGAGCAATGCAGTGGCGGTGCGTCCAAAGTGGGCGCAGGAGCGCCGCCCCTTCTCTCTCCTGCGCCCGTCACTCACGTCAACAATACATACATTCATGCATTGCATGAACCTATGTATTGTCGCCGGCGCCGCTGCCGCCCACTATTCAGATGGCCGGCCCCCTGGCCATCTGAATAACAGCAGTTGGTTGGTTTTTGGAAGTGTCTATCAGAGCCAGCGGCTCTGATAGGCTTCCCGATTACAGCCAGCGGGCTGTAATCGGCTTCCAAATAGTTAACCAGGGGACACACACGGTGTGCGTTCCTTGGTTAACACTGACACGCATCTCAGCCAATCAGGTTTACCGGGTCTGGTTACCGGTAACCTGATTGGCTGAAGCAACATCGAGGGCGGGAGGAGGCATCGAGGGAGTGAGGAAGGTAAGTGCCGGGCTGGGGGGAAACTGGCTGCATTTGGGGAGAAACTGGCTGTATTTGGGGCGAAACTGGCGGAATTTGGGAAGCAAACTGGCTGCATTTGGGGGAACCTGGCTGCATTTGGGGGGAACCTGGCTGCATTTGGGGGGAACCTGGCTGCATTTGGGGGTAAACTGGCTGCATTTGGGGGTAAACTGGCTGCATTTGGGGGTAAACTGGCTGCATTTGGGCACAATACTGGCTGTATTTGGGCACAATACTGGCTGCATTTGGGGGGAAACTGGCTGCATTTGGGGGTAAACTGGCTGCATTTGGGGGTAAACTGGCTGCATTTGGGGGGAAACTGGCTGCATTTGGGCACAATACTGGCTGTATTTGGGCACAATACTGGCTGCATTTGGGGGTAAACTGGCTGCATTTGGGGGGAAACTGGCTGCATTTGGGCACAATACTGGCTGTATTTGGGCACAATACTGGCTGCATTTGGGGGGAAACTGGCTGCATTTGGGGGGAAACTGGCTGCATTTGGGGGGAACCTGGCTTCATTTGGGGGTAAACTGGCTGCATTTGGGGGGTAAACTGGCTGCATTTGGGGGGAACCTGGCTGCATTTGGGGGGTAAACTGGCTGCATTTGGGGGGTAAACTGGCTGCATTTGGGGGGGAAACTGGCTGCATTTGGGGGGGAAACTGGCTGCATTTGGGGGGAAACTGGCTGACTCTTTTGAATGTGCCGTGTGTACACAGGGCTTGGCAAGACAAGCTTGCCAGGAATCCCGTCGAGAAAACCGACGTTTTTTTTTTTCGATGGGATTCCCGCCCGTGTGTACGAGGCTTCAGAGTAGAAAAGGGTTGAATCCCTTGTCAGGTTTAAAATGCTGTCTGTGTTATGGGAAATTTAGAAATTTGAAAAAAGTTTGACAACTAAGGCCTCATGCACACTGACGTTCTTGAGTCTTGCAGAATAAAATTTCTGCTGCTGTACATAGCTTCCTGAAAACATCACAAAACTACCAATCAGGTTTTGCATACTGTAGTAATTTTTTGTAGTTGGTGTGACCAGTGGCATGGTAGGAGGGAATGTCCTTTGCCAGCATACTTTGTGCTCAAATGTATCTCTCTTCTTATTTTCAGAAAGTTGGGAGGTATGCTACTCCATTTTTGTAAGGATCCCCACCACAATTCATGCATTGATGCTAACTGTCCCGGATTTGCCAGGACAGTCCCACATTTTGGTCCTCTGTCTAGGCACAGACCACCCCCAGCACCCCCCTAGATCCAGCCCTGCTGGTCTACCATGCTTAGGAAATAGCAACACAACCCAAGGCATAAAGCACCCTGAGTTACCACAAGACACAGGTGTAAAGCTCACCTTACTCATACTCCAACAATAAGTCCAGTTGTAAATGAAATGGGTCAGAAGAGAAGGTCCGCGGTGGGTCTTCATGTTGGGTGTGTAGAACAGAAGCTTTGCAAGCATTGGATTTTACCAGTGCATGCAGTCGACTTCTTTTCTTTGGACTTACTGATAGTGTGGGGTAAGTACACTATCAGTAAGTCCCCTGCTTGTCATTTACACCTGGATGGCCAAAGGAGTGACTCCCCATATGGACTTGGGAACATTCCTATATTGAGGAACCGTTCTAAAGAAAAAGCAACGCACACCAAAGCACAATGTGCCCTCTAGTAAGTCAACCCTACTCATACCTTATGATTAAGCCCAGTTTAAAGTAAAATGGGTCAGAAGAGAAGGTCCCAGATGGGTCTTCGTGTTGGTTGTGTGGCACAATAAAGCTTTACAAGCATTGGATTTTATCAATTCTTGCTGCCCGCTTCTTTTTTTTTGGACTTACTGATAGTAAGGACAAACATCTGTTTCCGCATTTGCAACCAGTCCAACCACAGGGTTGACTCCCCACTTGGACTTTGGAGCTTTCGTGTGTCAGAATGACATTTTAAAAAAAGGGCAAGCAACACCAAAAATGGTCTATATTACCACAACGCACAGGTGTGAAACCAGCCTTACTCATACTCTGTGATTACTCGCAATTGTAAGTGAACACAGTCAGAAGAGAAGGTCCTAGGTGGGCCATCGTGTTGGTTGTGCAGAATAAAGTTTTACAAGTGTAGCACTTCTCCCGTAGGAGCTGCTGGTTAGTTTTGGGCCTGTTCTCTGCCTGTCAACCCCCTGTAAGTTTGGCTCAATCCCCCCCTCGGCACAACTGGACAATGCACTGATTGTGGAACCCACTGGCAATTGGGAACCACAATGACACATATAACAATGCAGTTACAATTAGAAATTTGTTACCTGTATTGGCCACCTCTCAAACGATATCAGATAAGACTCCACACCAAATGTATCGTTTACTTGGTGAATGAGAAAAGGTTAGACACAGTCAAACAGTAACAGTGGACTTCACACAGGGCCCTATGAGAGTCAATAGTATATATTCAACAACAATCAGGTTGGCCAATGCAAAATTGAGACCTGCCCTGGGTAAGTACACAGCACAGGGATTCCCCCAGTGCAATAAGTCAACACTGAAACACCTCTCCACCAGGTCTCACCCAGCTCTCTGAAATATCGTAACTGTAACACAAGGTATATAATGATATGAGTCTAATGCTCTTTGGTTCCCCCTAGCGGGTAATTCCTACACACGTGTCCCTCTATACCAGTTCAAATGGACAAGCTGAATCCTGTGATCAGGGGCGTACCTAGAGCATTTGGCACCGGAGCGGATCCAATATCTGCCCCACCGTGCGCCCTGCATCCTTCAATATCTTTGTCACTACTGTGTACCCCCTCTCCACAACTGCACCACTGGACCCCTTTACTTTACACAGCACCCTGCACCTCTGGGCCCCTTTACATTACACAGCACCTCTGGGCCCCTTTACATTACACAGCACCTCTGGACCCCTTTACATTACACAGCACCTCTGGACCCCTTTACATTACACAGCACCCTGCACCTCTGGGCCCCTTTACATTACACAGCACCCTGCACCTCTGGGCCCCTTTACATTACACAGCACCCTGCACCACTGGACCCCTTTACATTACACTGCACCCTGCACCTCTGGACCCCTTTACATTACACAGCACCCTGCACCACTGGACCCCTTTACATTACACTGCACCTCTGGGCCCCTTTACATTACACTGCACCCTGCACCTCTGGGCCCCTTTACATTACACTGCACCCTGCACCTCTGGGCCCCTTTACATTACACTGCACCCTGCACCTCTGGGCCCCTTTACATTACACAGCACCCTGCACCTCTGGGCCCCTTTACATTACACAGCACCCTGCACCACTGGACCCCTTTACATTACACAGCACCCTGCACCACTGGACCCCTTTACATTACACTGCACCTCTGGGCCCCTTTACATTACACTGCACCCTGCACCTCTGGGCCCCTTTACATTACACTGCACCCTGCACCACTGGACCCCTTTACATTACACTGCACCTCTGGGCCCCTTTACATTACACTGCACCCTGCACCTCTGGGCCCCTTTACATTACACTGCACCCTGCACCTCTGGGCCCCTTTACATTACACAGCACCCTGCACCTCTGGGCCCCTTTACATTACACTGCACCCTGCACCTCTGGGCCCCTTTACATTACACTGCACCCTGCACCTCTGGGCCCCTTTACATTACACTGCACCCTGCACCTCTGGGCCCCTTTACATTACACTGCACCCTGCACCTCTGGGCCCCTTTACATTACACAGCACCCTGCACCACTGGACCCCTTTACATTACACAGCACCTCTGGACCCCTTTACATTACACAGCACCCTGCACCACTGGACCCCTTTACTTTACACAGCACCCTGCACCTCTGGGCCCCTTTACATTACACAGCACCCTGCACCACTGGACCCCTTTACATTACACAGCACCCTGCACCTCTGGGCCCCTTTACATTACACTGCACCCTGCAACTCTGGGCCCCTTTACATTACACAGCACCCTGCACCACTGGACCCCTTTACATTACACAGCACCATGTATCACTGGACCCCTTTACATTACACTGCACCCTGCATCACTGGACCCCTTTACATTACACAGCATCCTGCATCACTGGACCCCTTTACATTACACAGCACCCTGCACCACTGGACCCCTTTACATTACACAGCACCCTGCACCTCTGGACCCCTTTACATTACACAGCACCCTGCATCTCTGGACCCATTTTACATTACACAGCACCCTGCACCTCTGGACCCCTTTACATTACACAGCACCTCTGGACCCCTTTACATTACACAGCACCCTGCATCACTGGACCCCTTTACATTACACAGCACCACTGGACCCCTTTACATTACACAGCACCCTGCATCTCTGGACCCCTTTACATTACACAGCACCCTGCATCTCTGGACCCCTTTACATTACACAGCACCCTGCATCACTGGACCCCTTTACATTACACAGCACCCTGCATCACTGGACCCCTTTACATTACACAGCACCCTGCATCACTGGACCCCTTTACATTACACAGCACGCTGCATCTCTGGACCCCTTTACATTACACAGCACCCTGCATCTCTGGACCCATTTTACATTACACAGCACCCTGCACCTCTGGACCCCTTTGCATTACACAACACCCTGCATCTCTGGACCCCTTTACATTACACAGCACCCTGCACCACTGGACCCCTTTACATTACACAGCACCCTGCACCACTGGACCCCTTTACATTAAACAGCACCCCTTTACATTAGACTGCACCTCTGGACCCCTTTACATTACACTGCAGCCCTTTACATTACACTGCACCTCTGGACCCCTTTACATTACACAGCACCCTGCACCTCTGGACCCCTTTACATTACACAGCACCCTGCATCTCTGGACCCCTTTACATTACACAGCACCCTGCATCTCTGGACCCCTTTACATTACACAGCACCCTGCATCTCTGGACCCCTTTACATTACACAGCACCCTGCATCTCTGGACCCCTTTACATTAAACAGCACCCCTTTACATTAGACTGCACCTCTGGACCCCTTTACATTACACAGGACCTCTGGACCCCTTTACATTACACTGCAGCCCTTTACATTACACTGCACCTCTGGACCCCTTTACATTACACAGCACCCTGCACCTCTGGACCCCTTTACATTACACAGCACCCTGCACCTCTGGACCCCTTTACATTACACAGCACCCTGCACCTCTGGACCCCTTTACATTACACAGCACCCTGCATCTCTGGACCCCTTTACATTACACAGCACCCTGCATCTCTGGACCCCTTTACATTACACAGCACCCTGCACCACTGGACCCCTTTACATTACACAGCACCCTGCACCACTGGACCCCTTTACATTACACAGCACCCTGCATCACTGGACCCCTTTACATTACACAGCACCCTGCACCTCTGGACCCCTTTACATTAAACAGCACCCCTTTACATTAGACTGCACCTCTGGACCCCTTTACATTACACAGCCCTTTTACCTCTGGACCCCTTTACATTACACTGCTCCCCTTTACATTAGACTGCACCTCTCGACCCCTTTACATTACACAGCACCCCATTTACATAACACAGCACCTCTGAACCCCTTTACATTACACTGCACCCCTTCACATTACACAGCACCCTGCACCTCTAGACCCCTTCACATTACACAGCACCCTGCACCTCTGGACCCCTTTACATTACACAGCACCCAGCATCTCTGGACCCCTTTACATTACACAGCACCCCCTTTACATTAGACTGCACCTCTGGACCCCTTTACATTACACAGCACCCCTTTTACATTACACAGCACCTCTGAACCCCTTTACATTACACTGTGCCCCTTTACAGTAGATTGCACCTCTAGACCCCTTCACATTACACAGCACCCTGCACCTCTGGACCCCTTTACATTACACAGCACCCAGCATCTCTGGACCCCTTTACATTACACAGCACCCCTTTACATTAGACTGCACCTCTGGACCCCTTTACATTACACAGCACCCTGCATCTCTAGACCCCTTTACATTACACAGCACCCTGCATCTCTAGACCCCTTTACATTACACAGCACCCTGCATCTCTGGACCCCTTTACATTACACAGCACCCTGCACCACTGGACCCCTTTACATTACACAGCACCCTGCATCACTGGACCCCTTTACATTACACAGCACCCTGCACCTCTGGACCCCTTTTACATTACACAGCACCCTGCATCACTGGACCCCTTTACATTACACAGCACCCTGCATCTCTGGACCCCTTTACATTAAACAGCACCCCTTTACATTAGACTGCACCTCTGGACCCCTTTACATTACACAGCCCTTTTACCTCTGGACCCCTTTACATTACACTGCTCCCCTTTACATTAGACTGCACCTCTCCACCCCTTTACATAACACAGCACCTCTGAACCCCTTTACATTACACTGCGCCCCTTTACAGTAGACTGCACCTCTAGACCCTTTCACATTACACAGCACCCTGCACCTCTGGACCTCTTTATATTACACAGCACCCTGCATCACTGGACCCCTTTACATTACACAGCACCCTGCATCTCTGGACCCCTTTACATTACACAGCACCCCTTTACATTAGACTGCACCTCTGGACCCCTTTACATTACACAGCACCCCTTTTACATAACACAGCACCTCTGGACCCCTTTACATTACACAGCCCTTTTACCTCTGGACCCCTTTACATTACACTGCACCCCTTTACATTAGACTGCACCTCTGGACCCCTTTACATTACACAGCAACCCTTTACATTAGACTGCACCTCTGGACACCATTACATTACACAGCCTTAGTACCTCTGGACCTCTTTACACAGCTCTAGACACCTGTATGTTACACAGATACCCCCCTAACAGTTCTGGACCCCCTGCATGTTACACAGACCCCTCTACAGTGCAGACCCCTCCCCTTACAGTGCAGACCCCCCTCCCCTACAATACAGACCCCCCTACAATACAGACCCTCCTACAATACAGAACCCCCCTACTGAGACTGAGACAGAACCCCCCCTACTGAGACTGAGACAGTCACAACCGAGACTTATCAGAGCCACGGCGTGGCCACGAGAGAAGGGGATCATTGCGGCTGTCTCCCGAGTGTGCCTTACTCGGGTGCAGCTCGCACCCCCCACCTCCCGGCAAAGCCAGGCTTCAGCCTGCTGTGTGTGTGTGTTACCTAAAGGCTGCCGCTACCTACCTGTCACTGTGCCATGCCGCCCGCTAAGTCCTCTTCAGTCGCGGAGGGGGGCGCCGGCCTGACACCCCCCCCCTAGTGTGTGGCACCCGGTGCGGCACGCCCCCCTGCCCCCTACTTAGTACGCCACTGCCTGTGATAGTTCCTCGTGGGTAGCAGTAATCTTTGCTAGCCTTGGTTGGTGCACGTTAATAACTTGTAATCCAGGGGGAAATAGAGTAATATAGAACAGTTAAAGTGTATGATGAGAAGGAACAGATGAATACTGGTCCTTATCAAGGCACAAACTTAATCCTGGATGCAACGTAACTTGGCTTGCGGTACTGCAGTTTACCAGCAAGCTTAAATAACAAATAAAGTTGTGAAAGTCACTTTCCTGTAACACAGTTAGTTGTATTTGTGGGCGGGGAGCCCTCTCACCACATGAGGCCTTGTCTCACTGGGATCCTCTGACAGGGCCCTCTTGGTTCGCGGCCTCCGGACGAGTCGTTGTCCCCGGTCCACCGCTTGGCCAGTCGCAAGGCGTTGGTAGTAAGGTGACTCCGGAGGCTCAGGAGTGCCGAGTTATCCTTTCCTCCGGTCTAATCAGCCGGGATGTAGATGGGATCCCTCCGACAGGCGTTCTGGCCTCCGTCACTTTAGGCCCAGGCTTCTCCGGCCTAGCCCCTCGCTGCAGGCCTCTCACAGCTTGCAAGATGGCATCCCAAGAGAGAGAACACAAGCCCCGCCTTCCCTTTTTTAAAAGGTCCTCCCAGCAGGCAATGTGTGACGCCACACTCCTTCCCAGCAAGTGGCGTTGTGGGCCTTGTAGTCCATTCCTGACCCGTAACAATAGAGTCTGTGTCTCTCCGCACCACAAGATCCGTCATGCATTGTCCTACCATAGCTGAACCCAACACTTGCAGCAATATGGGGCAACGGATAATAAAAAAGAGTTAAGTTCTTATAAGCACAAACTGTAGTCCGTGAGCTACGTGCAAAAGTAATACCTTGCTACACAAGCATTGGATTTTACCAATGCTTGACGTCTTTTCTCTGGACTTACTGATAGTGTGGGGTGAAGAAGAACTTCTGCTTGCTGTTTACACCTGATTTTGGACTGCTTGTTTCTGCAACTCGCCATTTTTGCATCTCTATATCTTCAACGATGCTCATATGGTCCTGTTTATTTGTTACCAATTTCCTGTATTATGTGTATTTTTGTTATAGATAGTCTGTGCTCTCCAATAAGGAATGCCCCCGAGGAAGGGATCAATCCCGAAACGCGTCAGTCCTCACCTTGATCTTGGAGAAAGCAATTATTATAAACCACACTTCACAACTGTGCTTTGTATACTTGGACAATGTTTTTATTTGCCAGTCAATTACATGCTCACACATGATTGACTTCTTAAACTGTTTATAAATAAATTAATATTTTCTACTTATTTTCTTGTATTTTCCATTAGTTGCCTGTAAAGTCCCACCCCTTTTCTCTGGATGGCCAAAGGAATGACTTCCCATATGGACTTGGGAACATTCCTATATTGGGGTACCACTATAAAGAAATGGCAATACATACAGTGGCAAGAGGTTGGGTTCGGGACTTTAAATGAGGCGTGTAATGGAACCAACACACGCCTCCATCCCTGATAATTGATAAGAGGAAGAGGGGTGGGGACTTTAAGTGAGATGTGCGTTTGTACACTTGAAAAATGTTGCACAATAATATATAAAAAATATAAAAGTTTATTCAGATATTGCACGTGAGACATGATACATTGCATAAATGACGAGCTGATGTACATGATAAACAACCATTGGAATTCCATTATTGCACACAATGAGTAAGCTTCATATAAGATGAAATGTGAATGCATAAGAAACTGCATTTCAAAGCTTGACGCGTTTCGTGTAGGGGTGCAACGGATCGGTGGTGATCCGTGATCCGAACGGGCCACCCTGTTCGGATCGGATCACCACGCGATCCGCGGAGCGCTCCGGAGCCTCGGCCATAGGAAAGGCCGTGGCTTCGGCCTAGCTTCGGAGGACACTTGTCTACTGGCCACTGTGTTCACAGAGGACATTGAGCAGTACTACAGCGGGAGTAATCACCGGAGGGCAGCTCCATCATCCTCCTGGGATCCGGCGAAATTTTGTGGCCTGCCGACCCGGCTGCAGCCACCCCTCTCAGGTACTGTGAATCCCTGGCCACTTACCCATCCCTCGCCCTCTTCCTCGAGCTGATCCCTGTGTCGGCACCTCCATCCTGTCTGCTGGGATCTGTCCCCTATCCTTAGTGGTGAGGCTGTGACCCGAGCGGAGCGGAGCTCTTCCACCGCTCTCAGGAAAGTCCGCGGCTTCAGCCTACTCCCGGAGAACGGCGGCCATCTTGCTACACCCAGGAGCTCTAACTCCCCATGATCCCAGCTCTCCTGTGGCGGCCGCTCTAATGACGTTTCGCCGCCATCTTGCTCCACCCCACAAAGTAATGAGAGAAGCGGACAAGCGGACATCTTGTTACACCCAAAGATTACACACAAAACGGAGCTTATCAGCTTTAATACGGTATTTGGAAATCCATCGGACTGTTTACATTTTACATTTTAAAAGCAGCAGCAAACCTTACATGATTGCTAATGTGACTGAACACCTCTGATTTTCACATTTAACATTTAGTTAAATGTGAAAATCAGAGGTGTTCTGTCACATTAGCAACCATGTGAGGTCAGCAGGTTTGCTGCTGCTTTTAAAATTTAACATGTAAAGAGTCCGTTGGATTTACAAATACCGTATTTAAGCTTATAAGCTCTGTTTTGTGTTGAAAATAACTGTGAAATTAAAAATTTAACATTATTTTTATTTTTATTTTTTTTGGTCGATCCGAAAATGATCCGATCCGTGACCCCTGATCCGAGGATCGATCCAATCCGTGAGTTTTTTGATCCGTTGCACCCCTAGTTTCGTGGATATAATTCCACTTCTTCAGAAGCAAATGCAGGATGCATATCTACAAAAATACAGTATATGAAAGATATTCCAGATTACTTAAATCAATAAAAGTAGGAACTTGAGGGGAGGAAGACAGACACCCCCAAAAAGAAAAAAATGACTTGCATATCAGCCCTGTAATGGGTCATGAAATGCTGAGACCTGGAAGTTAAGGAAGGCTGGAGATTGTCCTTGTTGGGAGCCGAGGTGGCGCAGATCCGTGGGCAGCCAAGGCGGACAACACCACACTCGAGGGGAGGAGAGGAGAAATGAAGGGTGTCCATGGAAATGACACGGTAGTGCCTGGAAGTCGCTCCAATATCTAAATGTGAAAAAAAGTTGAATAGGTGTGATCAATGGTGGGACTAGTAGACATATCAGCCCTTAACTTCCAGGTCTCAGCATTTCATGACCCTTTACAGGGCTGATATGTAAGTAATTTTTTTCTTTTTGGGGGTGTCTGTCTTCCTCCACTCAAGTTCCTACTTTTATTTATTTAAGTAATTTATTGATTTAAGTAATCTGGAATATCTTTCATATATTTTTGTAGATTAGCATTAGCAAGTGGAATTATATCCACGAAACGCGTCAAGCTTTGAAATGTAGTTTCTTATGCGTTCACATTTCATCTTACATGAAGCTTACTCATTGTGTGCAATAATGGAATTCCAATGGTTGTTTATCATGTACATCAGCTCGTCATTTATGAAATGTATCATGTCTCATGTGCAATATCTGAATAAACTTTTATATTTTTTATATATTATTGTGCAACATTTTTCAAGTGTACAAACGCACATCTCACTTAAAGTCCCCACCCCTCTTCCTCTTATCAATTATCAGGGATGGAGGCGTGTGTTGGTTCCATTACACGCCTCATTTAAAGTACCCACCCCTCTCCTCTTATACATACAGTGGCGGCCCGTCCATTAGGGGCGCCTGGGTGCCACCCCCTCTCTCCTCGCCACCCCCAATATGCAGTGGATAGATTCATGCATAGCATGAATCTATCCATGGCCATTGCGGCCGCCCCCTATTCATGTGTCAGGCCCCTTTCAAGGGCACCTGTCACAAGAATTACAGCGGCCAGGGTTTTTTTTTTTGAAGCACCTGATTAGAGCCAGAGACTCTAATAGGCTTCAAAATAGGGTGGACTCGGGTCGCAGAGGATGCGTCCGGAGCCCACTCAGGTGTGTTGCAAGAGTGAATGAATATTCGCTCTTGCAACACTGATCCTCCTCCGGAACAATAGGGAAGCAGGTATGAAACCCGTTTCCCGATTGGCCAATATGTCAGGACACCTAGCGTCGGAAGGAGCAGAGAGGAGACGCACCGCGGAAGCTGCTCCAGTAGGAGGACACCGAAGCAGCTTTCCCCCCGAGCCTGCCACGCTGGAAGATGGCCACATCAGCTCCGACCCCTGCTCTCACTGTCCACATCCAGGGTAAAGACAGTGGGTGGGGGGGGGGGGTTAGTGCCGTGCCACGCCGCTTTGATTGGCAGTTGTGCTAGTGCCGCTCCACTGGTGGATGGGGGGGGGCTGTGTGCCACCCCATTCAAATAAAAAAACGCCAACCGCCACTGCAACACAAAGTGCCCTACGTTACCTCAATGCAAAGGGGTAAAGCCAACCTCACTCATACAAATAAACATAGGTGTGCGCACAGGGTGTGCCGGTTGTGCCTGGGCACACCCTAATCCCCCTGTACAATGCAGATTCCCCCTGCTGAACGCCCCTGTCGCAGTTGAGGCTACAGAAAAAGGGACTGGAGACTCTCTGCCCTCAGTCCCTTTCTCTGCTATTTCATCAAAGCCCCTCCTAACAAATTGTAAAAAAAAATAATACAAAAATAATATTATAAAAACAAATTTTATTTTTTATTTTTTTTTAAATAATAAAAACAAAAAACTACAGACAACAATCTCATTTCTACTGACACCATCCACTGCTCTACTGACACCATCCACTGCTCTACTGCGCACGTGTGTTTGAGCTTTTGGGCGCACACCCTAATGCATTAGGCTGCGCACACCTATGCAAATAAAAGTCACTGCCATTCATTGCAATTCTAACACCAAAAAACATTAGAACAACCTGCAGGTAGATGCATCAATTTTCTCTACTGCAGTGGCATTGTTGTTGGAGAGGAAGTCAAGGGGAACAGGGTTCCTCTATGGTTTCCTGGGTCACTGGGGAAGCTATCCTATTGGATACTGTTGCTCCACATGACTCTGGTGGCCATCTTGGGTCAGCCAAAACCTATTTAAGGCCCTGGCTCCCAGGTTTGGTGCACATTTTGTGAGTTGGCAAAGTAAGGACCGCTACCCCATCCGTTAGGGACAGTTCTAGCGGTAGGGGAAGGTTCCTGACAAGGGGGGAAAGCGCAGGGTCGCTGCTCTTCTGGACATCATCTCGAATGGGCACGAGACAGCCCAGCCATATTTTGCCCCCCCCCCCCCCCCCCCCTGCAGATAGTGTCAGTCTGGCTGGAACCTGCTCTGCTCACGTGCTGGAAAGCGTGAGTGTACCCGGCTGGGCAGTCTTTCCACCGGGTTTGTTGGGAACTGTTGCTGCATTACTTCAATCATAGGCGTGCGCACAGGGTGTGCCAGGTGTGCCCAGGCACACCCTAATCAACCCCTTGCAGCACAGATTCCCCCTACTGCCCTCCCCCTCCTACCGCGCTTTCGACTTCCCTCCTCTCCTCTCCTGTCGACTGTTGCTGCGGAGATGTTTTAGGATGAGTGGGGGAAGGGGCCGGTAAATATGTAATTTACTGGTCCCTTCCATTTCTGAATGAACATTGTGAGTTATCGGTAATGTGTGTTTGAGCTTTGGGGTGTACACCCTACTGCAATAGGCTGTGCACACCTATGACTTCAATACAAGTTTTATGTTGCACCTGACTGTGTGAATTATTGCCGCCGCACCATGCCGCACCCCACCTACAAACCGCAAAAGGAAACGCAACGCCCTCTAGATGGGGTGCAGCAGCTCGGGCCTTGGCTCTCCTGGGTGAGGGCGCGCTGACATTTTTCTGTAGGACTTTGACACCCGCTCTGCTCTCTTCTCTCATCCCCAACCCGATAATGAAAAACTGTTGTTGGAAATAGTTGAACTGGTTAAAAAACAAAACGCGCTCCGGGGGTTCTTCCCACCTAGCAGGCCCTTTGAAACGGTATGTTTCCCATTAAGCTGCGGCCAGCATGGAAGTGACAACTGGTTCCCAGAAGGGGGCTCAGATGTCCGATAATATTCCATAACGCTCTCCATTATCCCGGAGCAGCTGCCACCCCCGGCTCAGGAGATAGCACAGTTCCCATCCTTGAGGACACACAGTGGACCCCCCCATCCCCTCAGCTGGGGGGGTATCTCATGTAATCACAAGAGTTTGCCCCCCCCCTGATTAATGGGGGGGAAGACACTCATTAAGGGACAGGATACAGATCTTTTTTTTTTTTTTACCCCTTCCCTTTGGCAAGATTCCAGATCTCGGCCTCTTCAATGAGCCTGATGTGACGGCTGCCAGACAGATGTTCTGAGATGGGGGGGGGGGGGACTCCGCCTGAAGCCCCTCCAGCATTACAGGATGGGAGAGACACAGAGAAGTGCGGCTATTGTGTTTTGATGTCTTCCATTATTAATGCATCAGCTGTTCCCATAGACAGAGTTACTGACGGTCTCCAGGCTGCTGATGACAACGGCTACAATGTTAGCTCTGTGGAAGTTGTCCAAATAAGCCAAATCAAGCCCCCCCCCCCCCCCCCGGATTAACCCCGTCTGTGCTGGGGGCACACAGAAGAGTTACAAGTTAAAGCTGAACTCCGGTATAAGAAGTATTGAATACAAGGGCGCTTAATTTTACTTAAATCTTGGTGTGCTAACATTACCATATAAGCACTTAACATTGTCATTGAACCATTACCAAACACATAGAACAAATCTTTTTCTTTATCAGATCTGTGCCGTCATCCAGTGTAAGACTTCCTGTAATAAAGACCACTCACTGCTGCTCTCTCTCCTTGTGCAGGGTGACTGGTCCTGTCTCTGCCCCCTCCTGTAGTGGGTGGAGCCTATTGGGGCTCTCCCACAGCTCTGCTCTCTTTCCCTGTGCAGGGTGATTGGTCCTGTCTCCGCCCCCTCCTGTAGTGGGTGGAGCCTCTTGGGACTCTCCCACAGCTCTGCTCTCTCTCCTTGTGCAGGGTGACTGGTCCTGTCTCTGTCCCCCCTCCTATAGTGGGTGGAGCCTATTGGGGCTCTCCCACAGCTCTGCTCTCTCTCCTTGTGCAGGTTGACTGGTCCTGTCTCCGCCCCCTCCTGTAGTGGGTGGAGCCTCTTGGGGCTCTCCCACAGCTCTGCTCTCTTTCCTTGTGCAAGCTGACTGGTCCTGTCTCCGCCCCCTCCTGTAGTGGGTGGAGCCTCTGTGTGCTCTCCCACAGCTCTGCTCTCTTTCCCTGTGCAGGGTGATTGGTCCTGTCTCCACCCCCTGCTGTAGTGGGTGGAGCATCTTGGGGCTCTCCCACAGCTCTGCTCTCTTTCCCTGTGCAGGGTGATTGGTCCTGTCTCCGCCCCCTCCTGTAGTGAGTGGAGCCCCTTGGTGCTCTCCCACAGCTCTGCTCTCTTTCCTTGTGCAGGGTGACTGGCCCTGTCTCCGCCCCCTCATGTAGTGGGTGGAGCCTCTTGGGCCCCTCCCACAGCTCTGCTCTCTCTCCTTGTGCAGGGTGACTGGTCCTGTCTCTGCCCCTCCTGTAGTGAGTGGAGCCCCTTGGTGCTCTCCCACAGCTCTGCTCTCTTTCCTTGTGCAGGGTGACTGGCCCTGTCTCCGCCCCCTCATGTAGTGGGTGGAGCCTCTTGGGCCCCTCCCACAGCTCTGCTCTCTCTCCTTGTGCAGGGTGACTGGTCCTGTCTCTGCCCCCTCCTGTAGTGGGTGGAGCCTCTTGGGCCTCTCCCACAGCTCTGCTCTTTCCTTGTGCATGGTGACTGGTCTTGTCTCCACCCCCTCCTGTAATTTTATCTTTTGGGTGGAGCCTGTTTGGCCCCCTCCCACAGCTCTGCTCTCTTTCCTTGTGCAGGGTGACAAGTCTTATCTCCACCCCCTCCTGTAGTTTTCTGCAAGCAGCCTGTAGTGTGTGTAGGGTTGCCACCTGTCCAGGATTCACCTAGACAGTCCGGATTTTTGAATCATGTGTCTGGGTTTCTGCCTGAAACCCGGGCACATTATTCAGACCGGACTTTGGCTCTCCAAGTATTTGACATAGTCACACATAAATCTGTTGCTGTCCTTAGGCAGGTTTGGCATCACTGGGGGGGGCGGGGTAATAATGTCAGCATGAGCAGTTTGGCCACACGTGCATAGTTACTACTCTCCTTGGGGCACCCAAATTTGCCCCAGGTCTTTTATAATTCTATAGTGTAAAAATTGGCCCTGTGTCGCTAAAGTGTTTGGGTTTGGCTTGAAGAAAAGTTGGCAACCCTAAGTGGGTGGAGGTTGCTGGGCCCCTCCCACAGCTTTACTCTTTATCAGTGGCGGCTGGTGCTCCATTTTGGAGGGGGGGGTGGCAAACAAACCCCCCAGTCAGTCAGTTGGTCATTTCGCGCACCAAACCCCCCTTCCGTTGCTCGCTCGTCCGTCTGTCAGTCCCCACCCCCGTCCTGCACTTACCCCATCTAGGTCGCGGGCATCGTCGGATCTTTCCTACGTCTCTTCCTCCTCGGCGGCCAATATGGTCGCTTCTCCTCTCAGCCAAGCGGGTCTCAGTTTTGAGTGTGTGCACTGCAAAGTGGAGAAAAAAAAGGTTGTCCACAAATTGATCGACGTTTATCTGGTTCTTACCGGAGCGGACAAATTTTGATTAATCTATGGTCAGCTTTAGAAAACTTTACACTGCCATGGTTAGAGATAAGTACGACTTTCTAGTTTGGTGGACAGGTTGTGTCGTCTAGTTGGGTGGTGGACAGGTTGTGTTGTCTGATTCGTTGGGTTGTTTGTGTTGTCTGGTTGGGTGGACCTTTTGTTTTATCTGGTTGGGTGGACAGTTTGTGTTGTCTGGTTGGGTGGACAGTTTGTGTTGTCTGGTTGGGTGGACAGTTTGTGTTGTCTGGTTGGGTGGACAGTTTGTGTTGTTTGTTTGGGTGGACGGCTTGTGTTGTCTGGTTGGGTGGACCTTTTGTTTTATCTGGTTGGGTGGACAGTTTGTGTTGTCTGTCTGGTTGGGTGGACAGTTTGTGTTGTCTGTCTGGTTGAGTGGACAGTTTGTGTTGTCTGGTTGGGTGGACGGCTTGTGTTGTCTGGTTGGGTGGACGGCTTGTGTTGTCTGGTTGGGTGGACCTTTTGTGTTGTCTGGTTGGGTGGACGGCTTGTGTTGTCTGGTTGGATGGACGGTTTGTGTTGTCTGGTTGAATAGACAGTTTGTGTTGTCTGGTTGGATGGACAGTTTGTGTTGTCTGGTTGGATGGACAGCTTGTGTTGTCTGGTTGAATAGACAGTTTGTGTTGTCTGGTTGGATGGACAGTTTGTGTTGTCTGGTTGAATAGACAGTTTGGGTGGACGGTTTGTGTTGTCTGATTGGATGGACGGCTTGTGTTGTCTGGTTGGATGGACGGCTTGTGTTGTCTGGTTGGATGGACAGTTTGTGTTGTCTGGTTTGGTGGACGGTTTGTGTTGTCTGGTTGGATGGACAGTTTGTGTTGTCTGGTTGGGGGGACAGTTTGTGTTGTCTGGTTGGATGGACGGCTTGTGTTGTCTGGTTGGATGGACGGTTTGTGTTGTCTGGTTGGATGGACGGTTTGTGTTGTCTCCAGTAATCGCCATCATGTTTCCATCCTCCAGGGTAAACACCTTGTGTGATCTTCTAATGATCAGCAGAGTGGTGACACCTTGGATCCAGGCGGGACGTGGGCCCAGCAGTAAAGTTCTCGAGCAACTGTCAGCAAACATGGCTATTAGGAAGGAGAATGGTCCTCAATATTTATGACAGAGGCCAGGAAATCCCTCCACATTCTTCCAGCTTGTCCTCCTGGCAGGTTCTTTGATGAGCACCTTCAAAGGCCATTGAGGGGAGGGGGAGGGGGAGGAATGCACCTGAGAAGGGGGGAGGGGGGCTTGGTGTCTACATGGTGCTATGTAATAGAGAGGTGTGAAGAATCCCTCCCTGAGGTCACCCTGGAAGAGACTCTACTGAGGAAACGGAGAACGGAGGGTGGGGGTGGGGGCATTTTATGGACCTAAACATGTTCCTAAACCCGTAAAAAGCTGAATATCCATTTTACTGCTCATCGTCTTCTGTTTCCTTTATTATTTACAGAGAGATGGGGGAGGAGACAATCAACACCATGACTGATTGTAAACCGACCATTACTCAATTCCGAGACACTTATTACTCTCTGCGAGATCTGTGTACACAAAACTAGGAAAAGAATGCCCCCCTCCCCCACAGTCACACACTATTCTTATTATACATTTCTATAGCTCTGACATATACCGCAGCGCTGTACAGAGAACACTGAGCCAATCACATCAGTCCAGTGGCGGCTGGTGCTCAATATTTTTGGGGGGGCGCAAACTGAAGAAAAAAACATCAATTGCAGCCACTGTGCCCATCGAACACACCCACTTTACCCATCAAACGCAGCCACTGTGCCATCAAACGCAGCCACTGTGCCCATCAAACGCAGCCACTGTGCCCATCAAACGCAGCCACTGTGCCATCAAACGCTGCCACTGTGCCCATCAAACGCTGCCACTGTGCCCATCAATTGCAGCCACTGTGCCATCAATTGCAGCCACTGTGCCATCAATTGCAGCCACTGTGCCATCAATTGCAGCCACTGTGCCCATCAAACGCTGCCACTGTGCCATCAAATGCAGCCACTGTGCCATCAAATGCTGCCACTGTACCCATAAAATGCAGCCACTGTGCCCATCAAACGCAGCCACTGTGCCATCAAACGCAGCCACTGTGCCATCAAACGCAGCCACTGTGCCCATCAAACGCAGCCACTGTGCCATCAAACGCAGCCACTGTGCCCATCAAACGCAGCCACTGTGCCCATCAAACGCAGCCACTGTGCCCATCAAACGCAGCCACTGTGCCCATCAAACGCAGCCACTGTGCCCATCAAACGCTGCCACTGTGCCCATCAAACGCTGCCACTGTGCCATCAATTGCAGCCACTGTGCCATCAATTGCAGCCACTGTGCCCATCAAACGCTGCCACTGTGCCATCAAATGCAGCCACTGTGCCATCAAACGCAGCCACTGTGCCCATCAAATGCAGCCACTGTGCCATCAAACGCTGCCACTGGGCCCATCAAATGCAGCCACTGGGCCCATCAAATGCAGCCACTGTGCCCATCAAATGCAGCCACTGTGCCCATCAAACGCTGCCACTGTGCCCATCAAACGCAGCCACTGTGCCCATCAAACGCAGCCACTGTACCATCAAACGCTGCAACTGTGCCATCAAACGCTGCCACTGTACCCATAAAATGCAGCCACTGTGCCCCTTCAAACGCAGCCACTGTACCCATCAAACGCAGCCACTGTACCCATCAAACGCAGCCACTGTGCCATCAAATGCAGCCACTGTGCCATCAAATGCTGCCACTGTGCCCATCAAACGCTGCCACTGTGCCATCAAACGCAGCCACTGTGCCCATCAAACGCAGCCACTGTACCATCAAACGCTGCCACTGTGCCATCAAACGCTGCCACTGTGCCATCAAACACTGCCACTGTGCCATCAAACGCAGCCATTGTGCCCATCAAACGCACCCACTGTGCCATCAAACGCACCCACTGTGCCATCAAACGCAGCTACTGTGCCCATCAAACGCAGCCACTGTGCCATCAAACACAGCCACTGTGCCATCAAACGCTGCAACTGTGCCCATCAAACGCTGCCACTGTGCCCATCAAACGCAGCCACTGTGCCATCAAACGCAGCCACTGTGCCCATAAAACGCAGCCACTGTGCCCATCAAACACACCCACTGTGCAATCAAACGCAGCCACTGTGCCATCAAACGCTGCAACTGTGCCCATCAAACGCAGCCACTGTGCCCATCAAACGCAGCCACTGTACCATCAAACACAGCCGCCATCAAACGCAGCCACTGTACCCATCAAACGCAGCTACTGTGTCCATCAAACGCTGCTACTGTACCATCAAACGCACCCACTGTACCCATAAAATGCAGCCACTGTGCCATCAAACGCAGCCACTGTGCCCCATCAAACGCAGCCACTGTACCCATCAAACGCAGCCACTGTGCCATCAAACGCAGCCACTGTGCCATCAAATGCTGCCACTGTGCCCATCAAACGCAGCCACTGTGCCATCAAACGCTGCCACTTTACCCATCAAACGCAGCCACTGTACCATCAAACGCTGCCACTGTACCCATCAAACGCAGCCACTGTGCCATCAAACGCTGCCACTGTGCCCATCAAACACTGCCACTGTACCCATCAAACGCAGCCACTGTGCCATCAAACGCTGCCACTGTGCCCATCAAACACTGCCACTGTACCCATCAAACACAGCCACTGTGCCATCAAACGCTGCAACTGTGCCCATCAAACGCTGCCACTGTGCCCATCAAACACAGCCACTGTGCCATCAAACGCAGCCACTGTGCCCATAAAACGCAGCCACTGTGCCCATCAAACACACCCACTGTGCAATCAAACGCAGCCACTGTGCCATCAAACGCTGCAACTGTGCCCATCAAACGCAGCCACTGTGCCCATCAAACGCAGCCACTGTACCATCAAACACAGCCGCCATCAAACGCAGCCACTGTACCCATCAAACGCAGCTACTGTGTCCATCAAACGCTGCTACTGTACCATCAAACGCACCCACTGTACCCATAAAATGCAGCCACTGTGCCATCAAACGCAGCCACTGTGCCCCATCAAACGCAGCCACTGTACCCATCAAACGCAGCCACTGTGCCATCAAACGCAGCCACTGTGCCATCAAATGCTGCCACTGTGCCCATCAAACGCTGCCACTTTACCCATCAAACGCTGCCACTTTACCCATCAAACGCAGCCACTGTACCATCAAACGCTGCCACTGTACCCATCAAACGCAGCCACTGTGCCATCAAACGCTGCCACTGTGCCCATCAAACACTGCCACTGTACCCATCAAACGCAGCCACTGTGCCATCAAACGCTGCCACTGTGCCCATCAAACACTGCCACTGTACCCATCAAACGCAGCCACTGTGCCATCAAACGCTGCAACTGTGCCCATCAAACGCAGCCACTGTGCCCATCAAACGTAGCCACTGTACCATCAAACGCTGCTGCCATCAAACGCATCCACTGTACCCATCAAACGCAGCTACTGTGCCCATCAAACGCTGCTATTGTACCATCAAACGCACCCACTGTACCCATAAAATGCAGCCACTGTGCCCCATCAAACGCAGCCACTTTACCCATCAAACGCAGCCACTGTGCCATCAAACGCAGCCACTGTGCCCATCAAATGCTGCCACTGTGCCATCAAACGCTGCCACTGTGCCCATCAAACACTGCCACTGTACCCATCAAACGCAGCCACTGTGCCCATAAATTGCCGCTACTGTGCCCCATCAGATGCTGCCAGTGTGCCCATCAATTGCCGTTACTGTGCCCCATCAGATGCTGCCAGTGTGCCCCATCACTTACCTGTCTCAGAGCGGGTCGGCGGCGGTCTCCTGCACGTCCCCCATGTCTTCTTCAGTCCTCTCTCAGGATTCCAATCACAGCGCCTGACGTTTCAGCCAATCAGGTGACCGGTAACAGACCCGGCAACCTGATTGGCAGAGCGGCGGATTCAGTGTTAGCAAAGCAAATTCCTTCACTTTGCTAACACACAGCTGAGTGAACAGCGAACGGCCAGCATGGCGCCCGCTGTTCACATTTTTGGGCGCCTATTAGAGCCTTCGGTTCTAATCAGGCACTTCCAAAAACACCCCCGTCCTGCTGTAATTCAGGCGACCGGCGCCCGAAAAGGGGCCGGACACCTGAATAGGGGGTGTCAGCGGCGACCATAGATAGATTCATGCAATACATGAATCTATCTATTGGTGATAGAGCGGTGCAGGAGAGAGGGGGCGGCGCTCCTGCGCCCTTTATTGACGCACCGCCACTGCATCAGTCTCTGTACCAGAGGAGCTTACACTCTAATACATTTATCTGAACCTAGAGATCAGTTCAGATGTCAGTTTTATATTGTCAATCAGGAGTTGACCACTGACGCATTTCAGGGGTTATACACCTATTTCTCTTCATTGGAGCTGCAATGTAACAGACACATTATATGTAGCAATTGTATTATTTACAGAAATGTATTATTATCTACATTCTAAAAAAAAATATTTAAATACAATAAATCCTCCCTCCGTCCTCCCCTTCAGTCTTGCACAGTTGTCCTCTCCTAGACTCGGGTGACCACGTGTCCCGGATTTCCCGGGACAGTCCCGCATTTTGCAGGTCTGTCCCGGGCACATTCATTCCAGGACAATACAGTGTCCCGGAATGAAACTGACACAGCCACCCCCCCCCCCCCCCCCGGGCCAATCTGATGCCCCCAAAAAAGGCCGCCACATCACAGCTTTACTCACTGACAGTACTTGTCCTGGCCGGGAATGCCTGGAGGAGCACAATCCCCGCCCCCTGCTTGTGATTGGAGAAATCATAAATCCCGCCTCTTGTGTCCAATCACTGTGCTGTGATTCGTTACAGCACAAGCTGATTTTTGGGAAGGGAGGGTGTCCCTGAATGGGAGTTTGGAAATGTGGTCCCCCTATCCTAGACTGAAATGGCTTCCTCTGATTTCACTGCACACTGTGAGCCTCCCACTGCTTGCATCAGGACTGAGGGCTCTTGGGAGGAGTACTGAGGTCGGGGGCTGCGATGTTTTCAGGAAGATGTGTACAGCACCCTGCTGGCCCCTCCCACCAGCCATGACCTGCCTGCATTGCACCGAGAAACACAAATCTTAACCGCTTGCCGACCGCTGCACGACTATTTACGTCGGCAGAATGGCACGGCTGCGCATATAGACGTACCTGCCCTGTGAGTGTGACTGCGGGTCCCGCGGACTCGATGTCTGCCGGTGTCCCGCGATAGTGTCACGGGGCTGCAGAACGGGGAGATGCCTATGTAAACAAGGCATTTCCCTGTTCTGCCTAGTGACAGGACACTGATCTACTGCTCCCTGTCATCGGGAGCAGTGATCAGTGTCGTGTCACTTGTAGCCCATCCCCCACACAGTTATGCCGCGTACACACAACCGTTTTTCCCGTCGAGAAAAATTAAATTTTTTCCTTTGGACGAGAAAAACGCCCGTCTGTGGGCTTTTTGTCGTTTTTCTCGACGGGAAAAACGGCCTTAATCACGACGAGAAAAATTAGAACATGCTCTAATTTTTCTCGTCGTGATTCCCGTCGTTTTTTTGCGCGGCAGTTTTCCCATAGGGAAACACTGCCGGGGAGCCCACACACGGTCGTTTTTTTCGACCAAAAAAAAAAGGTAATTTAAAACGGCCGTGTGTGGGGGGGAACGAGCTGTTCCTCGTTTTTCACGTCGATTTTCTCTACGGTGTTTTCACCGTCGAAAAAATCTATCGTGTGTACGCGGCGTTAGAATCACTCCATGGGACACACTTAACCCCTTCATCGCCCCCTAGTGTTTAACCCCTTCCCTGCCAGTGTCATCTATATAGTTATCAGTGCATTTTTATAGCACTGATCGCTGTATAAGGCTACTTTCACACTGAGGCGCTCGATGCGCTCGCGGTATAGCGGCGCTATTTTTAGCGCAACTATACCATCGTTTTTGCCGCGATTTGCGGGCGCTAGCTGGGTGATTTTAACCCCCGCTAGTGGCCCGAAAAAGGGTTAAAAACGCCCGCAATAACGCCTCTTTGCGGCGTTTTGGAGGCGCTACCCCATTGATTTCAATGGGCAGGGGCGCTATAGGAGCGGTATTTTGACCCTCCTGCAAGCGCAACGCTCCAGTGTGAAAGCCCTCGGGCTTTCACACTGGATACAATTGAGCGTCTTTTTTGGGACGCATTGCAGGCGCTATTTTTAGCGCAATAGCGCCTGCAAAGCGCCTTAGTGTGAAAGGGGCCTAAATGTCAATGGTCCCAAAATAGCGTCAAAATTGACTGATGTGTCCGCCATAATGTCGCAGTCACGATAAAAATTGCTGATCGCCGCCATTACTAGTAAAAAATTATTTATAAAAAAAATCTATAATTCTATTCCCTATTTTGTAGAAGCTATAACTTTTGCGCAAACCAATCAATAAACGCTCATTGTGATTTTTTTTTACCACAAATATGTAGAAGAATACGTATCGGCCTAAACTGAGGAAAAAAATGTTTTTTTATATATTTTGGGGCTATTTATTATAGCAAAAAGTTAAAAAAATTTTTGTTTATAGCGCAAAAAATAAAAACCGCAGAGGTGATCAAATACCACCAAAAGAAAGCTCTATTTGTGGGGAAAAAAAAGACATCAGTTTTGTTTGGGAGCCACGTCGCACAACCGCGCAATTGTCAGTTAAAGCAACGCAGTGCCGCATCGCAAAAAGTGCTCTGGTCAGGAAGGGGGTAAATTCTTCCGGGGCTGAAGTGGTTAACCACTTGTCCACCGCCCACTGTCAATTGACGGCGGGCGGAGGATACTCTCGTTCTGGGAGGACGTCATATGACGTCCTCCCTTTAAAACGAGCTAGGAGGCGCGCGCTTGAAGCCAGCGGCGCGGGCGCGCGCCCGCCGCGTTCACGAGGCCCCGGTGCGCGTGCCCGGCGGCCGCGATTGCCGCCGGGCACCCGCGATTGCCCGGGAAACGAGCAGGAAAGTGGGTCTCTGTGTGTAAACACAGAGATCCACGTCCTGTGAGGGAGAGGGGACCGATGGTGTGTCCCTTGTACATAGGGACAACCATCGGTCACCTCCCCCAGTCAGTCACCTCCCCCCACAGTAAGAACACATTGAGGGAACATATTTAACCCCTTCCCGCCCCCTAGTGGTTAACCCCTTCCCTGCCAATCACATTTATACAGTAATCAATGCATTTTTATAGCAGGGATCGCTGTATAAACGTGAATGGTCCCAAAAATGTGTCAAAAGTGTCCGATGTGTCCGCCGCAATATCGCAGTCACAATAAAAAATCGCAGATCGCCGCCATTACTAATAAAAAAATAAAAAAATTAAAATGCTATAAATCTATCCCCTATTTTGTACACGCTATAACTTTTGCGCAAACCAATCAATACGCGCTTATTGCGATTTTTTTTTTTTACCAAAAATATGTAGAAGAATACGTATCGGCCTAAACTGAGGAAAATTTTATAAAAAATATAAAAAAATGGGTATTTATTATAGCAAAAATTAAAAAATAGTGTTTTTTTTCCAAACTGGACGCTCTTCTTTTGTTTATAGCGCAAAAAATAAAAACCGCAGAGGTGATCAAATACCACCAAAAGAAAGCTCTATTTGTGGGAAAAAAAGGACGCAAATTTCGTTTGGGAGCCACGTCGTTCGACCGCGCAATTGTCATTCAAAGTGTGACAGCGCTGAAAGCTGAAAAATGGCTTGGGCAGGAAGGGGGTTTTCGTGCACAGTAGGGAGGTGGTTAAATAAAGTATGTAATGAAAAGGAAAACGTTTTTTTCTCAAAATGTAATTAGCATGTTGATGGAGGGGAACCAGTTGAAGGCAAAATATAAGCAGAGGGCATTTGACAGGCTGTCATGAGGCGTTATATCGAACTGCACCACCTCATTTAACTCTGTAATACCCCACAACCACATGGCAATCGCATGTACTGCATGCAGTCAGGGCCGGTGCTTCCACTAGGCAAACTCGGCAGCTGCCTAGGGCGCACTGCTGCCTAGGGCGCCCGGCCCCTGGTGTTCATACTCTCTCCTCTCTGCAGCAAGCAACTAAGTCTCAGCATCAGCAGGCACACATAGGGGGTGATTTACTAAAGACCTGCGCCTGTGGTGCAGTGGAGAAATTGGAGCAATTGCACAAAAAACGGGACTTACTGTATATGCACCAAACCATATTTACATAGGAAGCGCTGTTGCGCACTTGCGCAATCTTTCACGCCTACCATTAGCAAGCGAAGCCAATGTAATCTTCAACATTTTTGTCTGAATACTGTAGATAACTTTACTAGTTTACCATCTTCTGTTACCAGGCTAAAAAGTATGTCTATAATATTGTTTAAATGCACAAATTCTGTCCAGAACATGTAGATCTGTCTTTACAACTAATCAAGCCTTTTTACACTAGGGTGACCAGACATCCCCGGTTTCCAGGGACAGTCCCCGGATTGAGGACACTGTCCCCGGACCAAGTCTGTCCCCGGTTTTGTCCCCGGATTGGATTTGAACAGGGGCTGGGGCAATTTCAAAGACAGTCAGTGCAAAAAAAAATAAAAAAATAATCTGAATTACACCCCCCCCCCACCCGCTCCTACTAGCTTAGGGGGGTGTATTTTTTCCCATTATCTGTGCCCCTTTCTGATGATCATGTGCTGGTCGGAGCGGAGGGAATATTTCTTCAGTTTCGGGTGCCCATTGATCTCCGTTCGCATGTTCTTCTGCCTTGGCTCAAGCCCCGGCCAGCCGCCTGCCAGCTTATCTTCTTGCCTTCGCTGGCGGAGTGATCTTCCTCCGCACCTCACCCAGTAGTAGCCGGGGCCCAGAGAGTGAGACTTGAGAGGCTGTTAGGCGGGCGGCGGCGGCGATGGGCAGAAAGTTGCTAAATGTCGCTATTACTAGTAAAAAAAAAAAAAAATATGTCCCCGGATTTCATTTTAAAAATCTGGTCACCTTATTTTATACCCTTCTTTCAGCTTACTCAACTGCACATGTGCATTGACAAAACACACCATTTTATGCTCGCCTGACACACCGCACACGCTTTAGCTTGTTAAATATGTGCGTTGCACACGGGCGCATCTGCGTTCTCCAGAGTGCACAACTGCTTATACATATAAGCCTGAATCTATACTATTCTGCTAACCCCTTTCCTCTCTTCAACTTTCTGGTTACTGAAGCAAAAGAGAAAATAAACTCTTGTTGGAGTTGAAGTTTTGTGTGGACATTGACCTTCTTTGGGAAAGGTAAAGACTTACCTCTATATAGTCTAGAGGGGAGAACCAGTGGAAGGAAGCAACTTGCTGCGGGACCCAAATACATAACACCGCCTGACCTCTAACCCAGAGGACGCGGGTATGTGGCATGGTGTGTCTGACCCCCCCCTAAAAGGAAGGTAAGGGGGGAAAGGATCTGTGTGCTACAATAGACTATCACCATAAAATGCACAATTACAAGTCCAGGAAACATCGGCACAGTTGTTGATAGGAGGAAGATCTCTGGAATGATTATTGAGTTGTTTCAAAAAGAAATGAATGAAAGGAATAAAAGTGGAAGCAATATTCTCCATGTGATAAGGAAAAGCTCATTAACATGATCAGCATTACAATGAGCAAGTGCCCGATGTCTGTTTCATATTTAAGAATGTATATGCGCCCGTACGCGCAACGATTCCGCGAATCCGGCGCAAGTCGACAGCACGCGCCACGTCGCAATAATTATTCCTGCCCGTGCAGATGCGCCAACATTTTCTTATATCAGCCCCATAGTGTCAGAGGCGCAGCGGCGGTGGAGGATTGTGTCTGTGTCCAGACTCCAGAATGAATGGAAGTAAGCAAACATTCATTAATGGGTGCTGGTGAGACTGCATTGGATGGGTGCTTCCTTAAAAAGGTGTACATGGGCAGGGCAAAGGGGGTTGGGTCAGGGGTGGAGCCCGGGGGGCGCAAAATGAGGTTTCACCTAGGGTGTCAAAAATCCTTGTACCAGCCCTGCATGCGGTTACAACATGGCCCCATTGAAATCAATGGGTGAGTTCGACAAGTGGTGCTGCTTGCTGCAAGTTAGGGGCTCTTTCAGGCTCATTGATGGAGGTGGGGAGGGAAGGCTCATTGATGGAGGTGGGGGGAAGACTCATTGATTGAGGCGGGGAGGGAAGGCTCATTGATGAAGGTGGGGAGGGAAGGCTCATTGATAGAGGCGGTGGAGGGAAAGTTCATTGATGGAGATGGGGGAGGGAAGGCTCATTGATGGAGATGGGGAGAGAAGGCTCTTTGATGGAGGTGGGGAGGGAAGGCTCATTGATGGAGGTGGGAAGGGAAGGCTCATTGATGGAGGTGGGAAGGGAAGGCTCATTGATGGAGATGGGGAGAGAAGGCTCTTTGATGGAGGTGGGGAGGGAAGGCTCATTGATGGAGGTGGGGATGGGAAGGCTCATTGATGGAGGTGGGGAGGGAAGGCTCATTGATGGAGGTGGGAAGTGAAGGCTCGTTGATGGAGGTGGGGGAGGGAAGGCTCGTTGATGGAGGTGGGGAGGGAAAGCTCATTGATGGAGATGGGGAAAGAAGGCTCATTGATGGATGTGGGGAGGGAAGGCTCATCGATGGAGGTGTAGAATGGAACGCTCATTGATGGAGGTGGGGAGGGAAGGCTCGATGGAGATGGGGAGGGAAGGCTCGTTGATGGAGGTGGGGAGGGAAGGCTCGTTGATGGAGGTGGGGAGGGAAAGCTCATTGATGGAGATGGGGAAAGAAGGCTCATTGATGGATGTGGGGAGGGAAGGCTCATTGATGGAGGTGGGGAGGGAAGACTCATTGATGGAGGTAGGGAAGGGAAGGCTCATTGATGGAGGTGGGGAGGGAAGGCTCATTGATGGAGGTGGGGAAAGAAGGCTCATTGATGGAGGTGGGAAGGGAAGGCTCATTGATGGAGGTGGGGGAGGGAAGGCTCATTGATGGAGGTGGGGGAGGGGAAGCTCATTGATGGAGGTGGGAGAGGGAAGACTCATTGATGGAGGTGGGGAGGGAAGGCTCATTGATGGAGGTGGGGAGGGAAGGCTTATTGATGGAGGTGGGAAGGGAAGGCTCATTGATGGAGGTGGGGGAGGGAAGGCTCATTGATGGAGGTGAGGGAGGGGAAGCTTATTGATGGAGGTGGGGAGAGGAGGTTCATTGATGGAGGTGGGGGAAGGGAAGCTCATTGATGGAGTTTTGAGAAGGGAAGGTTCATTGATGGAAGTGGGAAGAGAAGGTTAATTGATGGAGGTGGGGAGGGAAGGCTCACTGATGGAGGTGGGGAGAGAAGTCTCATTGATGGAGGTGGGAAGGGAAGGCTCATTTATGGAGGTGGGGGAGGGGAGGCTCATTGATGGAGGTGGGGGAGGGGAAGCTCATTGATGGAGGTGGGGAGAGAAGGTTCATTGATGGAGGTGGGGGGAAGGCTCATCGATGGAGGTGTAGAATGGAACGCTCATTGATGGAGGTGGGGAGGGAAGGCTCGTTGATGGAGGTGGGGAGGGAAGGCTCATTGATGGAGGTGAGGAGGGAAGGCTCATTGATGGATGTGGGGAGAGAAGGCTCATTGATGGAGGTGGGGAGGGAAGACTCATTGATGGAGGTAGGGAAGGGAAGGCTCATTGATGGAGGTGGGGAGGGAAGGCTCATTGATGGAGGTGGGGAAAGAAGGCTCATTGATGGAGGTGGGAAGGGAAGGCTCATTGATGGAGGTGGGGGAGGGAAGGCTCATTGATGGAGGTGGGGAGGGAAGGCTCGTTGATGGAGGTGGGGAGGGAAGGCTCATTGATGGAGGTGGGGAGGGAAGGCTCATTGATGGATGTGGGGAGAGAAGGCTCATTGATGGAGGTGGGGAGGGAAGACTCATTGATGGAGGTAGGGAAGGGAAGGCTCATTGATGGAGGTGGGGAGGGAAGGCTCATTGATGGAGGTGGGGAAAGAAGGCTCATTGATGGAGGTGGGAAGGGAAGGCTCATTGATGGAGGTGGGGGAGGGAAGGCTCATTGATGGAGGTGGGGGAGGGGAAGCTCATTGATGGAGGTGGGAGAGGGAAGACTCATTGATGGAGGTGGGGAGGGAAGGCTCATTGATGGAGGTGGGGGAGGGAAGGCTCATTGATGGAGGTGGGGAGGGAAGGCTTATTGATGGAGGTGGGAAGGGAAGGCTCATTGATGGAGGTGGGGGAGGGAAGGCTCATTGATGGAGGTGAGGGAGGGGAAGCTTATTGATGGAGGTGGGGAGAGGAGGTTCATTGATGGAGGTGGGGGAAGGGAAGCTCATTGATGGAGTTTTGAGAAGGGAAGGTTCATTGATGGAAGTGGGAAGAGAAGGTTAATTGATGGAGGTGGGGAGGGAAGGCTCACTGATGGAGGTGGGGAGAGAAGTCTCATTGATGGAGGTGGGAAGGGAAGGCTCATTTATGGAGGTGGGGGAGGGGAGGCTCATTGATGGAGGTGGGGGAGGGGAAGCTCATTGATGGAGGTGGGGAGAGAAGGTTCATTGATGGAGGTGGGGGGAAGGCTCATCGATGGAGGTGTAGAATGGAACGCTCATTGATGGAGGTGGGGAGGGAAGGCTCGTTGATGGAGGTGGGGAGGGAAGGCTCATTGATGGAGGTGAGGAGGGAAGGCTCATTGATGGAGATGGGGAAAGAAGGCTCATTGATGGAGGCGGGGAAAGGAAGGCTCATTGATGGAGGTGGGGAGGGAAGGCTCATTGATGGAGCTGGGGAGGGAAGGCTCATTGATGAAGGTGGGGAAGGGAAGGCTCATTGATGGAGGTGGGGAGGGAAGGCTCATTGATGGAGGCGGGGAAAGAAGGCTCATTGATGGAGGTGGAAAGGGAAGGCTCATTGATGGAGGTGGGGGAGGGAAGGCTCATTGATGGAGGTGGGGGAGGGGCAGCTCATTGATGGAGGTGGGAGAGGGAAGGCTCATTGATGGAGGTGGGGAGGGAAGGCTCATTGATGGAGGTGTGGAGGGAAGGCTCATTGATGGAGGTGGGGAGGGAAGGCTCATTGATGGAGGTGGGGAGGGAAGGCTCATTGATGGAGGCGGGGAAAGGAAGGCTCATTGATGGAGGTGGGGAGGGAAGGCTCATTGATGGAGGTGGGAGAGGGAAGGCTCATTGATGGAGGTGGGGAGGGAAGGCTCATTGATGGAGGTGGGGAGGGAAGGCTCATTGATGGAGGCGGGGAAAGGAAGGCTCATTGATGGAGGTGGGAAGGGAAGGCTCATTGATGAAGGTGGGGGAGGGAAGGCTCATTGATGGAGGTGGGGGAGGGGAAGCTCATTGATGGAGGTGGGAGAGGGAAGGCTCATTGATGGAGGTGGGGAGGGAAGGCTCATTGATGGAGGTGGGGAAAGGAAGGCTCATTGATGGAGGTGGGGAGGGAAGGCTCATTGATGGAGGTGGGAGAGGGAAGGCTCATTGATGGAGGTGGGAGAGGGAAGGCTCATTGATGGAGGTGGGAGAGGGAAGGCTCATTGATGGAGGTGGGGAGGGAAGGCTCATTGATGGAGGTGGGGAGGGAAGGCTCATTGATGGAGGTGGGGAGGGAAGGCTCATTGATGGAGGTGGGGAAAGGAAGGCTCATTGATGGAGGTGGGGAGGGAAGGCTCATTGATGGAGGTGGGGAGGGAGGGCTCATTGATGGAGGTGGGGAGGGAAGGCTCATTGATGGAGGTGGGGAGGGAAGGCTCATTGATGGAGGTGGGGAGGGAAGGCTCATTGATGGAGGTGGGAGAGGGAAAGCTCATTGATGGAGGTGGGAGAGGGAAGGCTCATTGATGGAGGTGGGGAGGGCAGGCTTGCCCATGTTGTCTGATCCTATAGAAGAGCTACTGGAGCTCAAATTGCTGAAAAAGTGAATGCTGGTTCTGATAGAAAGGTGTCAGAACACACAGAGCATCGCTGTTTGGGGCTGTGTAGCCACAGACTGGTCAGCGTGCCCATGCTGACTCGTGTCCACAGCCAAAAGCGCCTACAATGGGCAGGTGAGTGTCAGAACTGGACCATGAAGCAATGGAATTATGTGGCCTGCTCTGATGAATTCAAGAATGGTTTTAGGAAAACAACAAAAAGTTTGAGGTGTTGATTTGGCCTCCAAATTCCCCAGATCTCAATCCAATCAAGCATCTGTGGGATGTGCTGGAGAAACAAGTGTGATCTGTGGAGGCCCCACCTCACAACTTACAGGACTTAAGCCTGGTAAACACGATCGGATTTTCCACGGACAAAGTAAAGGACTTTTGTCCGAAGGGCGTTTGCCATGAACTTGTCTTGCATACAAATGGCAAAGAATTGTTGGCCAACAAACATGAAACTACGTGGTTTTTCAGCTCTTTAGCGCCACCCTTTGCGCAACTTCTGCTTATGTTGTGTTATGGTTAGAATTGCTTGCGTGTTTGTACTTTGGAGTTTTGCTTGACGGACTTGTGTACACACGCTCGAAAAATCCAACAACACACAATTGTTGGTGGAAAATTTTAAAGCATGCTATTTAACATTTGTCCGTGGAAAATCCGACAACAATTGTCCGATGGAACATACAAGCGGTCGGATTTTCCAACAACAGCCTTTCATCCCACAATTCCCATTGGAAAATCCAATGCTACTGACGGTTTTGTTCCAGATACCACAGCGTACCTTCAGAGGTCTAGTGGTGAATGCATATTATTTACATAGTTAGTCAGGTTGAAAAAAGACACAAGTCCATCCAGTTCAACCATAAAAAAAAAAAAGAAATATCGTACAATCCCATATACCCAATTCTATACCCAAAGTTGATCCAGAGGAAGGCAAAAAAAACCCCAGCAGAGCATGATCCAATTTGCTACAGCAGGGGAAAAAAATCCTTCCTGATTCCCCGAGAGGCAATCGGATTTTCCCCAGATCAACTTTACCTATAAATGTCAGTACCCAGTTATATTCTGTACATTTAGGAAATAATCCAGACCTTTCTTATAGCAATCTACTGATCTGGCCAGAACCACCTCTGCAGGGAGTCTATTCCACATTTTCACAGCTCTTACTGTAAAGAAACCTTTCCGTATTTGGAAATCTCTTTTCCTCTAGACGTAAAGAGCGCCCCCTTGTCCTTTGTGATGACCGTAAAGTGAATAACTGAACACCAAGTTCACTATATGGACCCCTTATATATTTGTACATGGTGATCATATCCCCCCTTAATCTCCTCTTCTCAAGAGTGAATAAATTCAGTTCCTCTAATCTTTCCTCATAGCTGAGCTCCTCCATGCCTCTTATCAGTTTGGTTGCCCTTCTCTGCACTTTCTCCAGTTCCCCAATATCCTTTTTGAGAACTGGAGCCCAAAACTGAACTGCATATTCCAGATGGGGTCTTACTAATGGTTTGTACAGATGATATCTCTCTCTCTGGAGTCCATACCTCTCTTATACAAGAAAGGACTTTGCTCGCTTTGGAAACCGCAGCTTGGCATTGCATGTTATTATTGAGCTTATGATCTACCAAAACCCTCAGATCCTTCTCCACTACGGATCCCCCCAGATCCTTCTCCACTACGGATCCCCCCCAGATCCTTCTCCACTACGGATCCCCCCAGATCCTTCTTCACTACGGATCCCCCCAGATCCTTCTTCACTACGGATCCCCCCAGATCCTTCTCCACTACGGATCCCCCCAGATCCTTCTCCACTACGGATCCCCCCAGATCCTTCCCCACTACAGATCTCCCCAGATCCTTCTCCACTACGGATCCCCCCAGATCCTTCTTCACTACGGATCCCCCCAGATCCTTCTTCACTACGGATCCCCCCAGATCCTTCTCCACTACGGATCCCCCCAGATCCTTCTCCACTATGGATCCCCCCAGATCCTTCTTCACTACGGATCCCCCCAGATCCTTCTCCACTACGGATCTCCCCAGATCCTTCTCCACTATGGATCTCCTCAGATCCTTCTCCACTACGGATCCCCCCAGATCCTTCTCCACTATGGATCCCCCCAGATCCTTCTCCACTACGGATCCCCCCAGATCCTTCTCCACTACGGATCCCCCCAGATCCTTCACTACGGATCCCCCCAGATCCTTCTCCACTACGGATCCCCCCCAGATCCTTCTTCACTACGGATCCCCCCAGATCCTTCTCCACTACGGATCTCCCCAGATCCTTCTCCACTACGGATCCCCCCAGTTGTACTCCCCCTAGTATGTATGATGCATTCATATTCTTAGCCCCCAAGTGCATAACTTTACATTTATCAACATTAAACCTCATCTGCCACACAGTCGCCCAATTAGACAGAGCATTGAGGTCGGCTTGTAAATTGGCGACATCCTGTAAGGACGTTATTCCACTGCATAGCTTAGTGTCATCTGCAAACTTGCAAAGACAGAAATGTTATGTTTAATCTCAGACCCAATATCATTTATAAAGATATTAAAAAGTAAGGGTCCCAGCACTGAACCTTGGGGTACACCACTGATAACCTTAGACCATTCAGAGTAAGAATCATTAACCACGACTCTCTGAATTCTGTCTTTTAGCCAGTTTTCTATCCATTTACAAACTGATATTTCCAATCCTGTAGACTTTACCTTACACATGAGCCGTGTGTGGGGAACTGTATCCAACGCTTTTGCAAAATCCAAGTGTACCACGTCCACCGCCACCCCTCTGTCCAAGTATACCACGTCCACCGCCACCCCTCTGTCCAAGTATACCACGTCCACCGCCACCCCTCTGTCCAAGTATACCACATCCACCGCCACCCCTCTGTCCAAGGTTTTACTTACCTCTTCATAAAAAGAAATCAGGTTTGTCTGACAACTTCTGTCTTTCATGAATCCATGCTGTCTGTTGCTTAAATAGTTTTTTTCCAGCAAGAACTCATCTATGTGGTCTTTTAATAATCTCTCCAGTATTTTCCCAACTATAGAAGTTAAACTAACAGGTCTATAGTTACTTGGTAAAGACTTAATTCCCTTTTTAAATATAGGCACCACATTGGCCCTGCGCCAATCCAGTGGTACTATTCCTGTCATTAATGAGTCCCTAAAAATTAAATACAATGGCTTTGAAATTACAGAGCTCAATTCTTTTAGGATCCGTGGGTGGATGCTATCTGGTCCAGGTGCTTTATCCACCTTTATTCCATCTAAATATTTCTGGACCATATCACCTTTGAGCCATTGTGGATTTAGGGCTGTGTCACTACCACCCCCATTATGGACATGAGCTCCCCCATGCTCCATTGTATACACAGAGCTGAAGAAAGTATTTAATAAATTAGCCTTCTCTTTGTCCCCAGTCACCCACTCTAGATTATTTTGTAAAGGGCCTACATGCTCAGACTTGACCTTTTTACTATTAATATATTTGAAGAATTTTTTGGGGTTTGTCCTACTATCTTTTGCAATCTGTCGTTCATTTTGAATTTTTGCATCCTTGATTTCCTTTTTACATATCCTGTTATATTCTTTGTAACATTTAAACGACACTAGTGTTCCCTCATTTTTATATTTTTTAAAAGCTCTTTTCTTATAGTTTATAGCTTTTTTAACTTTGGCAGTGAGCCACATAGGTTTTATTTTTAGCCTTTTAAACTTATTGCCCATGGGAATATACTTTGCAGTGAGTTCACAAACAGTCTTTTTGAAGAATTCCCATTTCTGTTCTGTGCCCATTGATGCCAATATTCCCTCCCAGTCTAAGTCCTGGAGAGCAGGTGGTGTCCATGCTTTGAGGGGTTATGGTGGGTGGTCACAGGGCCGTCTTTTTGCATGGGCTGGCTGGGCAGTTGCCCAGGGCCCCACTAGCCTGGGGGGCCCCACCTGCCTAGCGACCCCAGCCAAGCCTCCGAGAATGCGGGTGAGAGAGCCGGCGGGCAGCTCCGCGGGTGAGAGAGCCGGCGGGCGGCTCCGAGGGTGAGAGAGCCGGCGGGAGGCTCCAAGGGTGAGAGACAGCGGGCGGCTCCGTTGGTGAGCAGCTGTGCGACTCGGTGACGGTGTATGAGCGGACTGCTGGTCAATCAGGGAGCCGGGGGGCGGGGGAGCAGAGAGATGACATCATCTCTTACCGCCCGGTGCCCGCCCTGCATCCCCGCAGTTCTGCCCTCACTTTGCACTGTGTGCAGGCAGCCGCGGCAGCAGAGAGATTACATCATCTCTCTGCTGCCTGACTGGTACTCTGCTGAGTGACTCTGGGACACAACAAGAGACCACCTTAGCAGGAAAGTGAAACAGCAAGTGACAATCTGCAATGTGTGGCATGGGACGTGGCAAGTGACAATCCGCAATGTGTGGCAGCTGACGTGGCAAGTGACAATCTGCACCTGATGACAGGTGACGTGGCAAGTGACAATCTGCATCTGGTGACAGGCGACGTGGCAAGTGACAATCCGCAACGTGTGGCAGGTGACGTGGCAAGTGACAATCCGCAACATGTGGCAGGTGATGTGACAAGTGACAACCCACAAGTGACAATCCGCAACGTGTGGCAGGTGACGTGGCAAGTGACAATCTACATCTGGGGGCAGGTGACAATCTGCATCTGGTGACAGGCGACGTGGCAAGTGACAATCCACAATGTGTGGCATGGGACGTGGCAAGTGACAATCCGCAACGTGTGGCAGGTGACGTGGCAAGTGACAATCCGCAACGTGTGGCAGGTGACGTGGCAAGTGACAACCCGCAATGTGTGGCAGGTGACGTGGCAAGTGACAATCCGCAACGTGTGGCAGGTGACGTGGCAAGTGACAACCCGCAATGTGTGGCAGGTGACGTGGCAAGTGACAATCCGCAACGTGTGGCAGGTGACGTGGCAAGTGAAAATCTACATCTGGTGGCAGGTGACAATCTACATCTAGTGGCAGGTGACAATCTACATCTGGTGGCAGGTGACGTGGCAGGTGATAATCCGCAACGTGTGGCAGGTGATGTGGCAAGTGACAATCCGCAACGTGTGGCAGGTGACGTGGCAAGTGACAATCTGCATCTGATGACAGGTGACGTGGCAAGTGACAATCTGCATCTGATGACAGGTGACGTGGCAAGTGACAATCTGCATCTGATGACAGGTGACGTGGCAGGTGACAATCTGCATCTGGTTACATGCAACGTGGCAAGTGACAATCTGCAACGTGTGGCAAGTAGGAATGAGCCGAACACCCCCCAGGTTGGTTCGCATCAGAACATTTGAACGGACCGAAAGTTTGCGCAAACTTTCGAACCCCATTAAAGTCTATGGGACTCGAACGTCAGAAATCAAAAGTGCAAATTTTAAAGGCTTATATGCAAGTTATTGTCCTAAAAAGTGTTTGGGGACCGGGGTCCTGCCCCAGGGGACATGTATTAATGCAAAAAAAAGTTTTAAAAACTGCAGTTTTTTCGGGAGCAGTGATTTTAATGATGATTAAAGTGAAAAAATAAAAGTGAAATATTCCTGTAAATATCGTGCCTGGGCGTGTGTATGATATGCCTGTGAAGTGGTGCGTGTTTCCCGTGTTTAGAACTGTCCCTGCACAAAATGTCATTTCTGAAGGAAAAAAAGTCATTTAAAACTGCTTGCGGCTTTAATGTCTGTAATGCTTTTTGCCTGCGCACTTGGTTCCAAGGACAAATCAGCACAGGAAGAGGCCATGGAGGAAGAAGAAGAGGAGGGGGTGGAGGAGAGAGGTGTGGCAGAATCACCACTAGTAGAATTTTGGAGGCGTGGCGGTGGAACAACCTCCAACACTACTGCACCTTGTCCTGCACCCTTCCCAGCTGCCAGCAGAGTGACCCAATGGGCCGTGAAAGAAAGGTAACGTCCCTGTCCATGCCTGCTGGACCATGAGTCAGCGGTAATATGCACCTTACCGCTGACCGCCCTGTCCAGCGAGGCCAAGACATTGCCTTCCACATGCCTGTAGAGAGCCGGAATCGCCTTCCGTGCGAAAAAGTGGCGTTTGGGAACCTGCCACTGAGGAACTGCACATTGCACAAACTCACGGAAGGGGGCCGAGTCTACCAACTGAAAAGGCAGCAGTTGAAGCGCTAGCAATTTAGCCAAGCTAGCATTCAACCGCTGGGCATGTGGATGGCTGGGAGTGAACTTCTTTCGACGGTCCAGCAGCTGGGGCAGGGAAATTTGCCTGCTAGAATCGGACGTCGGTGTACTGCTAGCAGAGTGGCCGCAAGTACTTGGCTGTGACACACCTAATTCTACACCTTCATTCCTCTCAGAGCAGGTTTCAGAGAGGAGTGAAGGTATAGTGGGGTTGGCGATCCCAGCTGATGAGGAGCAAGGAGAGGTCCGCCTTGTTCTTTGGTGTGGGTCTTTTAGGTAGTATTGCCAACAGACTGCATGGGAGCTCGACATATGTCTGATTAAGCATGTGGTGCCCAAGCGCTTGCTGTCTAGTCCACGCTTGATACACTTCAGACATATGTTGCAAATAGCAACAGTGCGATCTGCTGCACACGTAACAAAAAAGGCCCACACCAAAGAACTTTTGGAATAACGCACAGAGTCACCAGCGCCCTGCACTTGCAGAGCTCTGCGGTGTGATGCAGTCGGTTGGCTGCCCTTAAGCTGGCCCCTGGAGGGCATCCTGCCTCGTTGGAGATGTGCCTCCTCCTCCTCCCTCCTATCAGGTACCCATTTAGAGTCAGTGACCTCATCATCCCCTCCCTCCTCGTCACTGGAGCAAACCTGGCAGTATGCTGCAGCTGGGGGAACATGACTGCCAGTTTGTTGTGCTTCTTGGGCAACCCCTCTCTCTGGGCTCACGTTACTGCCTTCCTCAAGCTGGGTACCATCATCGGAGCCTTCAAAACGCTGCGCATCCTCCTGCAGCATGTACCCAACACTGTGGTCAAACAGTTTGGGGGACTCCTCCGGTGGGGCTAGGGAAGGAGTAACTGATGATGACCTCAAGTTTAAGGAATAGGCCGCTTTGGCAACTGCATTGGCAGCCAAGGTAGCCTGGGTGACAGAGGATGAGGAGAATGAGGACGGCTTGGTCATCCACTCTACCAACTCTTCGGCATGTTGTGTCGCAACATGGCCAGCTGCCGAAAAAAAGGACAAGCGTGCCCCACGGCCACGTGCTGATGAGGATGCACCGTGTCCACAACCAGCACTGTTGCCTCTAGACACAGAGCCTGCTTGCCCTCTTTTATTGGCCTGTGACTGTCTGCCTCTCCTTGTTGGCCTTCCAGACATACTGTCTTTGATGTATTGGAATAGGTACACAAGGAATGGCCTGCAGTGAGATGTAGCTGCACAAGCTGGGATGTACAGGTCCTTCTCAAAAAATTAGCATACTGTGATAAAGTTCATTATTTTCTGTAATGTACTGATAAACATTAGACTTTCATATATTTTAGATTCATTACACACAACTGAAGTAGTTCAAGCCTTTTCTTGTTTTAATATTGATGATTTTGGCATACAGCTCATGACAACCCAAAATTCCTATCTCAAAAAATTAGCATATCATGAAAAGGTTCTCTAAACGAGCTATTAACCTAATCATCTGAATCAACTAATTAACTCTAAACACCTGCAAAAGATTCCTGAGGCTTTTAAAAACTCCCAGCCTGGTTCATTACTCAAAACCGCAATCATGGGTAAGACTGCCGACCTGACTGCTGTCCAGAAGGCCATCATTGACACCCTCAAGCAAGAGGGTAAGACACAGAAAGAAATTTCTGAACGAATAGGCTGTTCCCAGAGTTCTGTATCAAGGCACCTCAGTGGGAAGTCTGTGGGAAGGAAAAAGTGTGGCAGAAAACGCTGCACAACGAGAAGAGGTGACCGGACCCTGAAGAAGATTGTGGAGAAGGACCGATTCCAGACCTTGGAGGACCTGCGGAAGCAGTGGACTGAGTCTGGAGTAGAAACATCCAGAGCCACCGTAAACAGGCGTGTGCAGGAAATGGGCTACAGGTGCCGCATTCCCCAGGTCAAGCCACTTTTGAACCAGAAACAGCGGCAGAAGCGCCTGACCTGGGCTACAGAGAAGCAGCACTGGACTGTTGCTCAGTGGTCCAAAGTACTTTTTTCGGATGAAAGCAAATTTTGCATGTCATTCGGAAATCAAGGTGCCAGAGTCTGGAGGAAGACTGGGGAGAGGGAAATGCCAAAATGCCTGAAGTCCAGTGTCAAGTACCCACAGTCAGTGATGGTCTGGGGTGCCATGTCAGCTGCTGGTGTTGGTCCACTGTGTTTTATCAAGGGCAGGGTCAATGCAGCTAGCTATCAGGAGATTTTGGAGCACTTCATGCTTCCATCTGCTGAAAAGCTTTATGGAGATGAAGATTTCATTTTTCAGCACGACCTGGCACCTGCTCACAGTGCCAAAACCACTGGTAAATGGTTTACTGACCATGGTATTACTGTGCTCAATTGGCCTGCCAACTCTCCTGACCTGAACCCCATAGAGAATCTGTGGGATATTGGGAAGAGAAAGTTGAGAGACGCAAGACCCAACACTCTGGATGAGCTTAAGGCCGCTATCGAAGCATCCTGGGCCTCCATAACACCTCAGCAGTGCCACAGGCTGGTTGCCTCCATGCCACGCCGCATTGAAGCAGTCATTTCTGCAAAAGGATTCCCGACCAAGTATTGAGTGCATAACTGAACATAATTATTTGAAGGTTGACTTTTTTTGTATTAAAAACACTTTTCTTTTATTGGTCGGATGAAATATGCTAATTTTTTGAGATAGGAATTTTGGGTTGTCATGAGCTGTATGCCAAAATCATCAATATTAAAACAAGAAAAGGCTTGAACTACTTCAGTTGTGTGTAATGAATCTAAAATATATGAAAGTCTAATGTTTATCAGTACATTACAGAAAATAATGAACTTTATCACAATATGCTAATTTTTTGAGAAGGACCTGTATACTGATTATACTGCAGCTAGCTGAATCGCCTGCCTGCCTGTAGTATTATTAGGAAGAAAACAACAGGAATTGTCTGCAGTGAGCTTTAGATGCACACTGTGCACAGGATACAGTACACTGACTGAAAATACTGCAGCTGCCTGCCTGCCTGTGGTATTATTAGGAAGAGAACACCAGCAATTGTGTAAAGTTAGCTTTAGTTGCACACTGTGCACAGGATAAAGTACACTGACTGAAAATACTGTGGCTGCCTGCCTGTAAGTATATTAGGAAGAGAATAACAGGAACGGATCTAGCTAAACTGAATACAGTGTGTATATATATATACACACAACACCTGGGATGCATATATATACTAAATACACTGACTGCAGCTAACTGACTCGCCTGCCTGCTCTATCTAACTCAAATGAAATGACACTGTCTCTCTCTCTCTCTCTCTCAGCACGCCGGAATACACTACACAAGGCCGACTTCCAGGCGGCCTTATATAGTGTGGGGCGTGTACTAAATCCTGTGAGGCATATTTGGCCAAAGCCACCCTGTCTTTGGCCAATTATGGCTCTCTGTTCTTACCGTGCTGTGATTGGCCAAAGCATGCGGGTCATAGTTCATGCTTGGCCAATCATCAGCCAGCAATGCACTGCACTGAATTATGGGCCGTGACGCGCCACTCGAATTTGGCGCGAACGGCCCATAATGTTCGTAAATTCGACGAACGGTCGAACGGCCGATGTTCGAGTCAAACTTACGTTCGACTCGAACTCGAAGCTCATGCCTAGTGGCAAGTGACACACTCGGGGCTCCCACTGATTCGGCATTATGGTGAGTTGAACTATTTCAGTTTTTATAACAATGTAATAATAGTAATAATGCGCTTCAATCATCCTGACACCACAACAAGCATGGTGCCGGGATGATTGAAGCGCCAACACCAACCATTGCCCCGATAAATTTACCCCAGTACCAATAAATATAGCCTTATTGATAATTTGCATTTTTATTCTCAGGCGTGATTGTGTAGACAGGGCCCCAGTGCCCTGTATTGCCCGGGGGCCTATAATGCTCTTAAGATGGCACTGGGTGGTCATAATGTTATGGCTGATCAGTCGGGTTATATATATATATATATTTTTGTAAGGCAGATGATATTGATACATTGTATCAATATCATTGTATCAGAGTATTCCCTTCACACATCTACATACCTTCAGAGGTCTAGCTACTTCAGGCCCAGAGGCCGTCATATGACGTCCTCGGCTTTGTGGGGGTATACCTGAATGAAGGGTGCAGCTACAGGCATCATTAAGATATTGGCGGTTTCAGACGGCGATTCCCTGCACCATGAGAACGATCATAGCGGCTGTTCCATGGGCAGCGTTCTTACGAGCAGCGGAAGGGGACGTCCCCCCCCGTCCGTCCCCCCCCCCCCCCCCCCCCCCGCCGCCCTCCGGTGCTTCTCCCGACTCACCTGTGCGATCGGTGAGTCGGTGAAAGGATCCACCGGCCCCGGATGTTGATCAAAGAGATTTCCGGCGGACCAGATGGTCGCCGGTGTCTCTATGATCGTCAGAGGCCGGGCGCGATGTTATGACGTCACGCCCGGCCTCTGCATTCAAAAAACGGCGCCGCTTCGGCTTTAAAGCGGTGATCTTTTTTTTTTTAGGCTTCCCAGCCTAGTGGTGAGATGTGGGGTCTTATTGACCCCCCATATCTCACTGTAAAGAGTGTCCTGTCATGTCATATTCCTATTACAAGGGATGTTTACATTCCTTGTAATAGGAATAAAAGTGATCAAAATTATTATTATTTTTTTTTAAAGTGTCAAAATAAAAAAAAATAAGTAATATTAACAATAAAAAAAAAAAAAGTTTTTTTACAGTGCCCCTGTCCCCGTGTTTTTGCATGCAGAAGCGAACGCATACGTAAGTCCCGCCCACATATGAAAACGGTGTTCAAATCACACATGTGAGGTGTCGCCGCGAACGTTAGAGCGAGAGCAATAATTCTAGCCCTAGACCTCCCCTGTAACTCAAAAAATGTAACCAGTAAAAAAAATTTAAGCGTCTCCTATGGGGATTTTTAAGTACCGAAGTTTGGCGCCATTCCACGAGCGTGTGCAAATTTGAAGCGTGACATGTTAGGTATGTATTTACTCGGCGTAACTTCATCTTTCACATTATGCAAAAAAATTGGGCTAACTTTACTGTTTTGTTTTTTAAAGCATGAAACTGTTTTTTTTTTCCAAAAAAAAAAGCGTTTAAAAAATTGCTGCGCAAATACCGTGTGAGATAAAAAACGTTGCAATGACCGCCATTGTATTCTCTAGGGTCTTTGCTAAAAAAAACATATATAGTGTTTGGGGGTTCTATGTCTCTTTTAAGGAATGGACTTCCTCACTGTTTATTATATAACTTAGAGAATTATTCTAGTAATATTTTGTAGCAGTATTCGGTTACTTTTGCCTGATTCAATACCTTACACCTACGGGTGTTCATTTTGCAGGTTCTGCATCCATTTAATTAGAATAGGGGTGCAGTCCTTGTACTTGCACGTGCACTTTTCCTGTATTTATTCATTTATTTATATTTCTACTCACTTTAGTGTTCACTTACCTTCATTATTCACACGAACCCTCTATAGCAGGGGTCGTCAACCCCCACGCCGCGGCCCACTACCAGGCCGTGGCCTTACTACAGACGGGCCGCGGGTGCGGGCGGCCGGTATGAGACAGCCGGGATATTAGTGCCAGGTGGAAGAGATAAGCGAGCGGGCGGGCGGGCAAGCAGAGATGACATCATCTCTCTCCGCCCCCCGAATCGCTGCTCTTCCGCCCCTTTAGCGTCAATGTCGGAGGTGCGCGGGGAGCAGAGAGATGACATCTCTCACCGCCCCCCGCATCACCACTCTTCTGCCTTCACTCGGCACCCACCACATGGACTAGTGCTGCCACCAATGCAGTAACAATTTGCATCTGGTGGCAGGTGATGTGGCAAGTGACATTCCGCATCTGGTGACAGGCAATGTGGCAAGTGACATTCCGCATCTGGTGACAGGCAATGTGGCAAGTGACATTTCGTATCTTGTGGCAGGCAGCGTGGCAAGTGACATTCCGCATCTGCTGAAAGGCAACGTGGCAGGTGACGTGGCAAGTGACATTCTGCATCTGGTGGCAGGCAATGTGGCAAGTGACATTTTGTATCTTGTGGCAGGCAGCGTGGCAAGTGACATTCCGCATCTGCTGAAAGGCAACGTGGCAGGTGACGTGGCAAGTGACATTCCGCATCTGCTGAAAGGCAACGTGGCAGGTGATGTGGCAAGTGACATTCCGCATCTGGTGGCAGGTGATGTGGCAAGTGACATTTCGTATCTTGTGGCAGGCAGCGTGGCAAGTGACATTCCGCATCTGCTGAAAGGCAACGTGGCAGGTGACGTGGCAAATGACATTCCGCATCTGGTGACAGGCAACGTGGCAGGTGACGTGGCAAGTGACATTCTGCATCTGGTGGCAGGTGATGTGGCAAGTGACATTCCGCATCTGGTGACAGGCAATGTGGCAAGTGACATTTCGTATCTTGTGGCAGGCAGCGTGGCAAGTGACATTCTGCATCTGCTGAAAGGCAACGTGGTAGGTGACGTGGCAAGTGACATTCCGCATCTGCTGAAAGGCAACGTGGCAGGTGACGTGGCAAGTGACATTCCGCATCTGCTGAAAGGCAACATGGCAGGTGACGTGGCAAGTGACATTCTGCATCTGCTGAAAGGCAACGTGGCAGGTGATGTGGCAAGTGACATTCCGCATCTGGTGACAGGCAACGTGGCAAGTGACATTTCGTATCTTGTGGCAGGCAGCGTGGCAAGTGACATTCCGCATCTGCTGAAAGGCAATGTGGCAGGTGACGTGGCAAGTGACATTCCGCATCTGCTGATAGGCAACGTGGCAGGTGACGTGGCAAGTGACATTCCGCATCTGGTGACAGGCAATGTGGCAAGTGACATTTCGTATCTTGTGGCAGGCAGCGTGGCAAGTGATATTCCGCATCTGCTGAAAGGCAATGTGGCAGGTGACGTGGCAAGTGACATTCCGCATCTGCTGAAAGGCAACGTGGCAGGTGACGTGGCAAGTGACATTCCGCATCTGCTGAAAGGCAACGTGGCAGGTGACGTGGCAAGTGACATTCCGCATCTGGTGGCAGGTGATGTGGCAAGTGACATTTCGTATCTTGTGGCAGGCAGCGTGGCAAGTGACATTCCGGATCTGCTGAAAGGCAATGTGGCAGGTGACGTGGCAAGTGACATTCCGCATCTGGTGGCAGGTGATGTGGCAAGTGACATTTCGTATCTTGTGGCAGGCAGCGTGGCAAGTGACATTCCGCATCTGCTGAAAGGCAACGTGGCAGGTGACGTGGCAAGTGACATTCCGCATCTGGTGGCAGGTGATGTGGCAAGTGACATTTCGTATCTTGTGGCAGGCAGCGTGGCAAGTGACATTCCGGATCTGCTGAAAGGCAACGTGGCAGGTGACGTGGCAAGTGACATTCCGCATCTGGTGACAGGCAATGTGGCAAGTGACATTTCGTATCTTGTGGCAGGCAGCGTGGCAAGTGACATTCCGCATCTGCTGAAAGGCAACGTGGCAGGTGAAGTGGCAAGTGACATTCCGCATCTGCTGAAAGGCAACGTGGCAGGTGACATGGCAAGTGACATTCCGCATCTGCTAAAAGGCAACGTGGCAGGTGACGTGGCAAGTGACATTCCGCATCTGGTGGCAGGTGATGTGGCAAGTGACATTCCGCATCTGGTGACAGGCAATGTGGCAAGTGACATTTCGTATCTTGTGGCAGGCAGCGTGGCAAGTGACATTCTGCATCTGCTGAAAGGCAACGTGGCAGGTGACGTGGCAAGTGACATTCCGCATCTGGTGACAGGCAACGTGGCAGGTGACGTGGCAAGTGACATTCTGCATCTGGTGGCAGGCAATGTGGCAGGTGACGTGGCAAGTGACATTCTGCATCTGGTGGCAGGCAATGTGGCAAGTGACATTTTGTATCTTGTGGCAGGCAGCGTGGCAAGTGACATTCCGCATCTGCTGAAAGGCAACGTGGCAGGTGACGTGGCAAGTGACATTCTGCATCTGGTGACAGGCAACGTGGCAGGTGACGTGGCAAGTGACATTCTGCATCTGGTGGCAGGCAATGTGGCAAGTGACATTTTGTATCTTGTGGCAGGCAGCGTGGCCAGTGACATTCCGCATCTGCTGAAAGGCAACGTGGCAGGTGACGTGGCAAGTGACATTCCGCATCTGCTGAAAGGCAACGTGGCAGGTGATGTGGCAAGTGAAATTCCGCATCTGGTGGCAGGTGATGTGGCAAGTGACATTTCGTATCTTGTGGCAGGCAGCGTGGCAAGTGACATTCCGCATCTGCTGAAAGGCAACGTGGCAGGTGACGTGGCAAATGACATTCCGCATCTGGTGACAGGCAACGTGGCAGGTGACGTGGCAAGTGACATTCTGCATCTGGTGGCAGGTGATGTGGCAAGTGACATTCCGCATCTGGTGACAGGCAATGTGGCAAGTGACATTTCGTATCTTGTGGCAGGCAGCGTGGCAAGTGACATTCTGCATCTGCTGAAAGGCAACGTGGCAGGTGACGTGGCAAGTGACATTCCGCATCTGGTGACAGGCAATGTGGCAAGTGACATTTCGTATCTTGTGGCAGGCAGCGTGGCAAGTGACATTCTGCATCTGCTGAAAGGCAACGTGGCAGGCAGCGTGGCAAGTGACATTCTGCATCTGCTGAAAGGCAACGTGGCAGGTGACGTGGCAAGTGACATTCTGCATCTGCTGAAAGGCAACGTGGCAGGTGACGTGGCAAGTGACATGTGGCAAGTGACATTCCGCATCTGGTGACAGGCAACGTGGCAAGTGACATTTCGTATCTTGTGGCAGGCAGCGTGGCAAGTGACATTCCGCATCTGCTGAAAGGCAATGTGGCAGGTGACGTGGCAAGTGACATTCCGCATCTGCTGAAAGGCAACGTGGCAGGTGACGTGGCAAGTGACAGTCCGCATCTGGTGGCAGGTGATGTGGCAAGTGACATTCCGCATCTGGTGACAGGCAATGTGGCAAGTGACATTTCGTATCTTGTGGCAGGCAGCGTGGCAAGTGACATTCCGCATCTGCTGAAAGGCAACGTGGCAGGTGACGTGGCAAGTGACATTCCGCATCTGGTGACAGGCAATGTGGCAAGTGACATTTCGTATCTTGTGGCAGGCAGCGTGGCAAGTGACATTCCGCATCTGCTGAAAGGCAATGTGGCAGGTGACGTGGCAAGTGACATTCCGCATCTGCTGAAAGGCAACGTGGCAGGTGACGTGGCAAGTGACATTCCGCATCTGCTGAAAGGCAACATGGCAGGTGACGTGGCAAGTGACATTCTGCATCTGCTGAAAGGCAACGTGGCAGGTGATGTGGCAAGTGACATTCCGCATCTGGTGACAGGCAACGTGGCAAGTGACATTTCGTATCTTGTGGCAGGCAGCGTGGCAAGTGACATTCCGCATCTGCTGAAAGGCAATGTGGCAGGTGACGTGGCAAGTGACATTCCGCATCTGCTGATAGGCAACGTGGCAGGTGACGTGGCAAGTGACATTCCGCATCTGGTGACAGGCAATGTGGCAAGTGACATTTCGTATCTTGTGGCAGGCAGCGTGGCAAGTGACATTCCGCATCTGCTGAAAGGCAATGTGGCAGGTGACGTGGCAAGTGACATTCCGCATCTGCTGAAAGGCAACGTGGCAGGTGACGTGGCAAGTGACATTCCGCATCTGCTGAAAGGCAACGTGGCAGGTGACGTGGCAAGTGACATTCCGCATCTGGTGGCAGGTGATGTGGCAAGTGACATTTCGTATCTTGTGGCAGGCAGCGTGGCAAGTGACATTCCGGATCTGCTGAAAGGCAACGTGGCAGGTGACGTGGCAAGTGACATTCCGCATCTGGTGACAGGCAATGTGGCAAGTGACATTTCGTATCTTGTGGCAGGCAGCGTGGCAAGTGACATTCCGGATCTGCTGAAAGGCAACGTGGCAGGTGAAGTGGCAAGTGACATTCCGCATCTGCTGAAAGGCAACGTGGCAGGTGACATGGCAAGTGACATTCCGCATCTGCTAAAAGGCAACGTGGCAGGTGACGTGGCAAGTGACATTCCGCATCTGGTGACAGGCAATGTGGCAAGTGACATTCCGCATCTGGTGACAGGCAATGTGGCAAGTGACATTTCGTATCTTGTGGCAGGCAGCGTGGCAAGTGACATTCTGCATCTGCTGAAAGGCAACGTGGCAGGTGACGTGGCAAGTGACATTCCGCATCTGGTGACAGGCAACGTGGCAGGTGACGTGGCAAGTGACATTCTGCATCTGGTGGCAGGCAATGTGGCAGGTGACGTGGCAAGTGACATTCTGCATCTGGTGGCAGGCAATGTGGCAAGTGACATTTTGTATCTTGTGGCAGGCAGCGTGGCAAGTGACATTCCGCATCTGCTGAAAGGCAACGTGGCAGGTGACGTGGCAAGTGACATTCTGCATCTGGTGACAGGCAACGTGGCAGGTGACGTGGCAAGTGACATTCTGCATCTGGTGGCAGGCAATGTGGCAAGTGACATTTTGTATCTTGTGGCAGGCAGCGTGGCAAGTGACATTCCGCATCTGCTGAAAGGCAACGTGGCAGGTGACGTGGCAAGTGACATTCCGCATCTGCTGAAAGGCAACGTGGCAGGTGATGTGGCAAGTGAAATTCCGCATCTGGTGGCAGGTGATGTGGCAAGTGACATTTCGTATCTTGTGGCAGGCAGCGTGGCAAGTGACATTCCGCATCTGCTGAAAGGCAACGTGGCAGGTGACGTGGCAAATGACATTCCGCATCTGGTGACAGGCAACGTGGCAGGTGACGTGGCAAGTGACATTCTGCATCTGGTGGCAGGTGATGTGGCAAGTGACATTCCGCATCTGGTGACAGGCAATGTGGCAAGTGACATTTCGTATCTTGTGGCAGGCAGCGTGGCAAGTGACATTCTGCATCTGCTGAAAGGCAACGTGGCAGGTGACGTGGCAAGTGACATTCCGCATCTGGTGACAGGCAATGTGGCAAGTGACATTTCGTATCTTGTGGCAGGCAGCGTGGCAAGTGACATTCTGCATCTGCTGAAAGGCAACGTGGCAGGTGACGTGGCAAGTGACATTCTGCATCTGCTGAAAGGCAACGTGGCAGGTGACGTGGCAAGTGACATTCCGCATCTGGTGGCAGGTGATGTGGCAAGTGACATTCCGCATCTGGTGACAGGCAACGTGGCAAGTGACATTTCGTATCTTGTGGCAGGCAGCGTGGCAAGTGACATTCCGCATCTGCTGAAAGGCAACGTGGCAGGTGACGTGGCAAGTGACATTCCGCATCTGGTGACAGGCAATGTGGCAAGTGACATTTCGTATCTTGTGGCAGGCAGCGTGGCAAGTGACATTCCGCATCTGCTGAAAGGCAATGTGGCAGGTGACGTGGCAAGTGACATTCCACATCTGCTGAAAGGCAAGGTGGCAGGTGACGTGGCAAGTGACATTCCACATCTGCTGAAAGGCAACGTGGCAGGTGACGTGGCAAGTGACATTCCGCATCTGGTGGCAGGTGATGTGGCAAGTGACATTCCGCATCTGGTGACAGGCAATGTGGCAAGTGACATTTCGTATCTTGTGGCAGGCAGTGTGGCAAGTGACATTCCGCATCTGCTGAAAGGCAACGTGGCAGGTGACGTGGCAAGTGACATTCCGCATCTGGTGGCAGGTGATGTGGCAAGTGACATTCCGCATCTGGTGACAGGCAATGTGGCAAGTGACATTTCGTATCTTGTGGCAGGCAGCGTGGCAAGTGACATTCCGCATCTGCTGAAAGGCAACGTGGCAGGTGACGTGGCAAGTGACATTCCGCATCTGCTGAAAGGCAACGTGGCAGGTGACGTGGCAAGTGACATTCCGCATCTGGTGACAGGCAATGTGGCAAGTGACATTTCGTATCTTGTGGCAGGCAGCGTGGCAAGTGACATTCTGCATCTGCTGAAAGGCAACGTGGCAGGCAGCGTGGCAAGTGACATTTCGTATCTTGTGGCAGGCAGCGTGGCAAGTGACATTCCGCATCTGCTGAAAGGCAATGTGGCAGGTGACGTGGCAAGTGACATTCCGCATCTGCTGAAAGGCAACGTGGCAGGTGATGTGGCAAGTGACATTCCGCATCTGGTGACAGGCGATGTGGCAAGTGACATTCCGCATCTGGTGACAGGCAATGTGGCAAGTGACATTTCGTATCTTGTGGCAGGCAGCGTGTCAAGTGACATTCCGGATCTGCTGAAAGGCAACGTGGCAGGTGACGTGGCAAGTGACATTCCGCATCTGGTGACAGGCAATGTGGCAAGTGACATTTCGTTACTTGTGGCAGGCAGCGTGGCAAGTGACATTCTGCATCTGCTGAAAGGCAACGTGGCAGGCAGCGTGGCAAGTGACATTCTGCATCTGCTGAAAGGCAACGTGGCAGGTGACGTGGCAAGTGACATTCTGCATCTGCTGAAAGGCAACGTGGCAGGTGACGTGGCAAGTGACATTCCGCATCTGGTGGCAGGTGATGTGGCAAGTGACATTTCGTATCTTGTGGCAGGCAGCGTGGCAAGTGACATTCCGCATCTGCTGAAAGGCAACGTGGCAGGTGACGTGGCAAGTGACATTCCGCATCTGGTGACAGGCAATGTGGCAAGTGACATTTCGTATCTTGTGGCAGGCAGCGTGGCAAGTGACATTCCGCATCTGCTGAAAGGCAATGTGGCAGGTGACGTGGCAAGTGACATTCCGCATCTGCTGAAAGGCAAGGTGGCAGGTGACGTGGCAAGTGACATTCCACATCTGCTGAAAGGCAACGTGGCAGGTGACGTGGCAAGTGACATTCCGCATCTGGTGGCAGGTGATGTGGCAAGTGACATTCCGCATCTGGTGACAGGCAATGTGGCAAGTGACATTTCGTATCTTGTGGCAGGCAGTGTGGCAAGTGACATTCCGCATCTGCTGAAAGGCAACGTGGCAGGTGACGTGGCAAGTGACATTCCGCATCTGGTGGCAGGTGATGTGGCAAGTGACATTCCGCATCTGGTGACAGGCAATGTGGCAAGTGACATTTCGTATCTTGTGGCAGGCAGTGTGGCAAGTGACATTCCGCATCTGCTGAAAGGCAACGTGGCAGGTGACGTGGCAAGTGACATTCCGCATCTGCTAAAAGGCAACGTGGCAGGTGACGTGGCAAGTGACATTCCGCATCTGCTGAAAGGCAACGTGGCAGGTGACATGGCAAGTGACATTCCGCATCTGCTAAAAGGCAACATGGCAGGTGACGTGGCAAGTGACATTCCGCATCTGGTGGCAGGTGATGTGGCAAGTGACATTCCGCATCTGGTGACAGGCAATGTGGCAAGTGACATTTCGTATCTTGTGGCAGGCAGCGTGGCAAGTGACATTCCGCATCTGCTGAAAGGCAACGTGGCAGGTGACGTGGCAAGTGACATTCCGCATCTGCTAAAAGGCAACGTGGCAGGTGACGTGGCAAGTGACATTCCGCATCTGCTGAAAGGCAACGTGGCAGGTGACGTGGCAAGTGACATTCCGCATCTGCTGACAGGCAACCTGGCAAGTGACACGCTCAGTGCTCCCACGGATTCTGCATTATGGTGAGTCGGACTATTTAATTTATTACTACAATGTAATAATAGAAATAATGCGCTGACAAATTGCCCGCAAAAAATCGCTTACCCCCCGCGTGCCTACCCCAACCCGGGCCTTGGCACAATTTTCGTCTACGCAGCCGGTCTCCGGTGCCAAAAAGGTTGGGGACCACTTCTCTATAGAGTTCTACCTTTCACATGTTTGTGCGCGACATACTTTTTTGATTTTATGTAATTTTCTAGCAAAAAAATGATGATTTTTCCATGTAGGAGCGAAGTGTCAGAATTGGCCCGGGCCTGAAGTGGTTAGAGGAGTCCATGGTGGGTGGGGGGTCATTATGGCTGATCGGTATATATAGTATATATATTAATAGGAAGATGATATTGATCTATTATACAGAGGATAATGATGCATTGTATATTGATACATTATATAAGTGATATTGATACATTGTATAGGTGATATTGATACACAGAGTATCCCCTTCACACCGTCTGCATACCTTCAGAGGTCTTGTGGAGTCCATGGTGGGGGGTCATTATGGCTGATCAGTATATATATATATATATATTTATAGGAAGATGATAGCAGTACATTATACAGAGGATAATGATACATTGTATATTGATACATTATATAGGTGATATTGATACATTGTAAGCACAGAATATTCCCCGATAGAGACCGCAGAGAGATATCGAATGGTTCATAAAGCACATCTGGATGAGCGTTGTGCGGGTTTTATGAGCTCCGGGTGTCATTGTGTTTTATGACAGTACAGTGACAGTTAGAGGACCGGCGGGGGTCGGGTTTCATCATCACAGGAGTATAGGAAGCGTATCTCCCCCCGGGGGTTGTCTATGACTTCCCTCCTCCTCCAGGCGCACATCCATCATACCGCGGATACAATGTATCGTCTATTCATGGATGGACGTGTCATGTGATATGAAGTCTGTAACCCGGCACCAGACACCTGGGATGTCCTCTGTACCGGGACTTCCAGGGGGGCCGCAACATTTCTTCTCGAAAACGCAACCTCCTTAGTGCGTCCGCGTTCCAAGGCGTTAACGCAGTATTGTGCATTCTGCTGCACCGCCAAAAATGCTGCATGCGTGATTTTTGAACCGTTGTGGTGTGTTCCAATGACTGGGCCGTCTTTTCGCAACTCACACTAACACCGGGTCTCGCCAACGCAGGTAGCACGCATTTCTGCAGTACACTGATGTGTCGTATAAATAATTGTCGTGTTGTTTTTTTGTATATAAAATATGTTTTCACCATTTTTTTTCCTCCCTTTTTACATCTCTGTGTTGCTGATCTCCTGCCACCTCTTTGCAGCCACTTCCTGTCAACATGCACTACGACAATGGTTGTGTAGCGGACCCCCACTCTCTCTCCGTCTGTCTTTAACGGCTGCTCCGGCTCTGGTCTAGGGGTACCTTGGAGGAGAGGGAGGGGCGGGGCACTACGCCAAGCTTTCACCACAAATGTAGTAGGTGTATGCAAAGTTCTGTTACCTTTCGGGCCGGTGTCCTGCAGTAAGAGCTCCTTCTCTGGAATAGTGTCTGTTGTAAAAGAGCCCCACACCACTAAAGTCCAACACTCCTTTATTTCCACAGCATAGAATGTCACACAATCAGTTGGACTTCCTTTAGATGAACAGGGGGTGTGGATACAAGTAAGCCCAGGCACAGCGAACTCTCCTATTCCTGTAATGAGTCGAATAGGCATGGCGCACGGTCTCTGCCACCGACCGTGAAGTGGTAGCTGCCACCTACCGGGTGAACTGTTGCAGCCCCTCTATGGAGTGGGTATTCCTGCGCTACCAATCTGGAGGAGTGTAGGGGTGAATGAAACTATCGCAAGCACCTAGCAGGTTAATCCTAACCTGATAAAGTAAAAGATCTAGATGGAGGGGGGTGGTGCTGCGCTGTTTCTAATATTACATATAATTATAATGATAAAATAATAGTGCACAATGGCTAATAAATATCAATAAATAAACAGGTTGTGGAATATGAATAATAAATACAACTGATCAATTATAGTGATGTAGAAATACTAGAACCATAAAATCAGTAATAAAAATATAAATATATATAAACTGTAAAAGTAAATAAATATATATAAATAAACCTGTGAATAAATACCAAGGTGAACGTTGCTGTGCAAATATGCTGTGACAATGTGTAAATGAAAAAGACGCCTGCAAATTGCAGTATAATAATAAGTGCACAAATGTGACTGCTAATAGGCAAAGTGCAGTACAGTGCTAAAGTGAAGCAGTAAAATAAAGAAAGGTAAAAATTGTCCAATAAGCAAAGGAACACAAATTGAACTCCAAAAGTTCATAGGAGAAGAACAATGGTAAGTGGTGCCCGTGCTGATCAATTTCTTATAGGTGACTGACAATCCTGCAACTTCATATATGTAAGTGGTGCTGTGGTGATGGGGTGTGTGGATCTTCACTTCCGGTGTCACACACTAAGGTAATGGGTGGCCTCTTACCTTGCGGTAATGAGGTAACCGCTTTTGTATAATGGGGGTCAGTAAATCCTTTATCGCGATCTTGGCGTCCAATAGGTAAACCTTTGTAACAGAATGCTGCTGTTCCTCACATATGGAATAACCTATACTGGATCTTTAGGGGTTGCTTACATCTCCCAATGATGGCAGGGTTAGAAAGAGAAAATGGGGTCTCGATCGTGAAGTACGTTTAAAAAGGTGTGTATTTTATTGTTGCATAGGTAATACATATGTTGCTTACATGAACTCACATAAAACAATTTTAAGAAAAAAACGTATCCTAGACGAGCGGCGAGCTCCTGTGCCTCCGTCTGTCTGACTGCCTCTCCGTCCCTACGTGTGGCGTCACGGTCACGTGACTTCATCAGGGGATTTACTGACCCCCATTATACAAAAGCGGTTACCTCATTACCGCAAGGTAAGAGGCCACCCATTACCTTAGTGTGTGACACCGGAAGTGAAGATCCACACACCCCATCACCACAGCACCACTTACATATATGAAGTTGCAGGATTGTCACCTATAAGAAATTGATCAGCACGGGCACCACTTACCATTGTTCTTCTCCTATGAACTTTTGGAGTTCAATTTGTGTTCCTTTGCTTATTGGACAATTTTTACCTTTCTTTATTTTACTGCTTCACTTTAGCACTGTACTGCACTTTGCTTATTAGCAGTCACATTTGTGCACTTATTAATGTTGCAGCCCCTGCCACAGGCCTGTAGATAACGGTCCTTGCTTGCGACCTTTAGGAGGAATGTCTCTGCCAGACTTTTCCTCAATAGAACCACCTTCCGCATGTATCAGCCCCTGTTTGAGAGGGCATCCCTCCAGACGGTCTCCGGAGGCCCTCGCCCGTCACCGGCAGTCTGCTGCACCAGGTCTTCGGAGAGGCCACCCTCCGGTCCATTGCGTCTTAGACTCGGGTATCCATCCCCCGGATACCCTAGGACGATCCCTGCCAGGCGGAACCCAGTGGAAGAAGCTGGGCCCCAGGCTAGGACAAGTACCTCACCCCAGACCGAAGGTGTCTGGGATGGCTCCCGAACTCCCGGTGTCCAGGCCTAGGCCACCTGAACACCGCCCACGGACAGCAGCCCTCAGGCTAAAGGTGCCTGGGACTCGAAGACCCTCGTGGCCAAGATGTCCGTCCCTTTTATGTCCTCTCCCGGCATGCACAGCAGGTTCCCCGCCCCGCTGTACAGGTGCCGCGAGAGGCCACCAAAGGACGCGGCCCTCCAGTAATGGTTCAACCCCAGCCAAGGGCAACAGCGCCACCCTCTGGGCCACAGGGAACTGAGCATCACTGATATTCTGACCCGAACAAACAAATTCAAAACCACATGCCCGCTACAGTTGCATGGCCTTTTATCGGGACGGGTTTCCTGATGGTGGCAACAGTGGGCCATGTCTGTGTGATGTGGGTTAAATGGGCACTTGTAGTCCCCATCAGAAGCCCATGTTAAAGGGTGACAACACAGGAGTAAAATTAGGAAACAGGGACTAGGCGTTGTCACCCTTTAACAGGAAGTGCCCAAATAGGGGCCTTCCTGGCGGGATCACCAGGGACAACAGTAGGCCATTCCTGTTTAATGTGTGCTGAAATGGCCACTTGTAGTCCCCATCAGAAGCCCATGCGACAGGGTGACAACACAGGAGTACAATTAGGAAACAGGGACTAGGCGTTGTCACCCTATAACAGGAAGCACCTCATACTATGATGATTTTCTGTTGCTTGTCGCTTTGCGCCTCGTACTATGATGATTTTCTGTTGCTTGTCGCTCTGCTCCTCGTACTATGATGATTTTCTGTTGCTTGTCGCTCTGCTCCTCGTACTATGATGATTTTCTGTTGCTTGTCGCTCTTCTCCTCGTACTATGATGATTTTCTGTTGCTTGTCGCTCTGCTCCTCGTACTATGATGATTTTCTGTTGCTTGTCACTCTGCGCCTCGTACTATGATGATTTTCTGTTGCTTGTCGCTCTGTGCCTCGTACTATGATGATTTTCTGTTGCTTGTCGCTCTGCTCCTCGTACTATGATGATTTTCTGTTGCTTGTCACTCAGTCCTCGTACTATGATGATTTTTTTGCTGCTTGTCGCTCTTCTCCTCGTACTATGATGATTTTCTGTTGCTTGTTGCTCTTCTCCTCGTACAATGATGATTTTCTGTTGCTTGTCGCTCTGCTCCTCGTACTATGATGATTTTCTGTTGCTTGTCGCTCTGCTCCTCGTACTATGATGATTTTTTTGCTGCTTGTCGCTCTTCTCCTCGTACTATGATGATTTTCTGTTGCTTGTCGCTCTTCTCCTCGTACTATGATGATTTTCTGTTGCTTGTCACTCTTCTCCTCGTACTATGATGATTTTCTGTTGCTTGTCGCTCTGTGCCTCGTACTATGATGATTTTCTGTTGCTTGTCGCTCTGCTCCTCGTACTATGATGATTTTCTGTTGCTTGTCGCTCTGCTCCTCGTACTATGATGATTTTTTTGCGGCTTGTCGCTCTTCTCCTCGTACTATGATGATTTTCTGTGTTGTCACTCTTCTCCTCGTACTATGATGATTTTCTGTTGCTTTTTGCTCTGCTCCTCGTACTATGATGATTTTCTGTTGCTTGTCGCTCTTCTCCTCGTACTATGATGATTTTCTGTTGCTTGTCGCTCTTCTCCTCGTACTATGATGATTTTCTGTTGCTTGTCGCTCTGCTCCTCATACTATGATGATTTTCTGTTGCTTGCTGCTCTTCTCCTCGTACTATGATGATTTTCTGTTGCTTGTCGCTCTGCTCCTCGTACTATGATGATTTTCAGTTGCTTGTCGCTCTGCGCCTCGTACTATGATGATTTTCTGTTGCTTGTCGCTCTTCTCCTCGTACTATGATGATTTTCTGTTGCTTGTCGCTCTGTGCCTCGTACTATGATGATTTTCTGTTGCTTGTCGCTCTGCTCCCCGTACTATGATGATTTTCTGTTGCTTGTCGCTCTTCTCCTCGTACTATGATGATTTTCTGTTGCTTGTCGCTCTGCTCCTCGTACTATGATGATTTTTTTTGCTGCTTGTCGCTCTGCTCCTCGTACTATGATGATTTTTTTTGCTGCTTGTCGCTCTGTGCCTCATACTATGATGATTTTTTTGTTGCTCGTCGCTCTGTGCCTCGTACTATGATGATTTTCTGTTGCTTGTCGCTCTGCTCCTCGTACTATGATGATTTTCTGTTGCTTGTCACTCTGCGCCTCGTACTATGATGATTTTTTTGCGGCTTGTCGCTCTTCTCCTCGTACTATGATGATTTTCTGTGTTGTCACTCTTCTCCTCGTACTATGATGATTTTCTGTTGCTTGTCGCTCTGCTCCTCTTACTATGATGATTTTCTGTTGCTTGTCGCTCTTCTCCTCGTACTATGATGATTTTCTGTTGCTTGTCGCTCTTCTCCTCGTACTATGATGATTTTCTGTTGCTTGTCGCTCTGCTCCTCATACTATGATGATTTTCTGTTGCTTGCCGCTCTTCTCCTCGTACTATGATGATTTTCTGTTGCTTGTCGCTCTGCTCCTCGTACTATGATGATTTTCTGTTGCTTGTCGCTCTGCGCCTCGTACTATGATGATTTTCTGTTGCTTGTCGCTCTGCTCCTCGTACTATGATGATTTTCTGTTGCTTGTCGCTCTTCTCCTCGTACTATGATGATTTTCTGTTGCTTGTCGCTCTGTGCCTCATACTATGATGATTTTCTGTTGCTTGTCGCTCTGCTCCTCGTACTATGATGATTTTCTGTTGCTTGTCGCTCTTCTCCTCGTACTATGATGATTTTCTGTTGCTTGTCGCTCTGCTCCTCGTACTATGATGATTTTTTTTGCTGCTTGTCGCTCTGCTCCTCGTACTATGATGATTTTTTTTGCTGCTTGTCGCTCTGTGCCTCATACTATGATGATTTTTTTGTTGCTCGTCGCTCTGTGCCTCGTACTATGATGATTTTCTGTTGCTTGTCGCTCTTCTCCTCGTACTATGATGATTTTCTGTTGCTTGTCGCTCTGCTCCTCGTACTATGATGATTTTTTTGCTGCTTGTCGCTCTGCTCCTCGTACTATGATGATTTGTTTTGCTGCTTGTCGCTCTGTGCCTCATACTATGATGATTTTTTTTGTTGCTCGTCGCTCTGTGCCTCGTACTATGATGATTTTCTGTTGCTTGTCGCTCTGCTCCTCGTACTATGATGATTTTCTGTTGCTTGTCGCTCTTCTCCTCGTACTATGATGATTTTCTGTTGCTTGTCGTTCTGTGCCTCGTACTATGATGATTTTCTGTTGCTTGTCGTTCTGTGCCTCGTACTATGATGATTTTCTGTTGCTTGTCTCTCTGCTCCTCGTACTATGATGATTTTCTGTTGCTTGTCGCTCTTCTCCTCGTACTATGATGATTTTCTGTTGCTTGTCGCTCTGTGCCTCGTACTATGATGATTTTCTGTTGCTTGTCGCTCTGCTCCTCGTACTATGATGATTTTCTGTTGCTTGTCGCTCTTCTCCTCGTACTATGATGATTTTCTGTTGCTTGTCGCTCTGCTCCTCGTACTATGATGATTTTCTGTTGCTTGCTTGCCGCTCTTCTCCTCATACTATGATGATTTTCTGTTGCTTGTCGCTCTGCTCCTCGTACTATGATGATTTTCTGTTGCTTGCCGCTCTTCTCCTCGTACTATGATGATTTTCTGTTGCTTGTCGCTCTGTGCCTCGTACTATGATGATTTTCTGTTGCTTGTCGCTCTGCTCCTCGTACTATGATGATTTTCTGTTGCTTGTCGCTCTTCTCCTCGTACTATGATGATTTTCTGTTGCTTGTCGCTCTGTGCCTCGTACTATGATGATTTTCTGTTGCTTGTCGCTCTGCTCCTCGTACTATGATGATTTTTTGTTGCTTGTCGCTCTTCTCCTCGTACTATGATGATTTTCTGTTGCTTGTCGCTCTGCTCCTCGTACTATGATGATTTTTTTTGCTGCTTGTCGCTCTGCTCCTCGTAATATGATGATTTTTTTTGCTGCTTGTCGCTCTGTGCCTCGTACTATGATGATTTTTTTTGCTGCTTGTCGCTCTGTGCCTCATACTATGATGATTTTTTTTTGTTGCTCGTCGCTCTGTGCCTCGTACTATGATGATTTTTTTTTGTTGCTCGTCGCTCTGTGCCTCATACTATGATGATTTTTTTTTGCTGCTTGTCGCTCTGCTCCTCGTAATATGATGATTTTTTTTGCTGCTTGTCGCTCTGTGCCTCGTACTATGATGATTTTTTTTTTTTGTTGCTCGTCGCTCTGTGCCTCATACTATGATGATTTTTTTTTGCTGCTTGTCGCTCTGCTCCTCGTACTATGATGATTTTTTTTGCTGCTTGTCGCTCTGTGCCTCGTACTATGATGATTTTTTTGCTGCTCATCACTCTGTGCCTCGTACTATGATGATTTTTTTTGCTGCTTGTCGCTCTGTGCCTCGTACTATGATGAATTTTTTTGCTGCTTGTCGCTCTGTGCCTCGTACTATGATGATTTTCTGTTGCTTGTCGCTCTTCTCCTCGTACTATGATGATTTTCTGTTGCTTGTCGCTCTGCTCCTCGTACTATGATGATTTTCTGTTGCTTGCCGCTCTTCTCCTCGTACTATGATGATTTTCTGTTGCTTGTCGCTCTGCTCCTCGTACTATGATGATTTTCTGTTGCTTGTCGCTCTGCGCCTCGTACTATGATGATTTTCTGTTGCTTGTCGCTCTGCTCCTCGTACTATGATGATTTTCTGTTGCTTGTCGCTCTTCTCCTCGTACTATGATGATTTTCTGTTGCTTGTCGCTCTGCTCCTCGTACTATGATGATTTTTTTTGCTGCTTGTCGCTCTGCTCCTCGTACTATGATGATTTTTTTTGCTGCTTGTCGCTCTGTGCCTCATACTATGATGATTTTTTTTGTTGCTCGTCGCTCTGTGCCTCGTACTATGATGATTTTCTGTTGCTTGTCGCTCTGCTCCTCGTACTATGATGATTTTCTGTTGCTTGTCGCTCTTCTCCTCGTACTATGATGATTTTCTGTTGCTTGTCGCTCTGCTCCTCGTACTATGATGATTTTTTTTGCTGCTTGTCGCTCTGCTCCTCGTACTATGATGATTTTTTTTGCTGCTTGTCGCTCTGTGCCTCATACTATGATGATTTTTTTTGTTGCTCGTCGCTCTGTGCCTCGTACTATGATGATTTTCTGTTGCTTGTCGCTCTGCTCCTCGTACTATGATGATTTTCTGTTGCTTGTCACTCTTCTCCTCGTACTATGATGATTTTCTGTTGCTTGTCGCTCTGTGCCTCGTACTATGATGATTTTCTGTTGCTTGTCGCTCTGCTCCTCGTACTATGATGATTTTCTGTTGCTTGTCGCTCTTCTCCTCGTACTATGATGATTTTCTGTTGCTTGTCGCTCTGCTCCTCGTACTATGATAATTTTCTGTTGCTTGCCGCTCTTCTCCTCGTACTATGATGATTTTCTGTTGCTTGTCGCTCTGTGCCTCGTACTATGATGATTTTCTGTTGCTTGTCGCTCTGCTCCTCGTACTATGATGATTTTCTGTTGCTTGTCGCTCTTCTCCTCGTACTATGATGATTTTCTGTTGCTTGTCGCTCTGTGCCTCATACTATGATGATTTTCTGTTGCTTGTCACTCTGCGCCTCGTACTATGATGATTTTCTGTTGCTTGTCGCTCTTCTCCTCGTACTATGATGATTTTCTGTTGCTTGTCGCTCTGTGCCTCGTACTATGATGATTTTCTGTTGCTTGTCGCTCTTCTCCTCGTACTATGATGATTTTCTGTTGCTTGTCGCTCTGCTCCTCGTACTATGATGATTTTCTGTTGCTTGTCGCTCTGTGCCTCGTACTATGATGATTTTCTGTTGCTTGTCGCTCTGTGCCTCATACTATGATGATTTTCTGTTGCTTGTCGCTCTTCTCCTCGTACTATGATGATTTTCTGTTGCTTGTCACTCTGCTCCTCGTACTATGATGATTTTCTGTTGCTTGTCGCTCTTCTCCTCGTACTATGATGATTTTCTGTTGCTTGTCGCTCTGTGCCTCGTACTATGATGATTTTCTATTGCTTGTCGCTCTGCTCCTCGTACTATGATGATTTTCTGTTGCTTGTCGCTCTTCTCCTCGTACTAAGATGATTTTCTGTTGCTTGTCGCTCTGTGCCTCGTACTATGATGATTTTCTGTTGCTTGTCGCTCTGCTCCTCGTACTATGATGATTTTCTGTTGCTTGTCGCTCTTCTCCTCGTACTAAGATGATTTTCTGTTGCTTGTCGCTCTGTGCCTCGTACTATGATGATTTTCTGTTGCTTGTCGCTCTGCTCCTCGTACTATGATGATTTTCTGTTGATTGTCGCTCTGCTCCTCGTAATATGATGATTTTTTTTGCTGCTTGTCGCTCTGTGCCTCGTACTATGATGATTTTTTTTGCTGCTTGTCGCTCTGTGCCTCATACTATGATGATTTTTTTTGTTGCTCGTCGCTCTGTGCCTCGTACTATGATGATTTTTTTTGTTGCTCATCGCTCTGTGCCTCATACTATGATGATTTTTTTTTGCTGCTTGTCGCTCTGCTCCTCGTAATATGATGATTTTTTTTGCTGCTTGTCGCTCTGTGCCTCGTACTATGATGATTTTTTTTGTTGCTCGTCGCTCTGTGCCTCATACTATGATGATTTTTTTTTGCTGCTTGTTGCTCTGCTCCTCGTACTATGATGATTTTTTTTGCTGCTTGTCGCTCTGTGCCTCGTACTATGATGATTTTTTTGCTGCTCGTCGCTCTGTGCCTCGTACTATGATGATTTTTTTGCTACTCGTCGCTCTGTGCCTCGTACTATGATGATTTTTTTGCTGCTCATCACTCTGTGCCTCGTACTATGATGATTTTTTTTGCTGCTTGTCGCTCTGTGCCTCGTACTATGATGATTTTTTTTTTTGCTCCTCGTCGCTCTGTGCCTCGTACTATGATGATTTTTTTGCTACTCGTCGCTCTGTGCCTCGTACTATGATGATTTTTTTGCTGCTTGTCGCTCTGTGCCTCGTACTATGATGATTTTTTTGCTGCTTGTCGCTCTGTGCCTCGTACTATGATGATTTTTTTTGCTGCTTGTCGCTCTGTGCCTCGTACTATGATGATTTTTTTTGCTGCTTGTCGCTCTGTGCCTCGTACTATGATGATTTTTTTGCTGCTTGTCGCTCTGTGCCTCGTACTATGATGATTTTTTTTTGCTGCTTGTCGCTCTGTGCCTCATACTATGATGATTTTTTTTTGCTGCTTGTCGCTCTGCTCCTCGTAATATGATGATTTTTTTTGCTGCTTGTCGCTCTGTGCCTCGTACTATGATGATTTTTTTTTGTTGCTCGTCGCTCTGTGCCTCATACTATGATGATTTTTTTTTTGCTGCTTGTCGCTCTGCTCCTCGTACTATGATGATTTTTTTTGCTGCTCATCACTCTGTGCCTCGTACTATGATGATTTTTTTTGCTGCTTGTCGCTCTGTGCCTCGTACTATGATGATTTTTTTTTGCTGCTCGTCGCTCTGTGCCTCGTACTATGATGATTTTTTTGCTGCTCGTCGCTCTGTGCCTCGTACTATGATGATTTTTTTGCTACTCGTCGCTCTGTGCCTCGTACTATGATGATTTTTTTGCTGCTTGTCGCTCTGTGCCTCGTACTATGATGATTTTTTTGCTGCTTGTCGCTCTGTGCCTCGTACTATGATGATTTTTTTGCTACTCGTCGCTCTGTGCCTCGTACTATGATGATTTTTTTGCTGCTTGTCGCTCTGTGCCTCGTACTATGATGATTTTTTTGCTACTCGTCGCTCTGTGCCTCGTACTATGATGATTTTTTTGCTGCTTGTCGCTCTGTGCCTCGTACTATGATGATTTTTTTGCTGCTTGTCGCTCTGTGCCTCGTACTATGATGATTTTTTTGCTACTCGTCGCTCTGTGCCTCGTACTATGATGATTTTTTTGCTGCTTGTCGCTCTGTGCCTCGTACTATGATGATTTTTTTGCTGCTCGTCGCTCTGTGCCTCGTACTATGATGATTTTTTTGCTGCTCGTCGCTCTGTGCCTCGTACTATGATGATTTTTTTGCTACTCGTCGCTCTGTGCCTCGTACTATGATGATTTTTTTGCTGCTTGTCGCTCTGTGCCTCGTACTATGATGATTTTTTTGCTGCTTGTCGCTCTGTGCCTCGTACTATGATGATTTTTTTGCTGCTTGTCGCTCTGTGCCTCGTACTATGATGATTTTTTTGCTGCTTGTCGCTCTGTGCCTCGTACTATGATGATTTTTTTGCTGCTTGTCGCTCTGTGCCTCGTACTATGATGATTTTTTTTGCTGCTTGTCGCTCTGTGCCTCGTACTATGATGATTTTTTTTGCTGCTTGTCGCTCTGTGCCTCGTACTATGATGATTTTTTTGCTGCTTGTCGCTCTGTGCCTCGTACTATGATGATTTTTTTGCTGCTTGTCGCTCTGTGCCTCGTACTATGATGATTTTTTTGCTGCTTGTCGCTCTGTGCCTCGTACTATGATGATTTTTTTTGCTGCTCGTCGCTCTGTGCCTCGTACTATGATGATTTTTTTTGCTGCTCATCGCTCTGCGCCTCGTACAAATGATATGGTTGGGTTCCATCGTCGTCTGACTCTCGGCCAGCCCAGGTGATGAGACGTGGATCTGTCTGGCATGCGTATGTCCTCGTGTAACCTCCCCGGCTCTTGTGAAATCCTGGCAGCGGCACAGCCCGGCGGTGTCTTCCTCGCCTCCTCGTGCCGGGACAATGGGACCGTCACACGGAACATCTGCCGCCGTTGTTTTGGCCCGGCGCCCCGCTCTCCGAGCCCCGGATGGTTCTCATAAGGCCGCGAAGGGCTGCCGAGTGCAAACAGATGTGCGCTTCCCTGCCGAGAGCCGAACATATTTCACTAATAAAACACCCCCCCCCCCCCCAACGCCGGGTTCAGGCAGGAGACACAGACTTAAAGCGGCGCTCCACCCAATCCAATGTGACACGACATGTGCAAATAAAGAGGACCTGTCATCAGATATACATTCCTGCACTGTAATGTATCAGTGAAACACTTTCAGGTATTCATTGTCTCTCACAGAAGTCGGCTTTTCTCTCCAGAAGGACGGCACCATCTTTGTTCAGGCATCATCCAGAGTCTCCATCCACTTCCTGGACTGATATGTTTGCTCAGAGATGACACAATCATTAGAGAATGACATTAGAGTGTAAGCTCTTCTGGTACACAGACATGTGACTGTGGGGGAGGGGACATTAGAGTGTAAGCTCCTCTGGTACAGAGAATGGTGTGACTGGCTCAGTGATCTCTGTACAGCGCTGTGGTATGTCGGAAATTCCGACAAGAAAAGTCCGATGTGAGCTTTTGGTCGGAAATTCCGACCGTGTGTAGGCTCCATCAAACTTTTGCTGTCGGAATTTCCGCCAACAAAAGATGGAGAGCAGGTTCTCTATTTTTCCGAAGGGACATTCAGATCGTCTGTATGCAATTCCGACGCGCAAAAAAAAACACGCATGCTCAGAATCAAGCAGAAGAGCCGAACTGCCTATTGAACTTCATTGATCTCGGCTCGTCGTACGTCACCGCGTTCTCGACCTTCGGAATTTCCGACAAGATTTGTGTGACCGTGTGTGTGCAACACAAGTTTGAGCCGACATTCCGTCGGAAAAAAAATCCACGGTTTTCTTGTCGGAATTTCCGATCGCGTGTACGCGGCATCAGTCTTGCAGCTTGCTTCGAATAACGTTTCACACAATTTGGCCGAAATGTGCCAAGATGTTGATGTTGTTTTACCAGTGCATCCTTGAATCTTGGTGAGCTGACATTAGCATATAAGCACTTAATATCGTCATTTAGTAAAACATATAAAAATGTTTTTTTTCTTTATCGGTGTGTTTTGTGTATTTCTTCCAGATCTGTGCAGCAATCCATTGTGAGACTTCCTGCAATGGAGACCGCTCACTGCTGCCCTCTCTCCTTGTACAGGGGGACTGATCTTGTCTCCGCCCCCCTCCTGTAGCTTTCCTTTAGTGGGTGGAGCCTGTTGGGCCCCTCCCACAGCTCTGCTCTCTCTATCCTTGTGCAGGGGGACTGTTCTTGTCTCCGCCCCTCCTGTAGTTTTCTGCAGGCAGCCTGTAGTGGGTGGAGCCTATTAAGCCCCTCCCACAGCTCTGCTGTTGCTCCTTGTGCAGGGCGACTGCTCTTGATTCTGCCCTCTCCTGTAGTATTCCTGTAGTGGGTGGAGCCTGCTGAGCCCCTTCACAGCTCTGCTCTCTCTCTCTCTCTATCCTTGTGCAGGGGGACTGGTCTTGTCTCCGCCCCTCCTGAAGTTTTCTGCAGGCAGCCTGTAGAGGGTGGAGCCTACTGAGCCCCTCCCACAGCTCCGCTGTTGCTCCTTGTGCAGGGCGAATGCTCTCGACTCTGCCCTCTCCTGTAGTATTCCTGTAGTGGGTGGAGCCTGCTGAGCCCCTCCCACAGCTCTGCTCTCTCTCTCTCTCTCTCTCTATCCTTGTGCAGGGTGACTGGTCTTGTCTCTGCTCCCCTCCTGTAGCTTTCCTTTAGTGGGTGGAGCCTGCTGGGCCCCTCTTAGGGCACTAATCTTGTCTCTGCCCCTCCTGTAGTTTTCTGTTTCCTGTAGTTTTCTGCAGGCAGCCTGTAGTGGGTGGAGCCTACTGAGCCCCTCCCACAGCTCTGCTGTTGCTCCTTCTGCAGGGCGACTGCTCTTGATTCTGCCCTCTCCTGTAGTGGGTGGAGCCTGCTGAGCCCCTCCCACAGCTCTGCTCTCTCTCTCTCTATCCTTGTGCAGGGTGACTGGTCTTGTCTCCACCCCTCCTATCGTTTTCTCGTAGTGGCTGGAGACTACTTTGCCCCTCCCACAGCTCTGCTCTCTCTATCCTTGTGCAGGGGGACTGGTCTTGTCTCCGCCCCTCCTGTAGTTTTCTGCAGGCAGCCTGTAGTGGGTGGAGCCTACTGAGCCCCTCCCACAGCTCTGCTGTTGCTCCTTGTGCAGGGCGACTGCACTTGATTCTGCCCTTTCCTGTAGTATTCCTGTAGTGGGTGGAGCCTGCTGAGCCCCTCCCACAGCTCTGCTCTCTCTCTCTCTATCCTTGTGCAGGGTGACTGGTCTTGTCTCCGCCCCTCCTATCATTTTCTCGTAGTGGCTGGAGACTACTTTGCCCCTCCCACAGCTCTGTAGGAGGATGATTTTGTCTCCACCCTCTCCTGTAGTTATCTGTAAGCAGCCTGCTGGGCCCCTCCCACAGCTCTGCTCTCTCTCTTTCCTTGTGCAGGGTGACTGGTCTTGTCTCCGCCCCCTCCTGTAGCTTTCCTTAAGTAGGTGGAGCCTGCTGGGCCCCTCCCACAGCTTTGCTCTCAATCTCTATCCTTGTGCAGGGGGACTGGTCTTGTCTCCGCCCCCTCCTGTAGCTTTCCTTAAGTAGGTGGAGCCTGCTGGGCCCCTCCCACAGCTCTGCTCTCTCTCTCTCTCTCCTTGTGCAGGGAGACTGGTCTTGTCTCCGCCCCCTCCTGTAGCTTTCCTTAAGTAGGTGGAGCCTGCTGGGCCCCTCCCACAGCTCTACTCTCTCTCTCTCCTTGTGCAGGGGGACTGGTCTTGTCTCCGCCCCTAAGATCGTTTTCCTGCTCTCAGCACAGGCTATGTACAGCACAGTGATGATGTCACAGCTACTTTTACAAGGTAATATCTGTGTTTGCAAAGTCATTTGGTGCTCACATAATGAATGTACATCCTTTCTGGCTATTGGGGAATATTTAAAAAAAAAAAAAAAAAGTTTTGTGTCCCCCCCCCGGTGTTCAGCTTTAAGTGAGGATTTTCTATGCAGGAGGCCAACTGCTGAGGGGTGTAGATGGGAAAGTGAACTCGATTTTGAACTTCTTCTCTGCAGTAATCGCACTCCATCACTGCGCCCCCCCCCCCTCCCCCACCCCACCTCCTCCACCCTAACCTGACAACTACCTGTAAATTGTGTCACACAGTTGTCAGCGGTGAGATCACACAATGTCTATGGGCTCTTCAAAGCAGGGAGGCTGTGGGGGGCTTCTCCTGTAAATCTTCCCCCCATGGTGGGGGGGGGGGGGTGCAGGATTTGTGGCCTCCCAACTAAACACAGTGTGTGAGTGTTTCTGCAGAGGGAGATATAAACCAGAGACTGCGGCTTCTCCATACACAGGGATGGCCAGAGATGAGTCTTTAATGTCTTCTGCCTGGCCAGAGCCCAACCAGAGCCCAGGAGAGAGCTGGAGGGGGGAGACGGAACCGAGACCCTCCTCCCCGAAACCCCTCCAAGTCTCCTCTCTATATAATCACGTCCCCATTTAACCCCCTCCATCCCAAATCCACATCTACAACACCCCCCAACCACCAGCGCTGCGGTATATGTCAGAGCTATAGAAATATATAATAATAATATGTGACGGGGGGGGGGGGGGACATTAGAGTGTAAGCTCCTCTGGTACAGAGACTGATGTGACTGGCTCAGTGTTCTCTGTACAGCGCTGCCGTATATGTCAGAGCTATAGAAATGTATACTAATAGTATGTGACTGGGGGGGGGGGGACATTAGAGTGTAAGCTCCTCTGGTTCAGAGACTGGAGTGATTGGCTCATTGATCTCTGTACAGCACTGCGGTATATGTCAGCACTATATACATGTATACTAATAGTATGTGACTGGGGGGAGGGACATTAGAGTGTAAGCTCCTCTGGTTCAGAGACTGGAGTGATTGGCTCATTGATCTCTGTACAGCACTGCGGTATATGTCAGCACTATATACATGTATACTAATAGTATGTGACTGGGGGGGGGGGGGACATTAGAGTGTAAGCTCCTCTGGTTCAGAGACTGGAGTGATTGGCTCATTGATCTCTGTACAGCACTGCAGTATATGTCAGCACTATATACATGTATACTAATAGTATGTGACTGGGGGGGGGGGACATTAGAGTGTAAGCTCCTCTGGTTCAGAGACTGGAGTGATTGGCTCATTGATCTCTGTACAGCACTGCGGTATATGTCAGCACTATATACATGTATACTAATAGTATGTGACTGGGGGGGGGGGGGACATTAGAGTGTAAGCTCCTCTGGTTCAGAGACTGGAGTGATTGGCTCATTGATCTCTGTACAGCACTGCGGTATATGTCAGCACTATATACATGTATACTAATAGTATGTGACTGGGGGGGGGGGGACATTAGAGTGTAAGCTCCTCTGGTTCAGAGACTGGAGTGATTGGCTCATTGATCTCTGTACAGCACTGCGGTATATGTCAGCACTATATACATGTATACTAATAGTATGTGACTGGGGGGGGGGGACATTAGAGTGTAAGCTCCTCTGGTTCAGAGACTGGAGTGATTGGCTCATTGATCTCTGTACAGCACTGCGGTATATGTCAGCACTATATACATGTATACTAATAGTATGTGACTGGGGGGAGGGACATTAGAGTGTAAGCTCCTCTGGTTCAGAGACTGGAGTGATTGGCTCATTGATCTCTGTACAGCACTGCGGTATATGTCAGCACTATATACATGTATACTAATAGTATGTGACTGGGGGGGGGGGACATTAGAGTGTAAGCTCCTCTGGTTCAGAGACTGGAGTGATTGGCTCATTGATCTCTGTACAGCACTGCGGTATATGTCAGCACTATATACATGTATACTAATAGTATGTGACTGGGGGGGGGGGGGGGACATTAGAGTGTAAGCTCCTCTGGTTCAGAGACTGGAGTGATTGGCTCATTGATCTCTGTACAGCACTGCGGTATATGTCAGCACTATATACATGTATACTAATAGTATGTGACTGGGGGGAGGGACATTAGAGTGTAAGCTCCTCTGGTTCAGAGACTGGAGTGATTGGCTCATTGATCTCTGTACAGCACTGCGGTATATGTCAGCACTATATACATGTATACTAATAGTATGTGACTGGGGGGGGGGGGGACATTAGAGTGTAAGCTCCTCTGGTTCAGAGACTGGAGTGATTGGCTCATTGATCTCTGTACAGCACTGCGGTATATGTCAGCACTATATACATGTATACTAATAGTATGTGACTGGGGGGGGGGGGACATTAGAGTGTAAGCTCCTCTGGTTCAGAGACTGGAGTGATTGGCTCATTGATCTCTGTACAGCACTGCGGTATATGTCAGCACTATATACATGTATACTAATAGTATGTGACTGGGGGGGGGGGGGGACATTAGAGTGTAAGCTCCTCTGGTTCAGAGACTGGAGTGATTGGCTCATTGATCTCTGTACAGCACTGCGGTATATGTCAGCACTATATACATGTATACTAATAGTATGTGACTGGGGGGGGGGGGGACATTAGAGTGTAAGCTCCTCTGGTTCAGAGACTGGAGTGATTGGCTCATTGATCTCTGTACAGCACTGCGGTATATGTCAGCACTATATACATGTATACTAATAGTATGTGACTGGGGGGGGGGACATTAGAGTGTAAGCTCCTCTGGTTCAGAGACTGGAGTGATTGGCTCATTGATCTCTGTACAGCACTGCGGTATATGTCAGCACTATATACATGTATACTAATAGTATGTGACTGGGGGGGGGGGGGGACATTAGAGTGTAAGCTCCTCTGGTTCAGAGACTGGAGTGATTGGCTCATTGATCTCTGTACAGCACTGCGGTATATGTCAGCACTATATACATGTATACTAATAGTATGTGACTGGGGGGGGGGGGACATTAGAGTGTAAGCTCCTCTGTACAGAGACTGATGTGATTGGCTCAGTGATCTCTGTACAGCGCTGCCGTATATGTCAGAGCTATAGAAATATATAATAATAATATGTGACTGGGGGGGGGGGATTAGAGTGTAAGCTCCTCTGGTACAGAGACTGATGTGACTGGCTCAGTGTTCTCTGTACAGCACTGTGGTAGATGTCAGAGCTATAGAAATGTATACTAATAGTATGTGACTGGGGGGGGGGGGGGACATTAGAGTGTAAGCTCCTCTGGTTCAGAGACTGGAGTGATTGGCTCATTGATCTCTGTACAGCACTGCGGTATATGTCAGCACTATATACATGTATACTAATAGTATGTGACTGGGGGGGAGGGGACATTAGAGTGTAAGCTCCTCTGTACAGAGACTGATGTGATTGGCTCAGTGATCTCTGTACAGCGCTGCCGTATATGTCAGAGCTATAGAAATGTATAATAATAATAATAGAGTGTGACTGTGGGGGAGGGGACATTAGAGTGTAAGCTTCTCTGGTTCAGAGACTGATGTGATTGGCTCAGTGATCTCTGTACAGCACTGCGGTATGTGTCAGAGCTATAGAAATGTATAATAATAATAATAGAGTGTGACTGTGGGGGAGGGGACATTAGAGTGTAAGCTCCTCTGTACAGAGACTGATGTGATTGGCTCAGTGATCTCTGTACAGCGCTGCCGTATATGTCAGAGCTATAGAAATGTATAATAATAATAATAGAGTGTGACTGTGGGGGAGGGGACATTAGAGTGTAAGCTTCTCTGGTTCAGAGACTGATGTGATTGGCTCAGTGATCTCTGTACAGCACTGCGGTATGTGTCAGAGCTATAGAAATGTATAATAATAATAATAGAGTGTGACTGTGGGGGAGGGGACATTAGAGTGTAAGCTCCTCTGTACAGAGACTGATGTGATTGGCTCAGTGATCTCTGTACAGCGCTGCCGTATATGTCAGAGCTATAGAAATGTATAATAATAATAATAGAGTGTGACTGTGGGGGAGGGGACATTAGAGTGTAAGCTTCTCTGGTTCAGAGACTGATGTGATTGGCTCAGTGATCTCTGTACAGCACTGCGGTATGTGTCAGAGCTATAGAAATGTATAATAATAGTGTGTGACTGTGGGGGGGGGGGAATTAGAGTGTAAGCTCCTCTGGTTCAGAGACTGATGTAACCGGTTCTTCCCACTTTAATGTCGGTTTTTAGAAGAACAATAATTCGGATGATCTCAGCGGCATTGACAGAATCTCGCAGCGTTAGTTCTTGTCTACATGATCTCATCGTCGCCATGTAACACAGCCTCAGGCACCCGCTGGTAACTTCCAATGATTCAGCGCCGTGTACAATAAAACTGGATTGGTTCCAGGACTCCGGCGTCTGCGTATTAACCAGCGACAAACACCAAACCTCATGAAAATGCCCAGCATTTCTCTTATGGAGAAAACCTTCTTCTTCATCCCGCGTCACGCAGTGCGAAGTGTCCGGCCGACGGGGACAATATCGGGGACATTACATGCATGGACAGCTTTCCTGAGATTTTTTTCGCTAGAAAATGTTTTCTTTTTTTTTTCATATTATTCAATAATCCCCCCTCCCCCGCTGCATATAAACCCAATTACTTGTCTTCTTTTTGCCTTTTTTTAATAATTACATTTTATATTTTTTATATATAACCTGTAATGTATTACATTTTGAATAAAAGAATCCCTGTTGATCCTGCCATAAATGTCCTTGTTTAGGCACTTCCTGTTACAAGGTGACAACGCTGTGACCATGTCATCCAATTGCTTTCCTGCGTTGTCACCCTTTCGCATAAAATTTCGATGGAGACTACAAGTGGTCCTTTCAACACACATTACACAGACAGGGGGCGCTGTTGTCACCATCAGGAAACCCGCCCTGAGGAATGCCGTGCAGCCTTGTTAACCTAAATTGTTTGCAATCTGTTTAAATCTGCTGCGTCCAATTAAAATAATCCCTGGTGATCCTGCCACAGGGGGTCACTTTTCAGGCACTTCCGGTCATAGGGTGACGACTGTGTAGTAGTTTTGTTAAAATGTATGCTGCAAGGCAGAGCTGGGATGGAAGGAAGGAAGGAAGAGCAAGAGATGAGAGGGGAGGAAGGGAGGGAGAAGGAGAAAGAGGAAGGAAGGAGGGAAGAAAGAGAGAATGGGAGCGAAGGAGAGGAGAGAGAGAGGATGGAAGGGAGTAAAAGGGAGAGAGAAGAAGGAAGAATGGAAGGAACTGAGGGAGAAGAAGGAAGAAATGAAGGAAGAGAGAATGAGAGAGAAGGAAGGAAGGAAGAGAGAAGGAAAGAGAGAGAGGGTGGGGGGGGTAAAAAGAAGAGAGAAGATTGGAAGGAAAGGAGGGAGAAAAAGGAAGGAAGGGAGGGAGAAGAAGAGAGGAAGGAAGGGAGGGGGATAAAGAATAGAGGAAGGAAGGGGGGGAGAAGAAGAGAGGAAGGAAGGGAGGGGGATAAAGAATAGAGGAAGGAAGGGGGGGAGAAGAAGAGAGGAAGGAAGGGGGGGATAAAGAATAGAGAAAGGAAGGGAGGGAGAAGAAGAGAGGAAGGAAGGGAGGGGGATAAAGAATAGAGGAAGGAAGGGAGGGAGAAGAAGAGAGGAAGGAAGGGAGGGGGATAAAGAATAGAGGAAGGAAGGGGGGGAGAAGAAGAGAGGAAGGAAGGGGGGGATAAAGAATAGAGAAAGGAAGGGAGGGAGAAGAAGAGAGGAAGGAAGGGAGGGGGATAAAGAATAGAGGAAGGAAGGGGGGGAGAAGAAGAGAGGAAGGAAGGGGGGGATAAAGAATAGAGGAAGGAAGGGGGGAGAAGAAGAGAGGAAGGAAGGGGGGGAGAAGAAGAGAGGAAGGAAGGGGGGGATAAAGAATAGAGGAAGGAAGGAAAGGAAGGAGTGAGAGAGAAGGTGGAAGGGGGTAAAAAGGAGAGTGAGGAATGAAGGAAGGCAGAAGAGAGGAAGGAAGGAGGGAAGAATGGGAGCGAAGGAGAGAGAGAGAGGGTGGAAGGGAGTAAAAAGGAGAGAGAAGAAGGAAGAATGGAAGGAACTGAGGGAGAAGAAGGAAGAAATGAAGGAAGAGAGAATGAGAGAGAAGGGAGGACAGAAGAGAGAGAAGGAAAGAGAGAGAGGGTGGGGGGGGGGATAAAAAGAAAAGAGAAGATTGAAAGGAAAGGAGGGAGAAAAAGGAAGGAAGGGAGGGAGAAGAAGAGAGGAAGGAAGGAGGGAAGAAAGAGAGAATGGGAGCGAAGGAGAGAGAGAGGGTGGAAGGGAGTAAAAAGGAGAGAGAAGAAGGAAGAATGGAAGGAGCTGAGGGAGAAGAAGGAAGAAATGAAGGAAGAGAGAATGAGAGAGAAGGAAAGAGAGATAGGGTGGGGGGGATAAAAAGAAGAGAGAAGATCGGAAGGAAAGGAGGGAGAAAAAGGAAGGAAGGGAAAGAGGGAGAAGATGAGAGGAAGGAAGGGAGGGAGGGGGAGAAAGAATAGAGGAAGGAAGGGGGGGGGAGAAGAAGAGAGGAAGGAAGGGAGGGGGATAAAGAATAGAGGAAGGAAGGGGGGGAGAAGAAGAGAGGAAGGAAGGGAGGGGGGATAAAGAATAGAGGAAGGATGGGGGGGATAAGAAGAGAAGAAGGAAGGGAGGGGGATAGAGAATAGAGGAAGGAAGGAAGGGAGAAGAAGAGAGGAAGGAAGGGGGGGATAAAGAATAGAGTAAGGAAGGGGGGGAGAAGAAGAGAGGAAGGAAGGAAAGGAAGAAGGAGAGAGAAGGAGTGAGAGAGAAGGTGGAAGGGGGTAAAAAAAGAATGGAAGCAACTGAGGGAGAAGAAGGAAGAAATGAAGGAAGAGAGAATGGGAGAGAAGGAAGAAAGGAAGGAAGAAGAGAAGAGAAGGAAAGAGAGAGAGAGGGTGGGGGGGGGGAATACAAAGAAGACAGAAGATTGGAAGGAAAGGAGGGAGAAGAGAGGAAGGAAGGGTGGGGGATAAAGAAAAGAGGAAGGGAGGAAGGAAGGAGGAGAGAGAAGGAGTGAGAGAGAGGGTGGAAGGGGGTAAAAAGGAGAGTGAGGAATGAAGGAAGAGAGAAGAGAGGAAGGAAGTAGTGATGAGCCGAACACCCCCGGGTTCGGTTCGCACCAGAACCCGCGAACGGACCGAAAGTTCGTACGAACATTAGAACCCTATTAAATACAATGGATGCGAACGTTCAGATTCTAAAGTGCTAATTATAACGACTATTATCCATGTTATTGTCCGAAACAGAGTTTGGGAACCCGGCTTCTGCACCAGGGGACATGTATCAATGCAAAAAGAAGTTTTAAAAACGGACGGGAGCAGTCATTTTAATGATGCATAAAGTGAAAAAAAAAGTCAAATATTCCTTTAAATATCGTACCTGGGGGGTGTCTAAAATATGCCTGTGAAGTGCCACGTGTTTCCCGTGTTTAGAACTGTCCCTGCACAAAATAACATTTCTAAAGGAAAAAAAGCCATTTAAAACTGCTTGCGGCTTTAATGCAATGTCTGGTCCCGGTAATATGGATGAAAATCCTTAGGAAAAATGGCATAGCTACCCCATGACCCCCCCCCCCTACCCCAGCCCATTACCAGCCCCTTTGGGTCTTGTATGGATATTAAGGGGAACCCCGCACACAAAATAAAAAAGGACCTATATACTCTGAACAGCCGTATACAGGCGGTGCATACAAGACAGGGACTGTAGGTTTGTTCTTATGTAGAATCTGTTTGTAATTTTGAACAGGTACATTGTTTAAGTGTAGCTCCAGCCAAATTCCTTTTTTTAAGCTTTTTGGAAAACATAGGGAAGGGTTATCACCCCTGTAACATTTGTTTTGCTGTCTGTGCCCCTGTTCAGAACATTTCACCTCACTTTGCGTCCCAATGACAACTGTTTTTGAAATGTGGTGTTTTTCTTGAAACAAGGATTGCTGATAAAGCATCAGTAGAGAGGAGACACCTTTCTCCCATATTAATTCTTACAGGAGAGAATTTTCCTTCCAAGGGGTAGATTTCCTCTCACTTCCTGTTGTCTTCTTCCGTTTGCAAGTAGTAGTAGTTTGTAAGTTGGATGTTTGAAAGTAGGGACCTGCCGTATATACTCTGCAGAAATTGGCCCCTTAGGTGTTGGTGTTGGCACAACACTGAAAGCACTCACAGTTATTCTTGGTTGGTGCTGGAACGCCCTGCTGTCAACTATTATATCAGGAATTGTAATAACATATAATTGTTGAACAGTGGTACTAAAAATTGGGCCTTTGATGGTGGTGCTGGTGCCACAACACTGTAAGGCCTGACAGTTACTCTTGGTGGGTGCAGCAATGGGCCCTGCTGTGAATTATTAGATCAATAATTATAATTGCATGCCCCTGTTGAACAGGGGCTGAAAAATTGGGCCTTAGGCACTGGTGGCACAACACTGCAACCCCTCACAGATACTGTACTTGGAGCACAGCAATGAGGCCTGTTGCAAAGTATTGCATCCAAAATTTTAATTACACGCCCCTGTTAAACAGGGGCTGAAAAATTGGGCCTTAGCCACTGGTGGCGTCACAGAACAGAATAGCACACTGACACTTTCCCTCACTGTCCTACTCTGTCCCTACAAACAAGATTTAGCACAGAATAGCACACTGACACTTTCCCTCACTGTACCTCCCTGTCCCTAAACTCAAGGATTTCAAATATGGTTCAGCAAGATTGGTTTAGAACAGAATAGCACACTGACACTTTCCCTCACTGTACCTCTCTGTCCCTACAAACAAGGTTTAGCACAGAATAACACACTGACACTCTCCCTACCTATCCTTATTTGTCCCTAAACACAAGGAATCCAGGGTTAGTAAAGGAAAAAAAATGACACTGTCCCTGCCTATGCTTCTCTTTCCCTGCTCCGGAACACAATACACAAGGGCGCCGCGCTGGCGGCCTTTTATAGTGTGGGGCGTGTACTAAACCCCCTCAGCAATAATTGGCCACAGGCATCCTGCCTGTGGCCAATCATTGCTCTCCTCGCTGCCGGCGCTGTGATTGGCCAAGCATGCGTGGTCACAGTGCATGCTTGGCCAATCACAGCGCCTGGATGACACTGCGATGGCGTAGTGCATTGTGGGCCGTTCGCGTCACTCGAATTTGGCGCGAACGGCCCAAATCGTTCGATCTTCGTCGAACGATCGAACAGCCGATGTTCGAGTCAAACGTATGTTCGACTCGAACACGAAGCTCATCCCTAGAAGGAAGGAAGAGAGAGAGAAGGGGAGAGCAGGAGAGAGAGAGTTGGTGAATTCCTCTTGAAAATGCTGGTTGCCTGGCTATTATATTGAGACTTGAAAAACAAGACCACATTTATATTTCTGAAGTCAAGTTAATAGAATATATTTTAAAGGAGAGGCTGTGTGCTCTCTTTAGATAACCCATAGTGCTCAGTAGTGATGAGCTGAACACCCCCGGGTTCGGTTCGCACCAGAACCCGCGAGCGGACCGAAAGTTCGCGCGAACATTAGAACCCTATGGATGCGAACGTTCGGATTCTAAAGTGCTAATTATAACGACTATTATCCATGTTATTGTCCGAAACAGAGTTTGGGAACCCGGGTTCTGCACCAGGGGACATGTATCAATGCAAAAATAAGTTTTAAAAACGGATGTTTTCCGGGAGCAGTCATTTTAATGATGCATAAAGTGAAAAAAAAAAAGTCAAATATTCCTTTAAATATTGTACCTGGGGGGTGTCTAAAGTATGCCTGTGAAGTGCCACGTGTTTCCCGTGTTTAGAACTGTCCCTGCACAAAATAACATTTCTAAAGGAAAATAAGCCAGTTAAAACTGCTTGCGGCTTTAATGCAATGTCTGGTCCCGGTAATATGGATGAAAATCTTTAGGAAAAATGGCATAGCTACCCCATCACCCCCCCCCCCCCCTACCCCAGCCCATTACCAGCCCCTTTGGGTCTTGTATGGATATTGAGGGGAACCCCGCACACAAAATAAAAAAGGCCCTATATACTCTGAACAGCCGTATACAGGCGGTGCATACAAGACAGGGACTGTAGGTTTGTTCTTATGTAGAATCTGTTTGTAATTTTGAACAGCTGCATTGTTTAAGTGTAGCTCCATGCCAAATTCCTTTTTTTTAGCTTTTTGGAAAACATAGGGAACGGTTATCACCCCTGTCACATTTTTTTTGCTGTCTGTGCCCCTGTTCAGAACATTTCACCTCACTTTGCGTCCCAATGACAACTGTTTTTGAAATGTGGTGTTTGTATTGAAACAAGGATTGGTGATAAAGCATCAGTAGAGAGGAGACACCTTTCTCCCATATTAATTCTTACAGGAGAGAATTTTCCTTCCAAGGGGTAGATTTCCTCTCACTTCCTGTTGTCTTCTTCCGTTTGCAAGTAGGAGTCGTTTGTAAGTTGGATGTTTGAAAGTAGGGACCTTCCGTATATACTCTGCAGAAATTGGCCCCTTAGGTGTTGGTGTTGGCACAACACTGAAAGCACTCACAGTTATTCTTGGTGGGTGCTGGAACGCCCTGCTGTCAAGTATAATATCAGGAATTGTAATAACATATAATTGTTGATCAGTGGTAGTAAAAATTGGGCCTTTGATGGTGGTGCTGGTGCCACAACACTGTAAGGCCTGACAGTTACTCTTGGTGGGCGCAGCAATGGTCCCTGCTGTGAATTATTAGATCAATAATTATAATTGCATCCCCCTGTTGAACAGGGGCTGAAAAATTGGGCCTTTGGTGGTGGTGGTGATGGTGGTGCTGGTGCCACAACACTGTAAGGCCTGACAGTTACTCTTGGTGGGCGCAGCAATGGGCCCTGCTGTGAATTATTAGATCAATAATTATAATTGCATGCCCCTGTTGAACAGGGGCTGAAAAATTGGGCCTTTGGTGGTGGTGGTGGTGGTGATGGTGTTGCTGGTGGCACAACACTGTAAGGCCTGACAGTTACTCTTGGTGGGCGCAGCAATGGGCCCTGCTGTGAATTATTAGATCAATAATTATAATTGCATGCCCCTGTTGAACAGGGGCTGAAAAATTGGGCATTTGGTGGTGGTGGTGGTGGTGATGGTGGTGCTGGTGCCACAACACTGTAAGGCCTGACAGTTACTCTTGGTGGGCGCAGCAATGGGCCCTGCTGTGAATTATTAGATCAATAATTATAATTGCATGCCCCTGTTGAACAGGGGCTGAAAAACTGGGCCTTTGGTGGTGGTGGTGGTGATGGTGGTGCTGGTGCCACAACACTGTAAGGCCTGACAGTTACTCTTGGTGGGCGCAGCAATGGGCCCTGCTGTGAATTATTAGATCAATAATTATAATTGCATGCCCCTGTTGAACAGGGGCTGAAAAATTGGTCCTTAGGCACTGGTGGCACAACACTGCAACCCCTCACAGATACTGTACTTGGAGCACAGCAATGAGGCCTGTTGCAAAGTATTGCATCAAAAAATTTAATTACACGCCCCTGTTAAACAGGGGCTGAAAAATTGGGCCTTAGCCACTGGTGGCGTCACCCATAAACCAAAATGATCTTCCAAGCTATCATCGTTAATCGTATCATTGAGGAGGAGGAGGAGGATAGCCAGACAACATAACAGCACAGGCACTCAGCATCAGCATCAGTCTTGAAGGGATGTGACATTTTAAAATCAATTAGTCTGTTATATCAGCATCTGGTGTGTGGTAGCTGGTGGTGATCCAAGACTGGTTCATCTTGATGAAAGTCAGTCGATCAACCGAGTGGGTGGACAGGCGCACCCTGTGATCCGTGACAAATCCTCCAGCAGCACTGAATGTGCGTTCTGAAAGAACGCTGGATGCAGGACAGGCCAGTAGCTCAATTGCATACTGTGCAAGCTCTGGCCAGTGATCCATCCTCAAGACCCAGTAAGCCAGAGGATTTTCGGTGGGGAAGGTGTCCAAGTCTGACCCTGCCCCTAGGTATTCCTGGACCATGTATATCAGACGCTGGCGATTGGTTGCTGGAACCGATCATACTTTGGGGCTGCGGACTAAAGAATTGTCTGAACGCATCGGTCAGACGGCCACCTTCCCCACCGCTCCTTCTTTGACTGCCCGAAGCCTCAGCAACTCGTTGTCCAGGACCAGGAGTTTGTAACCTCCCAGTCTCTGGGAACGCGTTGCACAGACCTTTCTGCAAGGCCTCCCGGAGTTGTCTCATCCTCTGCTCCCTCTGCGACGGTACGATAAGGTCCGCAACCTTACCCTTGTACCGTGGATCAAGGAGAGTGGCCAGCCAGTAATGGTCCCTCTCCTTGATCCGAAGAATACGAGGATCCTTCCGCAGACTTTGCAGAATCAGGGAGGCCATGCAGCGTAGGTTAGCTGAGGCATTCAGTCCGGAGTCCTCTGGGTCACTAAGGACAACATGATCCGCAGCCACCTCCTCCCAGCCACGTACAAGTCCACTGGTTTCTTGGGACTGTAAATCATCCCTAAAAGACTGCTGCTGATGATGCTGAGTGCCAGCCTCCACCTCCATGCTGACACAATCCTCCTCCTCCTCCTCCTCCTCCTCCTCCTCCTCCTCTTCCTGTGCGATGGGTGGGACAGAAGGAACACTGTCTGGGTAAAGGGGGCCTTGAGAGGCAAGGAAGTCCTCCTCTTCCTGCCTCTGTTCTGCCTCAAGTGCCCTGTCCATTATTCCACGCAGCGTGTGCTCCAACAGGTGGACAAGAGGTACAGTGTCACTGATGCATGCACTGTCACTGCTCACCATCCTCGTGGCCTCCTCAAATGGTGCCAGGACAGTGCATGCATCCCTGATCATGCCCCACTGGTGTGGTGAAAAAAACCCAAGCTCCCCTGACCCTGTCCTGGTGCCGTAGTCGCACAGGTACTCATTGATGGCCCTCTGCTGCGTGTGCAGCCGCTGCAGCATGGCCAACGTTGAGTTCCACCTGGTGGGCATGTCACATATAAGGCGGTTCTTGGGCAGGTTCAACTCCTTTTGAAGCTCAGCCAGGCGAGCACTGGCATTATAAGATCTGCGGAAATGCACACAGACTTTCCTGGCCTGCCTCAGGACATCCTGTAAGCCCGGGTACCTGCCCAAGAACCGCTGCACCACCAGGTTAAGGACGTGAGCCATACAGGGCACATGGGTCAGTTGTCCCTGTCGGAGGGCGGAGAGGAGGTTGGTGCCATTGTCGCAAACCACCATTCCTGGCTTAAGCTGGCGTGGCGTCAACCACCTCTCGGCCTGCCCCTGCAGAGCAGACAGGACCTCTGCCCCAGTGTGGCTCCTGTCCCCCAAACACACCAGCGCAAGCACGGCATGGCATCTTTTTGCCTGCGTACTTGCGTAGCCCCTTGAACGCCTACGGAGCACCGCTGGATCCGAGGACAAACCACAGGAAGAGGCCATGGAGGAAGAAGAAGAGGAGGGGGTGGAGGAGAGAGGTGTGTCACAACCAGTAGTAGCATTTTGGAGGCGTGGGGGTGGAACAACCTCCAACACTACTGCACCTTGTCCTGCATCCTTCCCAGCTGCCAAAAGAGTGACCCAATGGGCTGTGAAAGAAAGGTAACGTCCCTGTCCATGCCTGCTGGACCATGAGTCAGCGGTAATATGCACCTTACCGCTGACCGCCCTGTCCAGCGAGGCCAAGACATTGCCTTCCACATGCCTGTAGAGAGCCGGAATAGCCTTCCGTGCGAAAAAGTGTCGTTTGGGAACCTGCCACTGAGGAACCGCACATTGCACAAACTCACGGAAGGGGGCCGAGTCTACCAACTGAAAAGGCAGCAGTTGAAGCGCTAGCAATTTAGCCAAGCTAGCATTCAACCGCTGGGCATGTGGCTGGCTGGGAGTGAACTTCTTTCGACGGTCCAGCAGCTGGGGCAGGGAAATTTGCCTGCTAGAATCGGACGTTGGTGTACTGCTAGCAGAGTGCCCGCAAGTACTTGGCTGTGACACACCTAATTCTACACCTTCATTCCTCTCAGTGCATGTTTCAGAGAGGAGTGAAGGTATAGTGGGGTTGGAGATCCCAGCTGATGCGGTGCAAGAAGAGGTCAGCTTTGTTCTTTGGTGTGGGTCTTTAAGGTAGGCTTGCCAACGAGCTGCATGGCAGGTCAACATATGTCTGATCAAGCATGTGGTGCCCAAGCGGCTGATGTTTTGGCCACGCGATATACGCTTGAGACATATGTTGCAAACAGCAGCTGTGCGATCTGATGCACTCGCCTCAAAAAAGGCCCACACCAAAGAACTTTTTGAATGACGGGCAGAGGCAGCGCCCTGCACAGGCGGAGCTCTGCGGTGTGATTCCGTCGGTGTGCTGCCCATACGCTGGCCACTCAAGCGCATCCTGCCTCGTTGGAGATGTGCCTCCTCCTCATCCCCCTCCTCCTCCTCTCTCCTATTAGGCACCCACGTGGAGTCAGTGACCTCATCATCCCCTCCCTCCTCATCACTGGAGCCAATCTGGCAGTATGCTGCAGCTGCTGGAACATGACTGCCAGATTGCTGTCCTTCTTGAGCATCCCCTCTCTCTGCTCTCACGCTGCTGCGTTCCTCTAGCTGGGTATCATCATCAGATCCTTCCAAACGCTGGGCATCCTCCTGGAGCATGTACCCAACACTGTGCTCAAACAGTTCGGGGGACTCCTCAGGAGGAGGACATGGTGGGTCTAGGGAAGGATTGACTAATGAAGATAATGATACTAGAGAAGAGGACGCTTTGGCAGCTGCTTTGCCACTACCCTGAGCCTGGGTGAGAGAGGATGAGGAGGATGAGGTGGGCTTGGTCATCCACTCTACCAAGTCTTCGGCATGATGTGGCTCAACATGTCCAGCTGCCGAAAACAAGGACAAGCGTGTCCCATGGCCATGTGCTGATGACAATGCACCGCGTACACGACCAGCACTGTTGCCCCCAGACACAGAGCCTGCTTGCCCTCTTTTTTTGCCTCCTGACTGTCTGCCTCTCCTTGGTTGCCTTCCAGACATTTTAATAGATGGCCTGCAAGGAGATGGGAAAAACAGCAATAAGGGCTACCTTCAGGTGTATATTGTGCAGGAGGCTTAGCAACAATGACACTGACACTGTCCTCTGCCTATCCTTCTCTGTCCCTAAACACAAGGATTGAAAATATGGTTCAGCAAAAAAGTTTTAGAACAGAATAGCACACTGACACTTTCCCTCACTGTCCTACTCTGTCCCTCCCTACAAACAAGATTTAGCACAGAATAGCACACTGATAATTTCTACGAGTGTCCTTCTCTGTCCCTCAACTCAGGGATTGAAAATATGGAACAGCAAAATAGTTTTAGAACAGAATAGCACACTGTCAGTTTCCCTCACTGTACCTGTCTGTCCCTCAACTCAAGGATTGAAAATATGGTTCAGCAAAATAGTTTTAGAACACAATAGCACACTGACACTTTCCCTCACTGTAGCTCTCTGTCCCTCAACTCAAGGATTGAAAATATGGTTCAGCAAAATAGTTTTAGAACAGAATAGCACACTGACACTTTCCCTCACTGTAGCTCTCTGTCCCTCAACTCAAGGATTGAAAATATGGAACAGCAAAATAGTTTTAGAACAGAATAGCACACTGTCAGTTTCACTCACTGTACCTCTCTGTCCCTCAACTCAAGGATTGAAAATATGGTTCAGCAAAATAGTTTTAGAACAGAATAGCACACTGACACTTTCCCTCACTGTAGCTCTCTGTCCCTCAACTCAAGGATTGAAAATATGGTTCAGCAAAATAGTTTTAGAACAGAATAGCACACTGACACTTTCCCTCACTGTACCTCTCTGTCCCTCAACTCAAGGATTGAAAATATGGTTCAGCAAAATAGTTTTAGAACAGAATAGCTCACTGTCAGTTTCCCTCACTGTACCTCTCTGTCCCTACAAACAAGGTTTAGCACAGAATAACACACTGACACTCTCCCTACCTATCCTTATTTGTCCCTAAACACAAGGAATCCAGGATTAGTAAAGGAAAAAAAATGACACTGTCCCTGCCTATGCTTCTCTTTCCCTGCTCCGGAACACACTACACAAGGCCGCCGCGCTGGCGGCCTTTTATAGTGTGGGGCGTGTACTAAACCCCATCAGCAATAATTGGCCACAGGCATCCTGCCTGTGGCCAATCATTGCTCTCCTCGCTGCCGGCGCTGTGATTGGCCAAGCATGCGGGGTCACAGTGCATGCTTGGCCAATCACAGCGCCTGGATGACACTGCGATGGCGTAGTGCATTGTGGGCCGTTCACGGCACTCGAATTTGGCGCGAACGGCCCAAATCGTTCGATCTTCGTCGAACGATCGAACAGCCGATGTTCGAGTCGAACGTATGTTCGACTCGAACACGAAGCTCATCCCTAGTGCTCAGGGAGATGGATGGATAGACAGGTGGGTAGAAGGATGGATGGGTGAATAGGGGAAAGGTGGGATGGATGGATAGAGGAAAGGAGAGAGGAATAAATGCATGGATGGATGGGTGGATGGACAAGTGGGTAGAAGGATGTATGGGTGAATATGGAGAGGGTGGGATGGATGCATGGATGGATGGATCTATGGGTGAGCAGACAGGTGGATGTAAGGGATGCATAGATGGATGGATGGATGGATGGATGGATGGGTAGATAAATGGGTGGATAGATGGATGGGTGGATGGATGGGTGGGTGGATGGATGGATGGGTGGATAGATGGATGGGTGGATGGATGGATGGATGGATGGGTAGATGGATGGATGGATGGGTAGATGGATGGATGGGTGGATGGATGGATAGGTAGATGGATGGGTGGATAGATGGGTAGATGGATGGATGGGTGGATGGATGGGTGGATGGATGGGTGGGTGGAAGGGTGGATGGATGGGTGGATGGGTAGATGGATGGATGGATGGGTGGATGGATGGGTGGGTGGATGGATGGATGGATGGGTAGATGGATGGATGGGTGGATGGATGGATAGGTAGATGGATGGGTGGATAGATGGGTAGATGGATGGATGGATGGGTGGATGGATGGATGGATGGGTGGGTGGAAGGGTGGATGGATGGGTGGATGGATGGGTGGATGGATGGATGGATGGATGGGTGGATGGATGGATGGATGGATGGGTGGATGGATGGATGGATGGATGGATGGGTGGGTGGGTGGGTGGATGGGTGGGTAGATGGATGGGTGGGTGGATGGATGGATGGGTAGATGGATGGATGGATGGGTAGATGGACAGGTGGGTGGATGAAGTGAGGGATGTACAGTATGGACACATGGAGAGACAAGTGTGCGGATGTAAAGAAGAATGGATGGATGGATTGAGAGGAGGGACAGATGGAACTAAGGATGGATGGACATGTGGATGGAAGGATAGGTGTGGATGGAGAGTGGGAGGGATGGAACTTAGACAGACAAGTAGGCTGATGGATGGAATGAGGGATGGAAATGGATATGTGGATGAATGAAGAAATAGGATGGGTGCATGATGATGGAAAAGTAGAAAGAAAATGCTGTAGATAATGGAATATCCATAGCTGGATGGGCAAAAACATGATGGCGGATGGATGGATGGATGTGAGAAGAGAGAGGAGGGATAGATGGATGAATAGTTGGAGATGGATGGATGGATGGATGGATGGATGGATGGACAGGGTGGAGGGAAGGCTGGATTAAAAGGCAGAAGATAGACAATGGAAGCTGGATAGATGGATGGGAGGATGGATGGATGGATGGAAGGATAGAAGGATGGATGGAAGGATAGAAGGATGGATGGAAGGATGGAAGGATGGAAGGATGGATGGAAGGATAGAAGGATGGATGGATAAAAAGGATGAGAAGGACAGATATAGGAAGGAATACAGAATCTGAAGCTCAGAGTCATAGGAATGAAATGATGAATTTCATGGATGCAGACATAATAGATCCTCTCCCCAGCGATACATTGTATCATCACCATGGAATGTGGCCAGATATTCTCCAACTCTTCTAAATGGAAGTGCTGAAAATCAGATTTAAACCGTTTCTGACCCCAGCAGAGAATCAACCCCCCACCCCCAATATTCTGTACTCGGCTCATAGAGAAAGTTCATCATTCCTGCCCAGGAAGGATCACCAGGTGACAACATCCCTTCCTGTACTGGATACAGACTCAGGAGACACAACTACAGTCCTCCAATTCTATACTACAGATCCAGCATACAGGACAAGAGAAGTGTTACTGTGCAGAGTCCATACATACAGAATAAGAACAGATACTGAGAATTACACCCGACATACAGGACAAGAGAAGTGTTACTGTGCAGAGTCCATACATACAGAATAAGAACAGATACTGAGAATTACACCCGACATACAGGACAAGAGAAGTAGTACTGTGCAGAGTCCATACATACAGAATAAGAACAGATACTGAGAATTACACCCGACATACAGGACAAGAGAAGTGTTACTGTGCAGAGTCCATACATACAGAATAAGAACAGATACTGAGAATTACACCCGACATACAGGGCAAGAGAAGTAGTACTGTGCAGAGTCCATACATACAGAATAAGAACAGATACTGAGAATTACACCCGACATACAGGACAAGAGAAGTGGTACTGTGCAGAGTCCATACATACAGAATAAGAAGAGATACCAAGAATTACACCCGACATACAGGACAGGAGAAGTAGTACTGTGCAGAGTCCATACATACAGAATAAGAACAGATACCGAGAATTACACCCGACATACAGGACAAGAGAAGTAGTACTGTGCAGAGTCCATACATACAGAATAAGAACAGATACTGAGAATTACACCCGACATACAGGACAAGAGAAGTGGTACTGTGCAGAGTCCATACATACAGAATAAGAAGAGATACCAAGAATTACACCCGACATACAGGACAGGAGAAGTAGTACTGTGCAGAGTCCATACATACAGAATAAGAACAGATACCGAGAATTACACCCGACATACAGGACAAGAGAAGTGGTACTGTGCAGAGTCCATACATACAGAATAGGAACAGATACTGAGAATTACACCCGACATACAGGACAAGAGAAGTGGTACTGTGCAGAGTCCATACATACAGAATAAGAACAGATACTGAGAATTACACCCGACATACAGGACAAGAGAAGTAGTACTGTGCAGAGTCCATACATACAGAATAAGAACAGATACTGAGAATTACACCCAGCATACAGGACAAGAGAAGTTGTACTGTGCAGAGTCCATACATACAGAATAAGAACAGATACTGAGAATTACACCCGACATACAGGACAAGAGAAGTTGTACTGTGCAGAGTCCATACATACAGAATAAGAACAGATACCGAGAATTACATCCGACATACAGGACAAGAGAAGTAGTACTGTGCAGAGTCCATACATACAGAATAAGAACAGATACCGAGAATCACACCCGACATACAGGACAAGAGAAGTAGTACTGTGCAGAGTCCATACATACAGAATAAGAACAGATACCGAGAATTACACCCGACAAAGAGGAAAAGAGAAGTAGTACTGTGCAGAGTCCATACATACAGAATAAGAACAGATACTGAGAATTACACCCGACAAAGAGGACAAGAGAAGTAGTACTGTGCAGAGTCCATACATACAGAATAAGAACAGATACCGAGAATCACACACGACATACAGGACAAGAGAAGTAGTACTGTGCAGAGTCCATACATACAGAATAAGAACAGATACTGAGAATTACACCCGACATACAGGACAAGAGAAGTAGTACTGTGCAGAGTCCATACATACAGAATAAGAACAGATACTGAGAATTACACCCGACAAAGAGGACAAGAGAAGTGGTACTGTGCAGAGTCCATACATACAGAATAAGAACAGATACTGAGAATTACACCCGACAAAGAGGACAAGAGAAGTAGTACTGTGCAGAGTCCATACATACAGAATAAGAAGAGATACCGAGAATCACACCTGACATACAGGACAAGAGAAGTAGTACTGTGCAGAGTCCATACATACAGAATAAGAAGAGATACCGAGAATCACACCTGACATACAGGACAAGAGAAGTAGTACTGTGCAGAGTCCATACATACAGAATAAGAAGAGATACTGAGAATTACATCCGACATACAGGACAGGAGAAGTAGTACTGTGCAGAGTCCATACATACAGAATAAGAAGAGATACTGAGAATTACATCCGACATACAGGACAGGAGAAGTAGTACTGTGCAGAGTCCATACATACAGAATAAGAACAGATACCGAGAATCACACCCGACATACAGGACAAGAGAAGTAGTACTGTGCAGAGTCCATACATACAGAATAAGAACAGATACCGAGAATTACACCCGACAAAGAGGACAAGAGAAGTAGTACTGTGCAGAGTCCATACATACAGAATAAGAACAGATACCGAGAATCACACACGACATACAGGACAAGAGAAGTAGTACTGTGCAGAGTCCATACATACAGAATAAGAACAGATACCGAGAATTACACCCGACATACAGGACAAGAGAAGTAGTACTGTGCAGAGTCCATACATACAGAATAAGAACAGATACTGAGAATTACACCCGACATACAGGACAAGAGATGTAGTACTGTGCAGAGTCCATACATACAGAATAAGAACAGATACTGAGAATTACACCCGACATACAGGACAGGAGAAGTGGTACTGTGCAGAGTCCATACATACAGAATAAGAACAGATACTGAGAATTACACCCGACAAAGAGGACAAGAGAAGTGGTACTGTGCAGAGTCCATACATACAGAATAAGAAGAGATACCGAGAATCACACCCGACATACAGGACAAGAGAAGTAGTACTGTGCAGAGTCCATACATACAGAATAAGAAGAGATACTGAGAATTACACCCGACATACAGGACAAGAGAAGTAGTACTGTGCAGAGTCCATACATACAGAATAAGAAGAGATACTGAGAATTACATCCGACATACAGGACAGGAGAAGTAGTACTGTGCAGAGTCCATACATACAGAATAAGAACAGATACCGAGAATTACACCCGACATACAGGACAAGAGAAGTAGTACTGTGCAGAGTCCATACATACAGAATAACGGATACTGAGAATTACACCCGACATACAGGACAAGAGAAGTAGTACTGTGCAGAGTCCATACATACAGAATAAGAACAGATACCGAGAATTACACCCGACATACAGGACAAGAGAAGTAGTACTGTGCAGAGTCCATACATACAGAATAAGGACAGATACCGAGAATTACACCCGACATACAGGACAAGAGAAGTAGTACTGTGCAGAGTCCATACATACAGAATAAGAACAGATACTGAGAATTACAACCGACATACAGGACAAGAGAAGTAGTACTGTGCAGAGTCCATACATACAGAATAAGGACAGATACTGAGAATTACACCCGACATACAGGACAAGAGAAGTAGTACTGTGCAGAGTCCATACATACAGAATAAGAACAGATACCGAGAATCACACCCGACATACAGGACAAGAGAAGTAGTACTGTGCAGAGTCCATACATACAGAATAAGAACAGATACCGAGAATTACACCCGACAAAGAGGACAAGAGAAGTAGTACTGTGCAGAGTCCATACATACAGAATAAGAACAGATACCGAGAATCACACACGACATACAGGACAAGAGAAGTAGTACTGTGCAGAGTCCATACATACAGAATAAGAACAGATACTGAGAATTACACCCGACATACAGGACAAGAGAAGTAGTACTGTGCAGAGTCCATACATACAGAATAAGAACAGATACTGAGAATTACACCCGACAAAGAGGACAAGAGAAGTGGTACTGTGCAGAGTCCATACATACAGAATAAGAAGAGATACCGAGAATCACACCTGACATACAGGACAAGAGAAGTAGTACTGTGCAGAGTCCATACATACAGAATAAGAAGAGATACTGAGAATTACATCCGACATACAGGACAGGAGAAGTAGTACTGTGCAGAGTCCATACATACAGAATAAGGACAGATACTGAGAATTACACCCGACATACAGGACAAGAGAAGTAGTACTGTGCAGAGTCCATACATACAGAATAAGAAGAGATACTGAGAATTACATCCGACATACAGGACAGGAGAAGTAGTACTGTGCAGAGTCCATACATACAGAATAAGGACAGATACTGAGAATTACACCCGACATACAGGACAAGAGAAGTAGTACTGTGCAGAGTCCATACATACAGAATAAGATCAGATACCAAGAATTACACCCGGTGTTCTAAAAGTATGGGTCCCCTATCAGATAGTGCCCGGGTTGGACTGCGCATGCGCAATTGGAGATCACGGAAATCTCCGAGACAAAACATCTGTTACATCAGCTGTAGTTGGAGCATGCGCAGTTAACACGCGTTTGCTCCCGTCGCTCGTTCTATCAGATGGGGGACCCATCTAGATAGAACAGCGCTGTCTGTGCTCAACTCAATACAGCAAGGGGTGGGATGGTTATATAAAAGGGACGGGTGTATTTGATTGGACGTGGCAAGCGCTGTGTAGTTTATTGTGAAAAGCATCCTATCAAAAAGTACTGCTCAATAATACACCCGCCCCTTTTATTTGAGTCAGCGCGGCCAGCGCTGTTCTATCTATCGAGGTGGGTCCCCCATCTGATAGAACGAGCGGCGGGGAGCGCGGCCAGCGCTGTTCTATCTATCGAGATGGGTCCCCCATCTGATAGAACGAGTGGCGGGAGCGCGGCCAGCGCTGTTCTATCTATCGAGGTGGGTCCCCCATCTGATAGAACGAGTGGCGGGAGCGCGGCCAGCGCTGTTCTATCTATCGAGGTGGGTCCCCCATCTGATAGAACGAGCGGCGGGAGCGCGCTGTTCTATCTATCGAGGTGGGTCCCCCATCTGATAGAACGAGCGGCGGGAGCGCGGCCAGCGCTGTTCTATCTATCGAGGTGGGTCCCCCATCTGATAGAACGAGCGGCGGGAGCGCGCTGTTCTATCTATCGAGGTGGGTCCCCCATCTGATAGAACGAGCGGCGGGAGCGCGGCCAGCGCTGTTCTATCTATCGAGGTGGGTCCCCCATCTGATAGAACGAGCGGCGGGAGCGCGCTGTTCTATCTATCGAGGTGGGTCCCCCATCTGATAGAACGAGCGGCGGGAGCGCGGCCAGCGCTGTTCTATCTATCGAGGTGGGTCCCCCATCTGATAGAACGAGCGGCGGGAGCGCGCTGTTCTATCTATCGAGGTGGGTCCCCCATCTGATAGAACGAGCGGCGGGAGCGCGGCCAGCGCTGTTCTATCTATCGAGGTGGGTCCCCCATCTGATAGAACGAGCGGCGGGAGCGCGGCCAGCGCTGTTCTATCTATCGAGGTGGGTCCCCCATCTGATAGAACGAATGGCGGGAGCGCGGCCAACGCTGTTCTATCTATCGAGGTGGGTCCCCCATCTGATAGAACGAGCGGCGGGAGCGCGGCCAGCGCTGTTCTATCTATCGAGGTGGGTCCCCCATCTGATAGAACGAGCGGCGGGAGGGCGGCCAGCGCTGTTCTATCTATCGAGGTGGGTCCCCCATCTGATAGAACGAGCGGCGGGAGCGCGGCCAGCGCTGTTCTATCTATCGAGGTGGGTCCCCCATCTGATAGAACGAGCGGCGGGAGCGCGGCCAACGCTGTTCTATCTATCGAGGTGGGTCCCCCATCTGATAGAACGAGCGGCGGGAGCGCGGCCAGCGCTGTTCTATCTATCGAGGTGGGTCCCCCATCTGATAGAACGAGCGGCGGGGAGCGCGGCCAGCGCTGTTCTATCTATCGAGGTGGGTCCCCCATCTGATAGAACGAGCGGCGGGAGCGCGGCCAGCGCTGTTCTATCTATCGAGGTGGGTCCCCCATCTGATAGAACGAGCGGCGGGAGCGCGGCCAACGCTGTTCTATCTATCGAGGTGGGTCCCCCATCTGATAGAACGAGCGGCGGGAGCGCGGCCAGCGCTGTTCTATCTATCGAGGTGGGTCCCCCATCTGATAGAACGAGCGGCGGGAGCGCGGCCAGCGCTGTTCTATCTATCGAGGTGGGTCCCCCATCTGATAGAACGAGCGGCGGGAGCGCGGCCAACGCTGTTCTATCTATCGAGGTGGGTCCCCCATCTGATAGAACGAGCGGCGGGAGCGTGGCCAGCGCTGTTCTATCTATCGAGGTGGGTCCCCCATCTGATAGAACGAGCGGCGGGAGCGCGGCCAACGCTGTTCTATCTATCGAGGTGGGTCCCCCATCTGATAGAACGAGCGGCGGGAGCGCGGCCAGCGCTGTTCTATCTATCGAGGTGGGTCCCCCATCTGATAGAACGAGCGGCGGGAGCGCGGCCAACGCTGCTCTATCTATCGAGGTGGGTCCCCCATCTGATAGAACGAGTGGCGGGAGCACGGCCAACGCTGTTCTATCTATCGAGGTGGGTCCCCCATCTGATAGAACGAGCGGCGGGAGCGCGGCCAGCGCTGTTCTATCTATCGAGGTGGGTCCCCTATCTGATAGAAGAGCGGCGGGAGAGCGGCCAACGCTGTTCTATCTATCGAGGTGGGTCCCCTATCTGATAGAAGAGCGGCAGGAGCGAGCACCAACAGCTAATTGAACAGAGCGAGCACCGTATTAAATGCGCATGCTCCAGAACCAGCTGATTGAACAGATGTTTATTTTCGGAGATTTCCGTGATATGGGACTGCGCATGCGCATTGCAATCCGGGCACTATCTGATAGGGGACCCAGAATGATAGGACACAGGGATACAGAGATACTACTACTGATACAAAAGTAGAGATAACAATTATCTGGAGTGGGGGGGGGGGGCATTATAAAGCCCTGTGGCCCTGGACTTGTTTTCATGGGTGGGCCCCTCCCTCTCTCTGATCCTTCTTCTTTGATCATTTGCTCAGTCTTTGTATAGGGAAGGAAATCAGCACTTGTTAGCAAACAGCCCCCCCTCCCCCTTCAATACACAAAGTGGCCCCCTGGACAGCACAGGGCTGTATTACCAGGGAGGGGGTGGCCTTGACACACCGAAGTCCCTCTAATCCCAGACCGCCCCCCAGGGTCACCGCCAGGAGAGACTTACTGTACATAGATCCTGACTGAGAGTACTTACTGTACTCCAATCCGCTATGTCCATCACCTATCTATCTATCTATCTATGTATCTATGTATCTATGTATCTATGTATTGATCCATTATCTATCTATCTATCTTTCTATTTGTACATTTATTTCTTCCTTGTTCTCTATCTATCCCTTTAATATCTATTTCTCTTTCTTACTTTCTTCCTTCTCTATCTATCTTTCTATCTCTCTATTTATCTTTTTATTTATTTCTCGCTCTCTATCCTAGTCTTGTTTCTCTCTCCAATCTCTCTCTCTCTCCTTTTTTTCCTCTCAGGCCTCGTACACACGGCCGAGATTCTCGTCGAAAAAAACATGTCATTTTTTTCGACGAGATTCTTGGACAAGAAACTTGTCCCGGCCGAGTGTACAGACGCTCGATTCAAAGAACCCGCGGTTCTTTGAATGGAGCGTACGCGGTGACGTCATCGACTACGACGAGCATGCGCTCGTCACATTCGATGCTGTCGCCGCCATCTTGGTATACCCTACGTATGCCTAGGAAGCTACCGCGCATGCGTCAAATTCATTTCGAACATGCGCGGGCTTCCGGGAGGACAGGTAAGTGTACACACACTCACTTTTCTCGTCAAGAAACATGCCGAGGAGAATCTCGACGAGAAAATAGAGAGCAGGTTCTCTATTTTCTCGTCGAGGTTTCTTGTCGGTTTTCTTGACGAGAAACCATACACACCAACGAATTTCTCGGCAAGACATCTCTGCCAGCAAGTTTCTTGCTGGTTCTTGCCGAGAAACTTGTTCGTGTGTACGAGGCTTCACTATCCAATCTCTCTCTCTCTCTATCCAATCTCTCTCTCTAATCAATCTCTCGCTCTCTCTTTCCTTCTCTCTCTCTCTCTCTCCTTCTTTCTCTCTCTCTCTCTCCTTCTTTCTCTCTCTCTCTCTCCAATCTCTCTCTCTCTCTCTCTCTCTATCCAACCCCTCTCTCCTCTCTCTCTATCCTCTCTTTTCTCTCTCTCTCTCTTTCTCTCTCTCTCTCTCCTTTCTCTCTCTCTATCCAATCTCTCTCTCCCCCTCTCTCCTTCTTTCTCTCTATCAATCTCTCTCTCTCTCCCCTCTCTCTCTCTCTCGCATTCTCTCTCTCTTTTCTCTCTCTCTCTCTCCTTCATTTTCCCTCTCTCTCTCCTTCTCTCTCTCTCTCTTTTTCCCTCTCTCTCCCTCCCTCTCCCTCTCTCTATCCAATCTCTCTCTATCCAATCTCTCTCTCTCTCTCTCTCTCTATCCGATCTCTCTCTTTCCTTCTCTCTCTCTCTATCCTCTCGTTCTCTTTCCTTCTTTCTCTCTCTCTCTCCCCTCTCTCTCCTTCTTTCTCTCTCTACAATCTCTCTCTCTCCAATCTCTCTCTCTCTTTCCAACCTCTCTCTATCCTCTCTCTCTCTCTATCCGTTCTCTCTCTCTCTCTCTCTCCTGCTTTCTCTCTCTATCCAATCTCTCTCTCCTCTCTCTCCCCCTCCTTCTTTCTCTCTCTCATTCTCTCTCTCTCTCTTTTCTCTCTCTCCTTCATTTTCCCCCTCTCTCTCCTTCTCTCTCTCTCTCTTTCTCTCTCTCCCCCCCTCCCTCTCCCTCTCTATCCAATCTCTCTCTCTATCTGATCTCTCTCTCTCTCTCTCTTTCCTTCTTTCTCTCTCTATCCTCTTTCTTTTTCCTTCTTTCTCTCTCTCCTTCTTTCTCTCTCTCTATCCAATATCTCTCTCTCTCCTCTCTCTATCCTCTCTCTCTCTCTATCCAATCTCTCCCTCTCTCCCCTCGCTCTCTTTCTCTCTCTCTATCAATCTCTCTCTCCCCCCTCTCTCTCATTCTCTCTCTCTCTTTTCTCTCTCTCTCCTTTTCTCTCGCTCTCGCTCTCCTCTCTCTCCCTCCCTTCTCTCTCCTTCTTTCTCTCTCTCTCTCTCTCTCTCTCTGTCTCTCTCTATCCAATCTCTCTCTCTCTCCCCCTCTCTCTCCATCCTCTCTCCTTCTTTCTCTCTCTCTCTCTATCAATCTCTCTCTCATTCTTTCACTCTCTCTCTATCTTTTCTCTCTCCCCTTCTCTCTCTCCCCTCTCTCTCCTTCTCTCTCTCTCCCCTTCTCTCTCTCCCTCCCTCTCCCTCTCTCTATCCAATCTCTCTCTCTCTCTCTCTCTCTCTCTCTTGCTCCTTCTCTCTCTCCTACTATCTCTATTCAATATCTATGAATGGTGTCATTGGCTGTCTGTGTACACAGTATGTTGGCACAGGTCCTGACAACTGTGCCCTGACCTCTGGATGGTTGGGGGCGGTTGAGGTGAGATTAGGGGGGCAGGTTGCAGAGATCTATCAGGGGCCACACAGTGGGGGGCAGGAAAGGAATAGCTTGCAAACAGCTGCGTCAACATGTTGGAACCTTGTTACCTGCTGACAGGGCCAATAATGAGTACAAGGAGCTGACAATCCACCCTCTTTGTACAGCTACACCCTGCAGGCTGGGTACTGTATACCCAGGACCAGGCTCTGGGAGTATCCCCACATTCTGGGGGGGGGGGCTCCAGGCTGACACCCCAATCTTCAGGGTCATCCCCAGTTCAGTGTGTTTTCTTCTTACATTTCTTAAACAAAAAGCAAGTTTATAAACATTATACTGAGAATCTTCAGATATAATGTAACCATTTCTATCAAACACACATATATATGTAGCGGGGTGTTCCCCTTTAATGCAGAGAGATAAGAAGTTCCAGGTGAGAGGTGAGTCGGGAGGAAGTAAAGAGACATTATGGAAGTGAAAGTAAAGGAGAGAGAGACTACATCTCCCAGTACATCTTGCAGCACCCAGGGTGCATTGCTCCAGAACAGAGACTGCTGGGGCAGACTTTATAAAGGGGAGGCGGAGTTTTGGTCGCGCTCTTTGGACCCCCCTCTCCTAGCAAGAGGATGTCTGTGCTGAACTGCTGTGTGCACAAGGCCTGAAGCCCGGGCCGTGTGCTCCTTTCCAAAGAGCCCTCTGCCAGCCTAGCAGAGCCTTAGAGACATCTAATCCTCCTTGCTGCAGTACACCAGAAGGATTGAAGACTTGGATGTTGGTGGATTCCTGTTCCTAGACGAATCGATGGAGGAAAGGGACTTGGACTTGTCCAGGTGGTGAGAGCTGTTTAAAGACAGATACTTTATCTTTACTATTCGTTGGGATTACAAAGTTGTTCTTCAAGTGCACCACCGAGAGATTGCTAGCGAATATTGTTTCACTGAACTTCCATTTAGATCAGTCAGGCCTGACTGCATAGGTAGACATTGCTGGGTGTTAGTCTACCCATGAGGGGAAGTAGCTGTAAAAGGGCAGCGCTAGAGTTGCATAGCAATACTTTATTATTCTGATTACTCTGTTTATCTTTATTACTGTTTATTGCAGGGATCTGCAACTTGTTATACTGTTGTTTATTACTTGCCCATTAGCCTCAGTAAAATATCTGGATAAAGTACATTTGGTGTCAGTTCCGCTTACTTTGATAGGAGTTTTAAAGTATATTCTGTGTATTTTTGTTATAGGACTGCGTCACCAACAGTTGAGATCACGCGGTCCTATCTCTCTATCACCAGCTGTGCCACGGGAGGTTAGAGCCGATTGCCGGGGGTTGACAGCGGTGCACTGCAGGGCCCAAATCAATATCAGCGGCTCTCTTAACTGGGGGTAGCGCTACACGTGGGGGCTCGAGTCCGGGATCCTTGTACGTTGCACGCTGCAATCAAGCCGGTCAGAAGTACCAGCATGGACCCGCTGGCAATGTCACAGTGGTGCGCAGCGATTGGCGCCGATCCAACCGCGGCGGTAGTCATTGTACTCCCGGGGGAAAGATGGAAGGAAGAGGAGATAAAACAGCTCGTATTGTTACTGTCTCCGAGCCACAAAGCATGGGTGATGGATTTTAGGCCAGATCCAGTGATCTTGTTTACATACGCACTGGTAGAATGGAAAAACGAAATCCCAGAGCATTTTAAAAGTCAGAGTATACAAGCCATAGATAATCAGATCTATCACTTGATACATACGCTGCCAGTGAAGGAAGAATGGTTTCAGACACCAAAGCCATCACTCCCACAATTATCTCCACCACTATCCCCTAAAGCAGAAAAGCTTAAGGAACTATTAAGCCCGGGATCACCGCTGGCCGCTATAGGGCCTGAATTGTTGAATGCTCTAGGAGACCTTGTAATTAAGTGCCAGAAAAGCAGTACGGTGCATGTGGAGGCCGGTTACCGGAAGCTTAGCACCTTCTCAGGGAAGCTCCCCGTCCCTGCGGGGGAGGAAGATTTTGACACTTGGGTGGAACAGGCATTGCAGGCAGTAGAAGCATGGGAGGTGCCTGAGGCACAGAAGAGACAGCGAGTCTTAGAAAGTCTGAAAGGTGCCGCGGCAGAAGCGGTGAAGAGCTTCCGGTTTGGAAATGAAAACTGTACAGCTCAAGATTGCCTGGCCATGCTGCAGGAAGAGTTTGGTCAGCTGGAGAAGGTGTCAGAGATGATTTATCAAATTGAACACACTCTCCAGCAGCCGAATGAGAAACTGTCAGAATATGTTAGAAGGCTGAACAGGCAGTTATGCAAGATTGTACGGAAGAAGGGAATGCTGCCCAAAGATGCAGATGAAGCACGCATGAAGCAGATCATGAGGGGAGCGCGGCGCTCAGACCCGGTCTGGCTGCACCTGAAAACCTCAGGAGGAGGAATGTCACTAACCTACTCTGATCTAATAAAAATTATTAGGGACGAAGAGGCGCTGGAGGAAGATCAGCAGGTGGCCAAGGCGAATGTCACACCTGTACCAGTGTTGGTCCATTCGGTCAAGAGCCCAGAAAGAGATGCGGAGGTTGACACTCTGAAATCGCAAATGGCCCAAGTGTTGGAGATGCTGACCTCTTTGATGGAGAAAGATCAGAGAAGACGAGAGAAACCAAGCCCAAGAAAGGAGTTGTTCCCGAACACCTCAGCACCGGCCTCCCTACAGGACCGAGAAGAGGTGATTTGCTATAACTGCGGAGGGAGTGGCCACTTTGCTAACGTATGCTCCAGCCCAAAGAAGAAGAGAACAGATAATTGCAAGCCGGCGGGAAACTCCAAAGGGCCCCGGTGAAGGAGTCAACCGGGTGCCCATCATCTTCAGTGCGCTCCAAACTAAAAAAAAAAGGCCAAGAATGGAGGAGACAAAACTCCTAGGAGGAGGTATAGTACACCCCCACCAAGATGTACCCCAGAGGGAGGGGGCAAGACCCCTCAGTGGAAGTACAGCACCCCAAAGAAGGAACATCCACCTAAAAGGAACAATAACATCCCTCAGCGGGTTTGTGCCACCATTGAGAGGGAGAAAGTCAATGCATGCCAGGCTCAGGAAAAATTAAAGTCCAAAAGGAGCAGAGCAAGGGTCGAAAGCAAAAAAAAAGAGGTGACCCCAGTCCGGCCATACCCAAAGGAACTGGTGGGCCCGTCTCCTACTGTGCCCATTCAAGTGGAAGGAGTCTATACTAAAGCTCTTTTGGACACCGGAGCACAGGTGACTTTACTATACCGGGACTTCTATGATAGGCACTTGAGTCATCTGCCTATCCAGAAGATAGAAGAGCTGGAGATATGGGGACTTGGAACCCAGAGTTTCCCTTATGATGGGTACCTGCCCATAAAGATGACTTTTGACCCATCCGTGGCTGGGAAGGCTGAAGTGTTTGACACCCTGGCAGTTGTGTGTCCCCGGCCGCCTGGAGCCAGCAAGATTTCCCTGATCATTGGGACAAACACGGATCTAGTCAGGAGACTCCTGACCCCTCTAGTGAAAGAGTTAAACCATTCAGCCACCAAAATCCATCCCATGCTAAAGACGGCCTACCAACGACTGGTCTTAGAGCAGAAGACCCCGGGAGAGGGGATAGGGAAGGTGTGGAGACTTGGCAGAGAAGGAGTAGTGCTACAGCCCGGAGAAGTAACCTGTCTTAGGGCCACTGTGAAGCTTTCGTGGGAACAACCTGGCCCCTTTGTCATGCTGGAATCAGACCCAAGGGAAGAGTCCTCAGGCCTGGAAGTGATACCAGAAGTGATTCCATTCAAGGCCCTGAAGAAGGCCCATGGCAGAGTTCCGGTGAGTGTTAGGAACACTACGGGAGGACCCATGGAGATCCCTGCCAGAGTGTTGCTTGGTCAGGTGAGCCCTGCTGCCCCGGTCACTTGGTCCGAAGTCAAGGGGACGGGTGACGGAGGAGATGTTTGGGAGAAACTGTCCGTGGAAAACCCGAACCTACCCAGGGCTTGGAAAGAAAGAGCCAAGGCCCAGCTGACCAGGTGGGAGAAGATCTTTTCCGAAGATGAATTTCGATGTGGGGTGTGCAAGAAGTGCCACCCATCGGATCCGCCTCCAAGAAGATAAGCCCTTCCGAGAGAGGGTCAGGCGGGTCCCCCTGGCAGATCTGGAGGATCTGAGGGAACAACTTGTAGAACTAAAGAAGACTGGTGTGATCCGGGAGTCTAGAAGTCCCTATGCCTCCCCAATCGTGGTGGTCAGAAAGAAGAATGGGTCGTTGAGGCTTTGTATCGATTACAGGACTCTCAACAGGAGAACCATCCCTGACCAATACACCACGCCAAGGATAGAAGATGCCCTACAAAGTTTGTCTGGAGCCAAATGGTTCAGTGTGATGGACCTCAAGAGTGGGTACTATCAAATCCCTATGCACCCAGAAGACAGGGAGAAGACAGCCTTCATAACCCCGGTGGGATTCTTCGAATTCAATAGGATGCCTCAGGGTCTGCCTGGAGCTCCTGCTACCTTTCAACGCCTTATGGAGAAGACTGTTGGAGACATGAATCTTATAGAAGTCCTTGTGTACTTGGACGATGTCATTGTCTTTGGAAGAACCTTGGAAGAACATGAAGCCAGGTTGGAGAAAGTATTGAGAAGACTCAGCGAAGAGGGACTTAAGCTTTCCCCCGAGAAGTGTCGGTTCTACCAGTCTTCTGTGAACTATCTGGGGCACATAGTGTCTGAAGAAGGGGTGGCCACAGATCCTGAGAAGTTGGAAGCAGTCACTTCCTGGCCACGACCCACCACAGTAACAGAGCTCAGATCCTTCCTGGGGTTCTGCTCCTATTATAGGAGGTTTGTGGAGGGGTTTGCTCGGATTGCCCGCCCGTTGAATGAATTGCTAAAGGCAGAAGGGGAAGAGGATGACTCAGGGCCCAGGAGGCCTGGTGAGTCAGTTCAAGATCAGTGGAACCCAAGGTGTGAAGAGGCCTTTCATGCTCTGAAGAGGAGCTTAACCACTGCCCCAGTCCTGGCCTACGCCGACCCTACCAGACCTTATGAATTACATGTGGATGCCAGCCATGAGGGTCTAGGTGGTGTACTCTACCAAGAACATGAAGGACAACTGCGACCAGTGGCCTATGTGAGCAGGAGCCTGACCCCCTCAGAAAAGAATTACCCCACTCATAAGCTGGAATTCCTGGCCCTCAAATGGGCGGTAGTAGACAAGCTAAAAGACTACTTGTATGGGGCAGAGTTTACTGTGAAGACAGACAACAACCCCCTGACCTACCTCTTCACCACCGCGAAACTAGATGCCACCGGACACAGGTGGTTGGCCGCATTGTCTGGATTCAACTTCAGTCTGAAGTACAGACCAGGAGCCGGAAATAGGGATGCAGATGCCCTGTCCCGGAGGTCTCATGCCACGACAAATGACTGGGAAGATTGGACCCAAGTGGCACCGGACGGGGTGCGGGCCCTTTGTCAAGGGGCTGAATTCCAAGCCAGAGGAGGCTCCAGAGCAGAAGAAATAGGGGTTACCATAGTAGGAGTCCCCAAACACTATTGTGGGGTAACTCAACTGGAGGAAGACAACCTACCGAGACTGTCCAAGAAGGAGTTGAGGTGTGACCAATTGGAAGACCCCATGGGGAGATTGGTCCTCGAAGCCCTGGAGAATCAGGATCCCAACAAATTCCTACATCACCCCTCAAAGGAGGCTCGCCTGTTGAGGAAGGAATTGGACAGGCTACAGGTACATCAGGGAGTGGTCTACCGAAGGGGCCCCTCTGATGACTCAGAAGATAAGTGGCAGTTATTTCTTCCAGAGAAGCACCGAGAGACTGTACTAATTGCCCTGCATGACCATCATGGTCACCTAGGGGCAGAAAGGACCTTCCAGCTCGTCAGAAATCGGTTCTATTGGCCCTGCATGAGGGCAGAAGTAGAGGAGTATTGCCATTCCTGTGCACGATGCATTCAGAGAAAGACCCTACCCCATCAAGCTGCCCCAATGGGCCACTTACAGAGTCAAGGCCCAATGGATCTGGTATGCATTGACTTTCTCTGCCTCGAACCCGACCTGAGTGGATTGGGGAATGTTCTGGTAATAACCGACCATTTCACCCGCTATGCTCAAGCTTTCCCAACCAAAGACCAGAAGGCATCCACCGTGGCCAAAATACTTATGGAGAAGTATTTTGTCCATTACGGACTACCACAGAGACTCCACTCAGATCAAGGAAGGGACTTTGAGAGTCGGTTGATCCGAAGACTTTTGGATTCATTAGGAATAAAGAAGACCAGAACCACGCCTTACCACCCACAAGGAGATGCTCAGCCGGAGAGATTTAACCGGACCCTACTCAACATGTTGGGAACCTTAGAAACAGAGAAGAAGCAACACTGGAGTCAGCACATATCAGCCCTAGTACATGCCTATAACTGTACCACAAGTGACGCCACTGGCTACTCCCCTTATCGACTTATGTTTGGGAGAGAAGCAAGGCTACCTGTGGACCTGGCCTTTGGCACTTCTATAGACAATACCTCAGCTACATCCCACAAGGGATACGTGGACAGACTTAGACGTAGCTTGCAGGTGGCCTATGAACAAGCCCAGGCGGCTTCGGATCAAAGGGGGGCCCGCAACAAGAGAAATTTTGATCTGAAGGTTCGAGTGCAAGATCTGCAGCCCGGGGACCGAGTACTGCTACGCAATCTGGGGGTCCCTGGAAAACACAAGCTTGCCGACAGGTGGAGATCTGAGCCCTATGTTGTCTGTAGGAAGTTGCCCGGTTTGCCTGTCTACAAACTAAAGCCAGAAGGAAAGGTGGGTCCACTGAAGACGTGGCATCGGAACCACCTGCTCCCACTTGCTGAGGCAGTCAGAATACCTCCCGTGAGAGACTCCCCTGAACCGGCCTCTATCCTGGATATTCCTAGGCCGAACACTCGGTCCCAGACCTCTCGAGCCAAAGATGGGGAGGCCTCCCAATTGAGTACAGAAGAAGGTGGAGAACTGGACTGGCTGTGGCCTCCCTCGACTCTGGGAACGTCCGCCATAGATCTCCCAAATGGAGGGGATACCCCAGATGCAACGCTGAATCCGGAGGCTACTGAATTCATACCCTTCAGTCCCTCAGCTGATTACTGGGAAGATGTTCCTGACACTTGCGCAGAGGAGGACTCTAGAGATTCCATACGTCAGTCGACTTCTGAATCAGAGGTTCCAGAACCAGCAATGTTACCTGAACTTACTCCTGAAGAAGAGCCTGTGGTGCCAGAGTCAGAAGCACCAAGAGAGCAGAGGGCTCGCAGAGTCATCAGGCCTCCCAAGAAACTAACTTACCCCCAAATGGGGACGAGCTCAGAGGACTCTGTTGTAACGGCTAGGAGAAGTGTTGAACAACCTGATCCTTCCACCGTCCATTTGGTGGAGGGCAACCCCAGCTCACTCTCTGGCACAGTTAGGCAGGCCACTCATGGTAGTGTGACCTGTGGGCAAGAGAGTTCCATCCCAAAGTTTTGGTGGGAATTCCCTATGCCAACATCATGCTCGACATTGTCCAAAATGGTAAACAGTATTTGTTGAAGTTTATCTTTGGGGACCAAAGAGTTCAAGTGGGGGGAGTGTGTAGCGGGGTGTTCCCCTTTAATGCAGAGAGATAAGAAGTTCCAGGTGAGAGGTGAGTCGGGAGGAAGTAAAGAGACATTACTGGAAGTGAAAGCAGAGGAGAGAAAGAGACTACATCTCCCAGTACATCTTGCAGCACCCAGGGTGCATTGCTCCAGAACAGAGACTGCTGGGGCAGACTTTATAAAGGGGAGGCGGAGTTTTGGTCGCGCTCTTTGGACCCCCCTCTCCTAGCAAGAGGATGTCTGTGCTGAACTGCTGTGTTTATTACTTGCCCATTAGCCTCAGTAAAATATCTGGGTAAAGTACATTTGGTGTCAGTTCCGCTTACTTTGATAGGAGTTTTAAAGTATATTCTGTGTATGTTTGTTATAGGACTGCGTCACAAACAGTTGCGATCACGCGGTCCTATCTCTCTATCACCAGCTGTGCCACGGGAGGTTAGAGCCGATTGCCGGGGGTTGACAGCGGTGCACTGCAGGGCCCAAATCAATATCAGCGGCTCTCTTAACTGGGGGTAGCGCTACATATATATATATAAAAACATTGCATACATTATATATACATTTTATTGTCTAATATTCCTTATTGTGGTTGGGTAGTTATTGGATCATTAAATAAAAGCCATGTGAAAGTTTTATTTTCCAACTAATAGGACAATAATAGAGATCTCTACAGGAAGAAGAATGTCACAACAAACAAACAACAAGGTGTCATCCACAAATAAATCTCCCCCATTGTGTGCTGAAATCTCAATGTGACCGGCTCAGTGATCTCTGTACAGCGCTGCGGTATATGCCAGAGCTATATAAATGTATAATAATAGTGTGTGACTGTGGGGGGGGGGGGAGGGGACATTAGAGTGTAAGCTCCTCTGGTACAGAGACAGAGCTATATAAATGTATAATAATAGTGTGTGACTGTGGGGGGGGGGGGGGGCTATTAGAGTGTAAGCTTCTCTGGTGCAGAGACTGATGTGACTGGCTTAGTGTTCTCTGTATATTTCTATAGCTCTGACATATCCCGCAGCGCTGTACACAGAACACTGAGCCAGTCACATCAGTCTCTGTACCAGAGGAGCTTACACTCTAATGTCCCCCCCCCCCACAGTCACACACTACTATTATTATTATTATGTGACTGTGGGAGGGAATATTAGAGTGTAAGCTCCTCTGGTGCAGAGACTGATGTGATTGGCTCAGTGATCTCTGTACAGCACTGCGGTATATGTCAGAGCTATAGAAATGTATAATAATAATAGTATGTGACTGTGGGGAGGACATTAGAGTGTAAGCTCCTCTGGTACAGAGACTGATGTGATTGGCTCAGTGTTCTCTGTACAGCACTGCGGTATATGTCAGAGCTTTATAAATGTATGCTAATAGTGTGTGACTGTGGGGGGGGGGGGGGTGGCAGTAGAGTTTAAGCTCCTCTGGTACAGAGACTGATGTGATTGGCTCAGTGTTCTCTGTACAGCGCTGTGGTATATGTCAGAGCTATATAATAACAATGTGCCCCCTGGTTACTCATTGCACTGCACGGGAACAATCCTCTGCTTGTTACATAAAGATTCTAGCTAACATGGTACATCTTTGTTTTCTTTTCTATAATCACTTTACAAAGTTTAACAAGGTCACAAATGCCAGACCTGCTGCACCCTGTAACAGGTGGAAAGTGCAGCCTTTAGACCCCAATATAACAGAGCAGAGCTGAATATAGTGCGCCCTATGCACCTGCCTCAGATGGCAGCGGTCAGACTTCCCAGCATCCTCACATGAATATATTTCCAAACACCCCCATCCATCAACCCAATATAAGGCTCGGGCAAGACACTGTCTGCTTGGGGCTACCCTTAGAGCCCATGGCACCTGCTCTGTGTGCAGTGTCTTGTGGTGCCATTCATTGCACATGACACCCCTGGCCAAAGAAATGCACTGGGGCCCCTACCAGTCTGCCCCCCGATTTACGCACCTACTCTCAAGAATGAAAGTATAAATAGTTGATAGAATTAAACATATACACAGTGCCTTGAAAAAGTATTCACACCCCTTGAAATGTTCCACATTTTGTCATGTTACAACCAAAAACTTAAATGTATTTTATTGGGATTTTATGTGATGGACCAACACAAAGTGGCACATAATTGTGAAGTGGAAGGAAAATGATAAATGATACAAATAAATATGTGAAAAGTGTGGGGGGGGGGCATTTGTATGGCGCCCCCCGGAGTCAATACTTTGTAGAACCCCCTTTCTCTGCAATTACAGCTGTGAGTCTTTTTGGGGATGTCTCTACCAGCTTTGCACATCTAGAGAGGGACATTTTTGCCCATTCTTCTTTGTAAAATATCTCAAGCTCTGTCAGATTGGATGGAGAGCGTCTGTGATCAGCAATTTTCAGGTCTTGCCACAGATTCTCAATGTGATTTAGGTCTGGACTGTGACTGGGCCATTCTAACACATGAATATGCTTTTATCTAAACCAGTGATGGTGAACCTTGGCACCCCAGATGTTTTGGAACTACATATACCATGATGCTCACGCACACTACAGTGTAGCTGAGCATCATGGGAAACATAGTTCCAAAACATCTGGGGTGCCAAGGTTCACCATCACTGATCTAAACCATTCCATTGTAGCTCTGGCTGTATGTTTCGGGTCGTTGTCCTGCTGGAAGGTGAACCTCCGCCCCGGTCTCAAGTCTTTTGCAGACTAACAGGTTTTCTTCTAAGATTGTCCTGTATTTGGCTCCATCCATCTTCCCATCAACTCTGACCAGCTTCCCTGTCCCTGCTGAAGAAAAGCATCCCCACCACATGATGCTGCCACCGCCATGTTTCACGGTGGGGATGGTGCGTTCAGGGTGATGTGCAGTGTTAGTTTTCCGCCACACATAACGTTTTACTTTTAGCCTAAAAAGTTCAATTTCCAAAACGTCTTTCAGGACAGCACCCGAGAGATCATGGCTCCTCCTCCTACAGGAAACACCTCATCAATTAATTCTTTAATTGGAGGCCTCCACGTTGCTTCCCTCAGTTTTTTGTGTTTCCTCCAGCTGGAGGAACACCTCTGGTGAGAGCCACGATCTCTCAGGGCTTTCCTGGGAGACAAGGTTCTCTCAATCAGTCTTTTTTCTAGGAGAGTGATCCTCCCACTTACCTCCTAGCATGGACGGTCCCGTGGGCTCCCTCTCCCTCTTCCGTGCTCGGGGAGAGCCTGTACAGCCCGGGAGGGCTGCCTCCTTTTTTTCTTCAGAGCGGTGGTTGCTGTACTCTCACCGACCGCTGGCGAAAGTGGCGTGGAGCTTTGCGGCGGCCGCCATTGTTCTGGTGGCCGAGGAGAGCCTCGGCCACGTCCTGTATGGGAAGAGGCAGCACTTCCGGGTCGGCGCGCGCGTCATTTCCGGCCGCAAAGCGCAGAGGGAGAGGGCAGGGTCACCTGGTGCCTTAAAGTTCCGGTTCCAGGTCAGCGCGGCGGCGTTTTCGAATCTGGAACCGGCGTTTTTCTTCACCACGCATCCGCAGACAGCTATGGATAGCGATGCAGCGGATAAGGGGGCAAGCCAAGGCACCAGCAAGGCTAAGGTAAGGGACTGTGTCCTATTTTACACTGGGCCGTTTTCTCCTGTGGGGGGGGGGTATTCACCCTTCTCCCCCCTCCATCTCCCCCACCCCCCATCTCCCTGGTGGTGCAGTGGCTGGTGATTTAGCATGTCTGCATAATATCTAGGGATCTTGTAAAAGGTGGTGGTGGTGCATGGCTTGCGGGGCACAAGGAAGTGAAAGTGTTTTTTCCTGTGTGCACCTGGGTGTATTGATTTGTACTGTGTAACAGTTTTTCTTAGCGTGGTCCCTGGTTTTTTCTTTTCTGTTTGTGCAGGCCAAAAGTTCTGCTCAACCAGTGAAGAGAAGGTGCCCTGTCTGCAAGGAAAAGTTAAGCGAGGCTTGGACCAAGTCGCTTTGTGCAGATTGCACTGCAAATGTAGTCAGGGAAGAGTCTCCATCCTTTTGTGGCGATCTAGTATCTACAATTAAGGATGAACTCCGTGCCACCTTTCAAGCTTTTAGGTCAAACCTAAGAGAAGAACCAGGCCCTTCAAGGGAACCTAGGGCTCCGCAGCCTTCTTCAGAACCCCAAGACGGCTCTCAAATATTATTGGGAGGTCCGATAGACGTTTCCCAAGAATCTGCTTCCCTTGCTCCAGATGGAACAGAAAAATGAAGCAGAGAGCGCTTCTAAGTAAAATGTCGCTTGAAGAAGTCGCAGGACTTTTAAAAGTAATCCATGCGACTTTGGGGATTGAAGAGGAAAAGAAGGAGCTCTCCCTACATGACCGCATGTATGCAGGTTTGGGTGATCCAAAAAGCCGTGTTTTTCCAGTCCATTCAATAATCTCGGACATGATTAAAAAAGAGTGGTTGGAACCTGAGAAAAAGCCATTTTTTTCCCGGTCTCATAAGAGAAGATTTCCATTTGAGGACAACCCGGATTCCATCTGGAACAAGGTTCCAAAACTGGACTCTGCTTTTTCACAGGTCTCAAAATCAACTGACCTTGCCTTTGAGGACATGGGCATGTTAAAGGAGCCCATGGACAAAAGAATGGATTTGCTTCTTAAAAGGGCTTGGCAGTCTGTGATGAACAATCTAAAACCAGCAATGGCAACAACCTGTGTCGCTAGGAATTTAGAACACTGGATTAACCAGATGAAGGCCCATGTTACGGCGGATTCTCCAAAACAGGAGATTCTGGACTCATTTACAACGCTTTCTACAGCAGTATCATATATTGCGGATGCTTCAGCAGAATCCATTCGTATGTCAGCCAGGTCAGCGGCTTTGACCAATTCTGCTAGGAGAGCATTGTGGCTTAAAACTTGGCCAGGAGATGCTGCATCTAAAAATAGACTGTGTAGCATTCCCTTTGCAGGGGATTTGCTATTTGGTTCTGAGCTGGAGTCCATTCTTGACCGTACGGCTGACAAAAAGAAGGCGTTTCCGGTCAAAAAACAACAGGTACAGACCCGTAAGCGTTTTTTTCGTCCCCAAAAAGGACAACAGGAAGGAAAAACGCAAACCAAAAGGAAGCAGTGGTCTTCCCAGAAACCAAAAGGTAGGAGTGGAGTGCTCTTCCATCCTCCTGCGATCCCCGGAAAGCCGCAGTGACAATCCACCCCAAGTAGGGGGAAGACTCCAGGAGTTCATTCCCCAGTGGAGAGACATCACTACAAATCAGTATATTGTAAACATGCTCTCCCAAGGATATGTGGTGGAATTCACGGAAGAACCCCCAAAGAGATTCCTAGTGACAAACGTCCCGAGGGATCCGGTCAAGGCACTCGCCATGAAGTCCCTAATTCAGGAACTGATATCCCAGAGAGTCATTGTTCCGGTTCCAACAAGGGAGTTTTTCCAGGGGTTCTATTCTCACGTTTTCCTTGTACAGAAACCTTCAGGAAAGTACCGCCTCATCCTAAATCTAAAAATGCTGAATTTGTCAGTAGAATACAAAAGATTTCGGATGGATTCCATTTTCTCAGTAAGAAGCCTCCTGAGTCAAGGATGCTTCATGGCGTCAATAGATTTGCAGGACGCATATCTCCACATTCCTATTGCTGCCAGATCTCAGAGATATCTGAGGTTAGCACTGAGAGAAGGGAAGAAGGTGGTACACCTGCAATTCAGAGCTCTTCCATTCGGCCTGTCATCTTCTCCAAGGGTGTTCACGAAGGTAATGGCCGAAGCTCTAGCACCCTTGCGTCTAGAGGGAATTTCAGTGATTCCTTATCTAGACGACCTGCTACTGTTTGCCCAAACAAGAGATGGACTTCAGAGAAACTTGGACAGAGCACGTGCTCACCTAGAATCCATCGGATGGATACTAAACCTCCAAAAGTCCAATCTGATTCCCTCTCAGGAGGTGTTATTCCTGGGTTTCCGTATCAACTCTGTGGAGCAAAAGATTTTTCTCCCAGAAGAAAAACGGGAAAAGCTGTTAAAGGTTGTGTCACTCTTACAAACCAGTCAGCTTCTGTCCATCAGGAGGGTCATGTCAGCATTAGGAACCCTGACCTCTTCCATACCGGCAGTACAATGGGCAAAGCTCCATTTCAGGCCACTGCAAAAGTTTCTGTTAAAAATCTGGGATCGCCAGCAGAATTCACTAGATTCACTGGTGAAGATCCCCACCAAAGTAAAGAGGAGTCTCTGGTGGTGGAAGAACCAGGCAAGACTCTCAGCAGGCCTGTTATGGTCCTTTCCAACCCAGGTAAGGCTAACAACCGATGCCAGCTCCTGGGGTTGGGGGGCTCACATGAGCGGTCGTTGGGCTCAGGGATCTTGGTCCACAAGGGAAGCAATGAGATCTTCAAACTGGAGGGAACTAAAGGCGATAGAAATGGCCTTATTGTTCTTTGCAGAAGAAGTCCAAGGGCGACATACACAAATTCTGTCGGACAACGCCACGGCGGTGGCTTACATAAACCGACAAGGGGGCACCAGAAGCAGAATACTTCAAGGCCTAGCAGAGAGCATTCTAAATTGGGCAGAGCTCCATACTCAATCCTTGTCCGCGGTCCATCTAAAAGGGACCCTAAACAGGATAGCGGATTTCCTCAGCAGGAACCAGGTGTACGAAGCGGAGTGGCAATTGAATCCAGATGTCTTCAATCTAATAGTGAAGAAATGGGGACAGCCAAGAGTGGATCTCTTTGCGACTCAGGAAAATACACAAATATCTCTTTTTTTCCCTGAACAGGAACGAGTCATCTCTGGGGGTAGATGCTCTGGCGCACAGTTGGAATTTTCACCTCAGCTACGCCTTCCCTCCTTTTCAGCTGATTCCGCAGGTCATAACAAAAATCCGGAAGGAGGATATGACAGTAATCCTCATCACTCCCTTCTGGCCCAAGAGGCCCTGGTTTTCGGCTCTTCTACAGATGCAGATCAAACCATACTGGCATCTTCCCGTGAGACAAGACCTTCTGTTACAAGGTCCGCTGTTTCACCAAGAAGTAGAAAAGCTAAAACTCACAGCTGGCTTCTGAGGAGCAGCTCTTAAGGAGAAAAGGATTCTCGGATAGGTTGGTGGCTACCCTCCTATCTAGCAGAAAGAATGTTACCAGGGCAATATATCACAAAGTCTGGAAAGTCTTTAACTCTTGGTGCACTACATCCGGCAGACCATTAAAGCAGATTTCTTCTATCTTGGAATTTCTGCAAGAAGGAGCAGACAAGGGCCTAGCGATCAGTACCCTAAAAGTTCAGGTTGCCGCACTGGGGGTATATTTTGAGAAATCTATTTCTTCAGAACCCCTAGTAAACAGATTCTTTAAAGCCCTCACTCGGGCTAGACCGATAGTGATCAAAAACTGTCCGTCATGGGACTTATCAGTCGTTCTACAGGCCCTGACCAGGGAACCTTTCGAACCTCTCAATTTAACCTCCCTGAAGCTAATTACTTTAAAAACAATTTTTCTAGTAGCTATTACAACAGCTCGAAGGATCAGTGAGCTGCAAGCTTTATCTATCAGGGAACCAATTTTTTCTATTTTTTCAGACAGAATTGTGCTGAAGACGGATCCTAACTTTTTACCAAAGGTTGCCTCAGTTCAAAATAGAACCCAGGAGATAATACTTCCTACGTTTTGTTCTAATCCGTCGGGTAAGAAGGAAGAAGAATTCCATACCCTGGATGTTAAAAGAGCAGTCTTAAGTTACCTGGAAGCTACTAAAGACTTCAGGCGTTCAGACGCACTATTCATTTTATTTTCCGGAAATAAAAAAGGAAGACAAGCTTCTAGAGGAACCATTGCCAGATGGTTGAGAATGGCTATCTCAGACGCCTATTCCCTTACAGGCCAGGAGAGTCCAGTAAGTATCAGGGCTCATTCTACTAGAGCTTCGGCGGTGAGTTGGGCAGAAAAAGCTGGTGCCACCCCCGAACAAATCTGTAAGGCAGCTACATGGACAAGTCTGACGACCTTTGCCCGTCATTATAGATTAGATCTCATGACGGCTGGGGACCAGGCTTTCGGAAGGAAAGTCTTACAGGCTGTTGTCCCACCCTAAATGGGGTAAGTCTCGATTATCCTCTCGGGTGCTGTCCTGAAAGACGTTTTGGAAAAATGCAAGTTAGACTTACCGGTAACTTGTTTTCCAATAGGCTTTCAGGACAGCAGGATCCCGCCCTTTTTTTATGCTGTGGCTGTAATACTATGTAATAACTGTCGCTTATGTGTTGCAGCTGGGGCTGGAGGTTCTCTACAAACAACTGAGGGAAGCAACGTGGAGGCCTCCAATTAAAGAATTAATTGATGAGGTGTTTCCTGTAGGAGGAGGAGCCATGATCTCTCGGGTGCTGTCCTGAAAGCCTATTGGAAAACAAGTTACCGGTAAGTCTAACTTGCATTTTTTGGTCTCATGTGACCAGAGCACCTTCTTCCACATGTTTGCTGTGTCCCCCACAAAACTGCAAACAGGACTTCTTATGACTTTCTTTCCCCAATGTCTTTCTTCTTGTCACTTTTCCATAAAGGGCAGATTTGTGGAGAAGCACGACTAATAGTTGTCCTGTGGACAGATTCTCCCCCCTGAGCTGTGGATCTCTGCAGCTCCTCCAGAGTCACCATGGACCTCTTGGCTGCTTCTCTGATGAATGCTCTCCTTGCCCGGCCCGGTCAGTTTAGGTGGACGGCCATGTCTTGGTAGGTTTGCAGTTGTGCCATACTCTTTCCATTTTCAGATGATGGATTGAACAGAGCTCCGTGAGATGTTCAAAGCTTGGGATAATATTTTTATAACCTAACCCTGCTTTATACTTCTCCACAACTTCATCCCTGACCTGTCTGGTGTGTTCCTTGGCCTTCATGATGCTGTTTGTTCACTAAGGATCTCTAAAAAACCTCTGAGGGCTTCACAGAACAGCTGTATTTATACTGAGATTAAATTACACACAGGTGGACTCTATTTACTAATTAGGTGACTTCTGAAGGCAATTGGTTCCACTTGATTTTAGTTATCAGAGTAAAGGGGGCTGTATACACTGTGGGGCTGATTTACTAATAACAGTGCGCTGCGCTGCTTCTAAGATTAATTGGTGCGCCTGATAACTCCTTCACTGGGCGCAGGAAGCAGCGGCGCACTGTTATAGTAAATAGAAATGTCAGCGGTGCTCTATTGAAAATGAATGGTTCCCTATGGGAGCCCATTGATTTGAATAGAGGTCGCCCGGGAAGTCGGATCCGACTTGCGGGCGACTCATGTGCCGGCTGACACAGGAACAGCGCGACTCTGCCAGGCGACCTGGACACGACCTGAGCGCGTGAGGCAGCCGCTCAAGTCGTGTCCTAGAGGAGACTAGCCGGCCGAGAATGTGTCCAGCGCGATGTCATCGCGCTGGTCCTTGGCAGCCTCGCTGTCCCATGTTTTGGTATGAATCATGAAGGGGAACTCCAGGCCAAATTTTAATGAAAAAAACAGCATGGGTTCCCCTTCAGGAGCATTCCAGGCCCTTAGGTCTGGTCTGGATTCTAAGGTGAACCCCCTAAGCCAAAAAACGTCGTGGGGGTCCCCCCAAGATCCAAACTAGACCCTTATCCGAGCACGCAACCTGGCAGGCCGCAGGGGAAAAGGGGGGGGGACGAGAGAGCACCCCCCTCCCTCCTGAACCGTACCAAGCCACATGCCCTCAACATGGGGAGGATGTCCCCATGTTGATGGGGACAAGGGCCTGATCCCCACAACCCTTGCCCGGTGGTTGTGGGGGTCTGCGGGCGGGGGGCTTATCGGAATCTGGAAGACCCCTTTAACAAAGGGGACCCCCAGATCCCGCCCCCCCCATGTGATATGGTAATGGGGTACAAATGTACCCCTACCATTTCACAAAGAAAGTGTCAAAAATGGAAAAAATGACAAGAGCCGGTTTTTGACAATTCCTTTATTAATGTCTTTTCTTCCATCTTCTTCTTCCATCTTCTTCTTCTTCCATCTTCTTCCATCTTCTTCTTCTTCCTTCTTCTTCTTCTTCCATCTTCTTCCATCTTCTTCTTCCATCCTCTTCTTTTCTCCATTCGGGTTTCTTCCTCCATCTTCCTCTTCATCTTTATCGTCATCTTCATCTTCCTTCTTCCTTCGGTGTTCTCGTCCGCATCTTGCCCCGGCGTCTTCCCTTCTTCTTTCTTCTCCACCGCTCCGTTTGAATTGGAGGTTCCCGCTGTGCGACGCTTCAGTTCTTCAGTTCCCCATCGGGTCCGCTTACACCCGGTGACCCCGCCCTTCTCTGACGCACATGGATTTCACGGGGACTTTCCCTGTGGTGACAGAGGGGGGCGGAGCCACCGGGTGGTTTGCGGACCAAGTGGAGAACTGAAGCGCCGCACAGCGGGAACCTCCAATTCAAACGGAGAAGAAAGTAGAAGGGAAGACGCTGGAGCAAGATGCGGGCGAGAAGACCGAAGGAAGAAGGAAGATGAAGATGAAGATAAAGATGAAGAGGAAGATGAAGATGGAGGAAGAAACCCGAATGGAGAAAAGAAGAAGATGGAAGAAGAAGAAGATGGAAGAAAAGAGAAGACATTAATAAAGGAATTGTCAAAAACCGGCTCTTGTCATTTTTTACATTTTGACACTTTCCTTGTGAAATGGTAGGGGTACAATGTACCCCTTACCAATTCACATAGGGGGGGCGGGATCTGGGGGTCCCCTTTGTTAAAGGGGTCTTCCAGATTCCGATAAGCCCCCCGCCCGCAGACCCCCACAACCACCTGGCAAGGGTTGTGGGGATGAGGTTCTTGTCCCCATCAACATGGGGACATCCTCCCCATGTTGAGGGCATGTGGCCTGGTACGGTTCAGGAGGGAGGGGGGCCGCTCTCATCCCCCCCTCTTCCCCTGCGACCGGCCAGGTTATGTGCTCGGATAAGGGGTCTGGTATGGATTTTTAGGGGGACTCCACGCCATTTTTTTAAAAAATTTGGGGTGGAGTTCCCCTTAAAATCCATGCCAGATCTGAAGGGCCTGGTTTGGATATTTGGGGAGAACCCGCACGTAATTTTTTTTAAAAATTTGCAGCGGGGTTCCCCTTATATCCATTCCAGACCTGAAGGGCCTGGTTATGGAATTTGGGGGGACCCCCACGCTTTTTTTTTTTGGTTAGCAAAGACTTTCTATAACTTTTCTCTATATTGCCGGGAGCCGACATTTCATTACAGCCGCGGGTGCTTTTAAATGGGTTTTTTTTTCCTTTAGAAATGTCATTTTGATGGCGCACTGGGAAGTTCAGGGCTGCGCCGGTTCAACTTATGCAAATTAGTTTACGTGACTTGACATTTACTAAGATTTTGCAGGCGGAGTGTCCCGGCGCATTTAAACCATTGAAATTCCCGCGCTGAGCTCAAAAAAACCTCCCGCAGCTCGAATCGGAATTGCCGGCGCAGCGGGCTGGTTTTGAAAAAGTTATTTTCCCACTCAATTTTGGGCATATTAGTTATTTGGGCAGGTGTCCCTACACTTCCTCACATCACCCCATGTCACCCCCAATATTTTCTCACTTCCAGCTTCTTTATATTTAGATTTTAACATGCTGTGCGCCAGGTCCATAGTAGCGCACTGAGCGCCTCCTCCCGGGCGCAGAGAACACTATAGTAAATGGCAAATAGGGCTGCGCTACTGGCGCTATTCTTTTGTAAATACCAAAACAGCCATTGCGCACGCAGATGCGCCAATACTCATGGCGCAAACGTTTGGTAAATCAGCCCCTTTGTGTTGGTCTATCACATAAAATCCCAATAAAATACATTTATGTTCTTGGTTGTAAAATGACAAAATTTGGAAAATTTGAAGGGGTGTGAATACTTTTTCAAGGCACTGTATTTATTAGTATTTTCAATAAAATCTATATTTTAAACAATAAGAAAACTTGCCACAAATCAAAGACTAATCAACATAAAGGTCACAATACCGGGAGAGGGGGTGGCAGAAAGTTACAGCACATGGGGGGTTAGGAGGGCAAAATAGAGAGATCAGGAGGGCACAGTACAGGTTTTGAGACGCTGCCTAACACACGGCCATCCCTTGACAGCTCAGTAAAAAGCATGACTGTCCTGGCAAATCCGGGACAGTTGGCAAGTATGATGTAATGCAAGATTATCATGGGGCCCCCAAGCGATGCCCATACATTAAGACGGCCCTGCAGCAGAGTTTAACGTCCAACTATTTACAATGGATATATGGAAGAAGGATGGTGTGTATTTTTTCATCCTTTGTGGAGCATTGGAAGCCCATTCAGCTTCCTTAATGAAACCACATTGGCGCATGCATTAACGCGTATGCATTACCACAGCACAACATATCCTTTATGGGCCCTCAAGACTGGTAGACATATGTGGTTTGTTTAGTTCCAAATCAAAATTCAGACACATTTTTCATTATTCAGAGATTCCGATGTATTTGAAGGGAGAGGAAGAGGAAGGAGAGAGAAGAGAAGAGGGGAGAAGAGGGGAGATGAGAGAAAGGGAGAGGGGTAAAGAGGGAAAGGTGAGGGGAGAAGAGGGAGAAGGAGAGAAGAAGGCGAAGGAGAGGAAGAGGAAGGAGAAGGAGAAAGAAGAGAAGAGAGAGGGTAGAAGAAAGAAAGGGAGAGGGGTGAAGAGGAAAAGGGGGAGGGGAGGAGAGGAAGAAGGAAAGAAGAAGGCGAGGGAGAGGAAGGGGAAGGAGAAGGAGAAAGAAGAGAAGAGAGAGTGTAGAAGAAAGAAAGGGAGAGGGGTGAAGAGGGAAAGGGGGAGGGGGGAAGAGGGATAAGGAGAGAAGAAGGCGAGGGAGAGGAAGAGGGAAGGGAAGGGGAAGGAGAAGGAGAAAGAAGAGAAGAGAGAGGGTAGAAGAAAGAAAGGGAGAGGGGTAAAAAGGGAAAGGGGGAGGAGAGAAGAGGGAGAAGGAGAGAAGAAGGCAAGGGAGAGGAAGAGGAAGGGGAAGGAGAAGGAGAAAGAAGAGAAGAGAGAGGGTAGAAGAAAGAAAGGGAGAGGGGTGAAGAGGGAAAGGGGGAGGGGAGAAGAGGGAGAAGAAGGCGAAGGAGAGGAAGAGGAAGGGGAAGGAGAAGGAGAAAGAAGAGAAGAGAGAGGGTAGAAGAAAGAAAGGGAGAGGGGTGAAGAGGGAAAGGGGGAGGGGAGAAGAGTGAGAAGGAGAGAAGAAGGCGAGGGAGAGGAAGGGGAAGGAGAAGGAGAAAGAAGAGAAGAGAGAGGGTAGAAGAAAGAAAGGGAGAGGGGTGAAGAGGGAAAGGGGGAGGGGAGAAGAGGGAGAAGGAGAGAAGAAGGCGAAGGAGAGGAAGAGGAAGGAGAAGGAGAAAGAAGAGAAGAGAGAGGGTAGAAGAAAGAAAGGGAGAGGGGTGAAGAGGGAAAGGGGGAGGGGAGAAGAGGGAGAAGGAGAGAAGAAGGCGAGGGAGAGGAAGAGGAAGGGGAAGGAGAAGGTGAAAGAAGAGAAGAGAGAGGGTAGAAGAAAGAAAGGGAGAGGGGTAAAAAGGGAAAGGGGAGGGGAGAAGAGGGAGAAGGAGAGAAGAAGGCGAGGGAGAGGAAGAGGAAGGGGAAGGAGAAGGAGAAAGAAGAGAAGAGAGAGGGTAGAAGAAAGAAAGGGAGAGGGGTGAAGAGGGAAAGGGGGAGGGGAGAAGAGGAAGAAGGTGAGGGAGAGGAATAGGAAGGGTAAGGAGAAAGAAGAGAAGAGAGAGGGTGGAAGAAAGAAAGGGAGAGGGGTAAAAAGGGAAAGGGGGAGGGGAGAAGAGGGAGAAGGAGAGAAGAAGGCGAGGGAGAGGAAGAGGAAGGGGAAGGAGAAGGAGAAAGAAGAGAAGGGAGAGGGTAGAAGAAATAAAGGGAGAGGAGTGAAGAGGGAAAGGGAGAAGGAGAGGGGAGAAGAGGGAGAAGCACAGAAGTAGAGAAAGAGGAAGAGAAAGATGAAGGAGAAAGAAGAGGAGAGGGAGAGAACAGAAGAGGCAGAGGGAGAGGGGAGAAGAGGGAAAGGGAGAGGGGAGAGGGGGGAGAAGAAGAGAAGGAGAGGGAGAGGAAAGGAAAGGAGAAAGAAGAGAAGAGATAGGGGAAAAGAGAGAAAGGGAGAGGGGTAAAGAGGGAAAAGGAGAGAGGGGAAGAGGGAGAAGGAGAGGAAGAGGAAGGAAAGAGAAGAGAAGAGGGGAGAAAATGGGAGAAGAGAGAAAGGGAGAAGGGAGAAGAGGGAGGAGAACAGAAGGAGGGGGAGAGGAAGGAGAAAGAAGAGAAGATAGAGGGGAGAAGGGAGAGGGGAGAAGAGGGAGAAGAACAGAAGGAGGGGGAGAGGAAGGGGAAGGAGAAAGAAGAGAAGATAGAGGGGAGAAGGGAGAGGGGAGAAGAGGGAGAAGAACAGAAGGAGGGGGGGAGAAAGGGGAAGGAGTAAGAGGAGAGGGGGAGCGAGATGGGGAGGGAGAAAAGAGAAGAGGGAGAGGGAAGAGAGAGAAGAGAAGGAAAGGGAAAAGAGAGGGGAGAAAATGGAAAGGGAGAAGAGGGAAAGGGAGAATGAGAGAAGAGGGAGAGGAAGATGAAGGGAAAGGAGAGAGAAGAGAAAAGAAGAGAAGAGAGAGGGGAGAAGAGGGAAAGGGAGAGTGGAGAAGAGGGAGAAGGAGAGACAAAGGAGAGGAAGAGGAAGGGGAAGGAGAGAGAAGAGAAGGGAAGAGGGAGAGGGAGGAGAGAGAAGAGAGAGGGGAGAAAAAGAATAAGGGAGAGAGAAGAGGGAAAGGGAGAGGGGAGAAGAGGGAGAGGGAGAGGAAGCGGAAGGGGAAGGAGAGAGAAGAGAAGAGGGAGAGGGAGGACAGAGAAGAGAAAAGAAGAGAAGAGAGAGGGGAGAAGAGGGAGAGGGGAGAAGGAGAGAAGAGGGAGCGGAGAGGAAGCGGAAGGGGAAAGAGAGAGAAGAGAAGAGAAGAGGGGAGAGATGATAACAATAGAATAGAATGAATATAACTGTTTTTCAAAACATAAATTTCTAATAGAATATATTCGAATAGAAAATATTAGAATGGAAAAGAAAAGAATAGAAAATGAAGAATAGAATAGAATAAAACAAATATAACCTTCTGAAATTCAAATTTCAAACAGAATGAATTCAAATTTGATTGGAATTTTCCAAATTTGATCGAATTGAATTCAATTTGACTGAAATCAGAAATTTTTTATCAAATTAAAAAACAAATAAATGAAACAAAACTAAACGAACTCCTAAAACTAATTAAAACAATTCATCAAATTTATCAAAGCTAAATTCTTTAAATAACTAAACGAAATGAAACAAAAATGTTTTTCCCTCTGCACATGTGTAATCAATGGACAGATGTCCTCTATGGCCAATCCTGGCAGAGGTCATAAAGTCAGACAACTTCCTCCTTGTTTTTCTTCTCTCCCAACATCAAAGACACCACAGGACCTGCTACTGTCTGTCTGGCATGAATCCCCCCCCAGGCCAGGTATCCCCTCCCCCACCCCTTCCTGCCTACATGGGGGCAGTTCACAAGGGTAGGAGGGCTTCTTATCTCCCTGACCTACCAGCAGATAACACAGCAGAGCCATACTGACCTTGCCCCAGCTTAGGGAGGACCTCATGGATGGAGGGGGGAGGGGGGGGGGGAAATCCTCTATTAGGGGGGGATAATCCCCAATATACACTCACATTTGTAGGTGTGTTGTAGATAATGCAAAGACGTGTGAATGTAAATCCTGAGATGTGACACCAGGAAGAGAGTTTAATGGGGAGGGAGAAGAAAACGTGTTAACGGAAAAAACTATTAATGACTATTGATTAACCTAAAAGATTTTTTTTTTGCCCCAAAAAATGGAGATGAAGCCAACAGAGGTCCCCCGTGTGCAAAAAAAAAAAAAAAAAAGGCTCTTGAGAAATAAGTCTTCAGAAAGGAAATATTTATTGGTCATATAAACAGTCACACGGAGCGCCATGAACACGTTTTGGGGGAAATATGCAGGCGCTTCTTTGGGATTGGTGTCTACATCATTGGATAAAAGATATAAAGTACATATAATGTAACAAAAAACATTCAATGGTATATGAAAGCTTGTTAGTAACAGAAAAAAAACAATGACGGTCGTTTATTATTATTATTATTATTATTCACATAAAAAAATTGTAAACGATTTTTAGATAGAATGTTGGGATTTAACTTTAATCGTAGCACAACGTTATGTGTTTTTATTTTATTTTATTTATTTTATTTTATGTATTAAATACTAATTAACCAATTTTTTTGGTACACAATTATTATATTAAAATATGTCTTAAAATGATGCCAGGCAATTACAAGATATCACATTTGTACACCAGTTGTTGTTTTTTTCCTCTGTATGCCAACTCTCACATAAATAAATACAATTATATTAAGTATATATTAGGGCTGTTACTGATTAAAATTTTCGTGTTCGATTAATCAATATTTTTTTTAAAAATCGATTAATCGACTAATTTCCATTAATTATAACGCACATACAGATCCAACTACTTTTAGCTGATCTCCTTGCAGGCCGATTCCCAGTGCAGCTCCCAACCACTGGAAAAATGGATAGCAGGATACAAAAAACACACAAAGGCAGCGCTTGATGGGAAGAGCATTAAAACTTTTATAGTATTCAAGTAGGTAACAAAATAAATATCGCACTGGAGATAAAATCGATGTAGCTACATAAACTGAAAAAATGGTGCGAGTAATACCAAACGGTAGCAAAAGCAGTCATGTAGCTAAGTATGATACTGGTATAAAAATGTGTACAACGATACCACTGCTGAATCCAGATGAGGAGGGGTTAACATCAGTCCGTCGGCATGTAGATGTCCCATGAAGGGAACTATCACAACTCCTGGTGGATGGCTGTAGAATCCCAGGTTGATGAGAGGGAAGTGATAGAGGGAAGTGATGGCGGGAAGTGTAACAGCCCTTGCGTGTGGCAGATAGTAAGGTCCCGCCGGCATGCAGATATGAAGGCACAGCAAAGGAGCCCTTCAGATGGACACGGCAAGCCCCGCCGGTGTCCGTGACATCACCGGTTCTCCGACGGAACTCCCTGAAGACCCGGAAGCCGGCGGAGAGGTGAGTACTGATCAAAAGAATTTTGATCGATCAAAACGATTAATCGATTAATCGAGGAATTATTAGTTAATTTCCACAGCCCTAATATATATATATATATACACAGTAACTTTAACAATTATATACAGTATATAACTATATATAGCTATAATACACATAACTATATCTATAATAACTATATCATACACAGTATTACCAAAAGTATTGGGACGCCTGTCTTCACATGAACTTTAATGGCGTCCCAGTCTTAGTCCGGAGGGTTCAATATTGAGTTGGCCCCGCCCTTTGCAGCTATAACAGCTTCACCTCTTCTGGGAAGGCCGTCCACAAGGTTTAGGAGTGTAGCCTCGTGCACACGACCAGTTTTCTCGGTAAGAAAACCGCTGGGAGAGCTTTTTGCAGAGAAAACCGTCCGTGTGTATGGTTTCTCGTCGGGAAAACTGCCGGGAATCTCAACGAGAAAAATAGAGAACCTGCTCTGTATTTTCTCGTCGGGATTTTTGTCGGCCTGTTTCCCGACGAGAAAACCATGCGTGTGTATGCTTACCTGTCTCCAGGTAAACCCGCGCATGCTCAATGAGACTTCGACGCATGCGCGGTAGCTTACAAGGGTAGTGTAGGGTGAAGCAAGATGGCGGCGACGACATCGAATGTGACGAGCGCATGCTCGTCGTAGTCGATGACGTCACCGCGTTCTTGCCATTCAAAAGAACAGCGGTTCTTTTGAATGTGCCGTGTGTACACTCGGCGAGCAAGAAAAGCTTGCCAGGAATCCCGTCAGGAAAACCAACGTTTTTTTTTCTTTTCTGATGGGATTCACGGCCGTACAGGGCTGTCTATGGGAATGTTTGACCATTCTTCTAGAAGCGCATTTGTGAGGTCAGGCACCGATGTTGGATGAGAAGGTCTGGCTCGCAGTCTCCGCTCTAATTCATCCCAAAGGTGTTCTATCGGGTTGAGGTCAGGACTCTGTGCAGGCCAGTCAAGTTCCTCCACCCCAAACTCGCTTATCCATGTCTTTATGGACCTTGCTTTGTGCACTGTTCCAAAAAAAATTGTGATGGGGGGATTATGGTGTGGGGGGTTGTTTTTCAGGGGTTGGGCTTGGCCCCTTAGTTCCAGTGAAGGGAACTCTTAAGGCGTCAGCATACCAAGACATTTTGGACAATTTCATGCTCCCAACTTTGTGGGAACAGTTTGGGGATGGGTGAGCGAGTTTGGAGTGGAAGACATTACATTATAGGTTTTTTTTTCAGACACCCTACAGAATAAAATGGCGGTCGTTGCAATACTTTCTGTCGCACCGTATTTGCGCAGTGGTCTTACAAGCACAATTTTTGGGGGAAAAAAATACACTTTTTTTAATTTAAAAAAAAATAAGACAACAGTAAAGTTAGCCCAATTTCTTTCTATATTGTGAAAAGAGAATGTTACGCCAAGTAAATTGATACCCAACATGTCACGCTCGTGGAATGGCGACAAACTTTGACCCTTTAAAAAATCTCCAGGTTACCAATTTTGGGTTACAGAGGAGGTCTTGGGCTAGAATTATTGCTCTCGCTCTAACGATCGCAGCGATACCTCACATGTGTGGTTTGAACACCGTTTTTAAATGCGGGTGTGACTTACGTATGCGTTCGCTTCTGTGCGTGAGCTCGTCAGGACGAGGCGCTTTAAAAAAAAAAAAATTATTTGTTATTAGTTATTTTACTTTGTATTTTATTTTCTTACACTGTCTTTTTTTTTTTTTTTTTTTTTTTTTTTTATGTTTTGGGTCACTTTTTTTCCTATTACAAGGGATGTAAAGATTCCTTGTAATAGAAAAAAAAGCATGACAGGTCCTCTTTAATATGAGATCTGGGGGGTCAAAAAGACTTCACATCTCATATTTACACTAAAATGCAATAAAAAAAAAGAAGTCCCCTTTAGGACCATTGGGCGGAATTGATGTTTGGCGTCGCTTCCGTCATCCAATGGTATGGATCTGAGTGGGGACCAGCTTTCCCTCACTCTACTCCATGTCTCTCCGAGAAAAGGACCCGATCGTCTCCGCCGATACCCACCGCCCCGGTAAGCGGCGGAGACCACCGAGGAGCGGCGGGAGGGTTGGAAGGCATAGCGCATGCGCAGTAACTATTTTTTGGTAGGAACGTCACTTCCGTTACACAATCTGATGGGTAGCGGTAACCTGAACACCGGCACTGGTGAGAACCTGGTATAGTAAAGGAGAACTCATCCATTGGGGACATTAGATCTGGTGACAACCGGGGATTTCCTTCACGTTGGAGCAGTGGCGGCTGGTGATCCAAATTTTTTGGGGGGCGCAAACAAACTGAAAAAAAACCCCAAAACATCAATTGCCGCCACTGTGCCCATTAAACGCAGCCATTGTGCCCAAACGCCACCAGTTTTCCCCCTCAAATGCAGCCACTTTCCCCTCAAATGCAGACACTTTCCCCCCAAATGCAGCCAGTTTCCCCCCAAATAGAGCCAGTTTCCCCCAATAGAGCCAGTTTCCCCAAATACAGCCAGTTTCCCCCCAAATACAGCCAGTTTCCCCCCAAATGCAGCCAGTTTCCCCCCAAATACAGCCAGTTTCCCCTAAATGCAGCCAGTTTGTCCCCAAATGCTGCCAGTTTTCCCCCAAATACAGCCAGTTTGTCCCCAAATGCAGCCAGTTTCCCCCCAAATACAGCCAGTTTCCCCCCAAATACAGCCAGTTTCCCCCAAATGCAGCCAGTTTGTCCCCAAATGCTGCCAGTTTTCCCCCAAATACAGCCAGTTTGTCCCCAAATGCTGCCAGTTTTCCCCCAAATACAGCCAGTTTGTCCCCAAATGCAGCCAGTTTGTCCCCAAATGCAGCCAGTTTGTCCCCAAAAGCAGCCACTTTCCCCCCAAATGCAGCCACTTTCCCCTCAAATGCAGACACTTTCCCCCCAAATGCAGCCAGTTTCCCCCCAAATAGAGCCAGTTTCCCCAAATACAGCCAGTTTCCCCCCAAATACAGCCAGTTTCCCCCCAAATGCAGCCAGTTTCCCCCCAAATACAGCCAGTTTCCCCCAAATACAGCCAGTTTGTCCCCAAATGCTGCCAGTTTTCCCCCAAATACAGCCAGTTTGTCCCCAAATGCAGCCAGTTTGTCCCCAAATGCAGCCAGTTTGTCCCCAAAAGCAGCCACTTTCCCCCCAAATGCAGCCAGTTTCCCCCCAAATAGAGCCAGTTTCCCCCCAAATAGAGCCAGTTTCCCCCCAAATACAGCCAGTTTCCCCCAAATGCAGCCAGTTTCCCTCCAAATACAGCCAGTTTCCCTCCAAATGCAGCCAGTTTGTCCCCAAATGCAGCCACTTTCCCCCCAAATGCAGCCAGTTTCCCCCCAAATAGAGCCAGTTTCCCCCCAAATACAGCCAGTTTCCCCCCAAATGCAGCCAGTTTCCCCCCAAATGCAGCCAGTTTCCCCCAAATACAGCCAGTTTCCCCCAAATGCAGCCAGTTTCCCCCAAATACAGCCAGTTTCCCCCCAAATGCAGCCAGTTTGTCCCCAAAAGCAGCCAGTTTGTCCCCAAATGCAGCCAGTTTCCCCCAAATGCAGCCAGTTTCCCCCAAATGCAGCCAGTTTCCCCCAAATGCAGCCAGTTTCCCCCCAAATGCAGCCAGTTTCCCCCCAAATGCAGCCAGTTTGTCCCCAAATGCAGCCAGTTTGTCCCCAAATGCAGCCAGTTTGTCCCCAAATGCAGCCAGTTTCCCCCCAAATAGAGCCAGTTTCCCCCCAAATAGAGCCAGTTTCCCCCCAAATAGAGCTAGTTTCCTCCCTAATACAGCCAGTTTCCCCCCAAATACAGCCAGTTTGTCTCCAAATTCAGACAGTTTCCCCCCAAATGCAGCCAGTTTCCCCCCAAATGCAGCCAGTTTCCCCCCAAATGCAGCCAGTTTGTCCCCAAATGCAGCCAGTTTCCCCCCAAATGCAGCCAGTTTCCATCCAAATGCAGCCAGTTTCCCCCCAAATGGAGCCAGTTTCCCCCCAAATACAGCCAATTTCCCCCCAAATAGAGCTAGTTTCCTCCCTAATACAGCCAGTTTCCTCCCTAATACAGCCAGTTTCCTCCCTAATACAGCCAGTTTCCTCCCTAATGCAGCCAGTTTCCCCCCAAATGCAGCCAGTTTGTCCCCAAATGCAGCCAGTTTGTCCCCAAATGCAGCCAGTTTGTCCCAAAATGCAGCCAGTTTGTCCCAAAATACAGCCAGTTTCCCCCCAAACACAGCCAGTTTCCCCCCAAACGCAGCCAGTTTCCCCCCAAACGCAGCCAGTTTCCCCCCCAAATGCAGCCAGTTTCCCCCCAAATGCAGCCAGTTTCCCCCCAAATGCAGCCAGTTTCCCCCCAAATGCAGCCAGTTTCCCCCCCACATGCAGCCAGTTTCCCCCCACATGCAGCCAGTTTCCCCCCACATGCAGCCAGTTTGTCCCCAAATGCAGCCAGTTTGTCCCAGTTTTTCCCCAAATGCAGCCAGTTTCCCCCCAAACGCAGCCAGTTTCCCCCCAAACGCAGCCAGTTTCCCCCCCAAATGCAGCCAGTTTCCCCCCAAATGCAGCCAGTTTCCCCCCAAATGCAGCCAGTTTCCCCCCAAATGCAGCCAGTTACCCCCCACATGCAGCCAGTTTCCCCCCACATGCAGCCAGTTTCCCCCCACATGCAGCCAGTTTCCCCCCACATGCAGCCAGTTTCCCCCCACATGCAGCCAGTTTGTCCCCAAATGCAGCCAGTTTGTCCCCAAATGCAGCCAGTTTCCCCCCAAATGCAGCCAGTTTCCCCCCAAATGCCGCCAGTTTCCCCCCAAATGCCGCCAGTTTCCCCCCAAATACAGCCAGTTTCCCCCCAAATGCCGCCAGTTTCCCCCCAAATACAGCCAGTTTCCCCCCAGCCCGGCACTTACCTTCCTCGGGTCAGCGCCGTCCTCCTCCACGCTCCCTCATGTCTTCTGCCGTCCTCGATGTCTTCTCCCGCCCTCAATGTCGCTTCAGCCAATGAGGTTACCGGTAACCAGACCCGGTGAACCTGATTGGCTGAGACGCCTGTCAGTGTTAACCAAGGAACGCACAGCCCGTGCTTCCTCTGGTTAACTATTTGGAAGCCGATTACAGCCCACAGGCTCTAATCGGGAAGCCTATCAGAGCCGCTGGCTCTGATAGGCACTTCCAAAAGCCAACCAACTGCTGTTATTCAGATGGCCGGCGCTCAACAGGGGGCTGGCCATCTGAATAGTGGGCGGCAGCGGCGCCGGCGACAATACATAGGTTCATGCAATGCATAAATGTATAATATTGTTGACGGTGCAGGGGAGAGAGGGGGCGGCGCTCCTGCGCCCGCTATGGATGCACCGCCACTGCGTTGGAGGGATTTCCTCTGACTTCCTTTTTTTGGCGATGGAACAGGAAGTGAAGGGAAATCTCCCCAATTGGATGGGAAAAACAAGTACTTTGAAGCCTCGTACACACGACCGGTTTTCTCGGCGAGAAAACTGCTGGGAGAGCTTTTTGCCGAGAAAACCGTTGGTGTGTTTGGGTTCTCGTCAGGAAAACTGCCGGGAATCTCGCCGAGAAAAATAGGGAACCTGCTCTGTATTTTTCTCCTCGGGATTCTCGGCAGAGTGTTCCCTGCCGAGAAACCCGGTCGTCTGTATGCTTACCTGTCCGAGGTAAACCCGCGCATGCTCGATAAGACTTCGACCCATGCGCGGTAGCATACAAGGGCAGTGTGAAGTGTAGCAAGATGGCGGCGACGGCATCGAATGTGACGAGCGCAGGCTCGTCGTAGTCGATGACATCACCGCGTTCTTGCCATTCAAAAGAACAGCGGTTCTTTTGAATGGCGCGTGTGTACACAGGGCTTGGCAAGGCAAGCTTGCCAGGAATCCCGCCGAGAAAACCGACGTTTTTTTTTTTTCAACGGGATTCCCGCCCCGTGTGTACGAGGAGGCTTGAGTGTTTATTGTGATTGGTTGGTGTTTGGCCAAAAGGGGAACACCGGGAGTGGGAACGCCCACAAACCTGGAAACGAAGATACTAAAGTGGGCGGAGTCACTGCTGGGACTCATCATTGCAGCGCCCAAGAGAGCCAATCACTGACTTCCCCTTTAAATGGAATGTCGCTGTATTGTTGTCTTCCTGCTCTTTATGGACAAATAAATTCCGATGATTTATCTTCAAGCGCTGATAATAGGATTGTGGTGAGTCTTGTGGGAGGAATCTGAAGTCTATTGGAGCTGATACTAATAATACTAATAATACTACTAATACTAATAATACTAATAATACTAATAATACTACTAATACTAATAATACTACTAATACTAATAATACTAATAATACTAATAATACTACTAATACTACTAATACTAATAATACTAATAATAATACTAATAATACTAATAATAATACTAATAATACTAATAATACTAATAATACTAATAATACTAATAATAATACTAATAATACTAATAATACTAATAATCCTAATAATACTAATAATACTAATACTAATAATACTAATAATAATACTAATAATACTAATAATCCTAATAATACTAATAATAATACTAATAATACTAATAATACTAATAATCCTAATAATACTAATAATACTAATACTAATAATACTAATAATAATACTAATAATACTAATAATACTAATAATACTACTAATACTACTAATACTAATAATACTAATAATAATACTAATAATACTAATAATAATACTAATAATACTAATAATACTAATAATACTAATAATCCTAATAATACTAATAATAATACTAATAATACTAATAATACTAATAATCCTAATAATACTAATAATACTAATACTAATAATACTAATAATAATACTAATAATACTAATAATCCTAATAATACTAATAATACTAATAATCCTAATAATACTAATAATAATACTAATAATACTAATAATCCTAATAATACTAATAATACTAATACTAATAATACTAATAATACTAATAATCCTAATAATACTAATAATACTAATAATACTAATAATCCTAATAATACTAATACTAATAATACTAATAATACTAATACTAATAATACTAATAATCCTAATAATACTAATAATCCTAATAATACTAATACTAATACTAATAATACTAATAATACTAATAATCCTAATAATACAAATAATACTAATACTACTAATACTAATAATCCTAATAATCCTAATAATACTAATACTAATAATACTAATACTAATAATACTAATAATACTAATAATCCTAATAATACTAATAATACTACTAATACTAATAATCCTAATAATACTAATAATCCTAATAATACTAATAATACTACTAATACTACTAATACTAATAATACTAATAATACTAATAATACTAATAATAATACTAATAATACTAATAATACTAATAATAATACTAATAATACTAATAATCCTAATAATACTAATAATACTAATAATCCTAATAATACTAATAATAATACTAATAATACTAATAATCCTAATAATACTAATAATACTAATACTAATAATACTAATAATACTAATAATCCTAATAATACTAATAATACTAATACTAATAATACTAATAATACTAATAATACTAATAATACTAATAATACTAATAATACTAATAATCCTAATAATACTAATACTAATAATACTAATAATACTAATACTAATAATACTAATAATCCTAATAATACTAATAATCCTAATAATACTAATAATACTAATAATCCTAATAATACAAATAATACTAATACTACTAATACTAATAATCCTAATAATCCTAATAATACTAATAATCCTAATAATACTAATACTAATAATACTAATACTAATAATACTAATAATACTAATAATCCTAATAATACTAATAATACTAATAATCCTAATAATCCTAATAATACTAATAATACTAATAATACTAATACTAATAATACTAATAATACTAATAATCCTAATAATACAAATAATACTAATACTACTAATACTAATAATCCTAATAATCCTAATAATACTAATACTAATAATACTAATACTAATAATACTAATAATACTAATAATCCTAATAATACTAATAATACTACTAATACTAATAATCCTAATAATACTAATAATCCTAATAATACTAATAATACTACTAATACTACTAATACTAATAATACTAATAATACTAATAATACTAATAATAATACTAATAATACTAATAATACTAATAATAATACTAATAATACTAATAATCCTAATAATACTAATAATACTAATAATCCTAATAATACTAATAATAATACTAATAATACTAATAATACTAATAATCCTAATAATACTAATAATACTAATACTAATAATACTAATAATACTAATAATCCTAATAATACTAATAATACTAATACTAATAATACTAATAATACTAATAATCCTAATAATACTAATAATACTAATAATACTAATAATCCTAATAATACTAATACTAATAATACTAATAATACTAATACTAATAATACTAATAATCCTAATAATACTAATAATCCTAATAATACTAATAATACTAATAATCCTAATAATACAAATAATACTAATACTACTAATACTAATAATCCTAATAATCCTAATAATACTAATAATCCTAATAATACTAATACTAATAATACTAATACTAATAATACTAATAATACTAATAATCCTAATAATACTAATAATACTAATAATCCTAATAATCCTAATAATACTAATAATACTAATAATACTAATACTAATAATACTAATAATACTAATAATCCTAATAATACTAATAATCCTAATAATACTAATAATAATACTAATAATACTAATAATCCTAATAATACTAATAATACTAATACTACTAATACTAATAATACTAATACTAATAATACTAATAATACTAATAATCCTAATAATACTAATAATACTAATACTACTAATACTAATAATCCTAATAATACTAATAATACTAATAATACTAATAATAATACTAATAATAATACTAATAATACTAATAATAATACTAATAATACTAATAAAGATAACGCCTCTGATAGTGGGGGGGAGGGGGGGACATTTTCATGGACACAGCCCACTTCCTGTCTGTAATCCGATTGAAGGACGCAACAGACAGCCGCGGTCCAGCCCAGAATGACCGATGGTGGAAAAAATAAAATAAAGTACAGAGTGTGTGATCCCCAACTTCTTGTATTCGCTCTATTTTGGTCAGTTAATTATGAAAGTGTTTTATTATATTTAATTAGTGCAAAAAATAACTGTTGATCCTGCCAGAAATCCAGTGAGTTGATAACTTGCTGTGCTCTCTTGCCTTGCTGTTTTTAGTTACATTGTTCCCAGCTATCTTTGAGGACTACAGAACCCCCCTCCACGTCATTGCTTGGTGATTAGTATAAAATGTTTATTAATAATAAATAAATGTAAAAAAGAAATAAATGAAATAATAATAACAATTAAAATAAAATGTATTAATGTGTATGTTAATATTAATAATATTTATTAAAGTATATAATAATAATAATTATTATTAAAGTGTATCAAAATTGTAAAATATTTATTAAAGAGGAACTTCAGTCCTCTGTCCACTTGTTCCACCCTCCCCCCCCCCCCCCGTGGCGCCACCCATTATGGCACTTGTCCCCAATGGTCGGGCCCTGGCAGAGCCCTTCAGCACATCTGTGCATACACGGGATATTTCCTGGGATATTATTCACTTTAATAAATATTATTAATATTAAAATACACTTAATAAATATTATTATCATTGTTATTATTTTTATTATTGTACAGTTTAATAAATATTATTTATATTATGATACACTTTAATAAATAATATAATCATTGTTATTGTTATTATTATACACTTTATTAAATATTATTATCAATGTTATTATTATTGTACACTTGAATAAATATTATTCATATTAAGATACGCTTTAATAAATACTATTATCCTTCTTCATCTTCTTCTTATTATTATTATTATCATTATTATATACTTTAATAAGTATTTTTAATATTAAGATACGTGGTAAAAAATATTATTTTTATAGCTATTATTATTATTAAAATACACTTTAATAAATATTATTCATATTAAGATTATTTTTAGTATATATTTTATTGCATTGCTGTTATTATTATTATTATTATTATTATTATTATTAGTAGTAGTAGTATTACTAGAATACACTTTAATAAATATTATTCATACTAAGATACATTGTAATAAATATAATTTTTTTTATTGCTATTATTATTACAATGCACTTTAATAATGGTATTAATATTAGGATTATTTTAGAATAAATTTTAATGAATATTAATTTATTGTTATTATTATATGTGTTAATAAATATAATTAATATTAGGATACATTTTAATAAATATTAATAATATTGCTATACTTATTATTAGAATACACTTTAATAAATATTATTCATACTAAGATTCATTTTAGTAAATGATAGCAATAAAAATATTATTATTGTTCTTATTAGAATACACTTTAATAAATATTATTCATACTAAGATTCATTTTAATAAATATTTTTATTGCTCTTATTATTATTATTATTGTTATTAGAATACACTTTAATAAATATTATTCATACTAAGATACATTTGAATAAATATTATTTTTATTGCTATTATTATTATATGTTTAACTTGTATTTTTCACAATATATATTATATGCTTTAATAAATGTTATTAATATTAGGATACATTTTAATAAATATTAATATTATTGCTATAATTACTATTAGAATACACTTTAATAAACATTATTCATACTAAGATTCATTTTAGTAAATTATATTTGTAGTGCTATTATTATTATTATTGGTCTTATTAGAATACACTTTAATAAATATTATTCATACTAAGATTAATTTTAATAAATATTATTTTTATTGGTATTATTATTATTATTGTTATTAGAATACACTTTAATAAATATTATTTTTATTGGTATTATTATTATTATTATTGGTATTATTATTATTATTAGAATACAATTTAATAAATATTATTCATACTAAGATACATTTTAATATTAAGATACATTTATAAATATTATTTTTATTGCTAATATTATTATATGTTTTACTTGTATTTTTCACAATATATATTATATGCTTTAATAAATGTTATTAATATTAGGATACATTTTAATAAATATAAATATTATTGCTATAATTATTATTAGAATACACTTTAATAAACATTATTCATACTAAGATTCGTTTTAGTAAATTATATTTGTATTGCTATTATTATTATTATTGGTCTTATTAGAATACACTTTAATAAATATTATTCATACTAAGATTAATTTTAATAAATATTTTTATTGCTATTATGATTATATGTTTTACTTTATTACTATTATTATTATTATTTTATTAGAATACACTTTAATAAATATTATTAATATTAGGATACATTTTAATAAATATTAATATTATTGCTATAATTATTATTAGAATACACTTTAATAAATATTATTCATACTAAGATTCATTTTAGTAAATTATATTTTTATTGCTATTATTATTGTTATTGGTCTTATTAGAATACACTTTAATAAATATTATTCATACTACGATACATTTTAATAAATATTATTTTTATTGCTATTATGATTATATGTTTTACTTGTATTTCTCACAATATATATTATATGCTTTAATAAATGTTATTAATATTAGGATACATTTTAATAAATATTAATATTATTGCTATAATTATTATTAGAATACACTTTAATTCATACTAAGATTAATTTTAGTAAATTATATTTTTATTGCTATTCTTATTATTATTGGTCTTATTAGAATACACTTTAATAAATATTATTCATACTAAGATTAATTTTAATAAACATTATTTTTATTGCTATTATTATTATTTTTGTTATTAGAATACACTTTAATAAATATTATTCATACTAAGATTAATTTTAATAAATATTATTTTTATTGCTATTATTATTATTTTTGTTATTAGAATACACTTTAATAAATATTATTCATACTAAGATTAATTTTAATAAATATTATTTTTATTGCTATTATTATTATTATTATTTTTGTTATTAGAATACACTTTAATAAATATTATTCATACAAAGATTAATTTTAATAAATATTATTTTTATTGCTATTATTATTATTTTTGTTATTAGAATACACTTTAATAAATATTATTCATACTAAGATTAATTTTAATAAATATTATTTTTATTGCTATTATTATTATTTTTGTTATTAGAATACACTTTAATAAATATTATTCATACTAAGATTAATTTTAATAAATATTATTTTTATTGCTATTATTATTATTATTATTATTATTTTTGTTATTAGAATACACTTTAATAAATATTATTCATACGAAGATTAATTTTAATAAATATTATTTTTATTGCTATTATTATTATTATTATTATTATTGTTATTAGAATACCTTTTAATAAATATTATTTTTATTGCTATTATTATTATTATTATTTTTGTTATTAGAATACACTTTAATAAATATTATTCATACAAAGATTAATTTCAATAAATATTATTTTTATTGCTATTATTATTATTATTATTATTATTATTATTATTATTGTTATTAGAATACCTTTTAATAAATATTATTTTTATTGCTATTATTATTATTATTATATGTTTAACTTGTATTTTTCACAATATATATTATATGCTTTAATAAATGTTTTTCCCGCCCTTCCTCCCTCATACAGAAAGGACCCGGAGCGGCCTGGTGTACAGGTGATATATTGTCATATCTGATATCTCCCAAATAAAGTGATGAAATAAAAATGTCCCCGCTTGGGTCCTTCTTCCAGTCTTGCCCCGCCCCCCTTCTCTAGGTACACGCGCCCGCCCGCCCATATTGTGTGTTTGCTTTGTGGGTTCCCAGCTGCCCCCTCCCTGTAATTTTCACACGTTGTGTTTGGGCAGCTGAGACCTCCTTCCACCCAGATGGGGGTACACAATGAGAAAATGTCTCTCTGTGGTCTCCGGGATGTCGCAGAGCGGGATTCGGACTTGGAAAGGAGATCACAGAATTCCGGGACTTTATGGGACAGAAATCTTCTTTTATCTTTGACACTCAAATAATACAGTGCCTTGAAAAAGTATTCATACCCCGTGAAATTTCTCACATTTTCTCATGTTACAACCAAAAAGGTAAATGTATTTTATTGGGATTTTATGTGATAGACAAACACAAAGTGTCACATAATTGTGATGTGGAAGGAAAATAATAAATGTTTTTCTAAATTCGTTACAAATAAAAATGTGAAAAGTTTGGGGGGGGGGGGGCATGTGTATTCAGCCCCCTTTACTCTGATAACTAAAATCTACTGAAACCAATTACCTTCAGAAGTCACCTAATTAGTAAATAGAGTCCACCTGTGTGTTATTTAATCTCAGTATAAATACAGCTGTTCTGTGAAGCCCTCAGAGGTTTGTTAGAGAACCTTAGTCAACAAACAGCATCATGAAGGCCAAGGAACACACCAGACAGGTCAGGGATAAGGTTGTGGAGAAGTATAAAGCAGGGTCAGGTTATAAAAAAATCTCCCAAGCTTTGAACATCTCACGGAGCTCTGTTCAATCCATCATCGGAAAATGGAAAGAGTATGGCACAACTGCAAACCTACCAAGACATGGCCGTCCACCTAAACTGACCGTGCCGGACAAGTAGATCATTCATCAGAGAAGCAGCCAAGAGGCCCATGGTAACTCTGGAGGAGCTGCAGAGATCCACAGCTCAGGGGGGAGAATCTGTCCACAGGACAACTATTAGTCGTACTTCTCCACAAATCTGCCCTTTATGGAAGAGTGACAAGAAGAAAGACATTGGTGAAAGAAAGTCATAAGAAGTCCTGTTTGCAGTTTGTGAGAAGCCATGTGGGGGGCACAGCAAACATGTGGGGGACACAGCAATCATGTGGGGGACACAGCAAACATGTGGGGGACACAGCAATCATGTGGGGGACACAGCAATCATGTGGGGGACACAGCAATCATGTGGGGGACACAGCAATCATGGGGGGACACAGCAATCATGGGGGGACACAGCAAACATGTGGGGGACACAGCAACATGTGGGGGACACAGCAACATGTGGGGGACACAGCAAACATGTGGGGGACACAGCAACATGTGGGGGACACAGCAATCATGTGGGGGACACAGCAACATGTGGGGGACACAGCAACATGTGGGGGACACAGCAAACATGTGGGGGGGGGACACGGCAAACATGTGAGGGACACAGCAAACATGTGTGGGACACAGCAACATGTGGGGGACACAGCAAACATGTGGGGGGGACACGGCAAACATGTGAGGGACACAGCAAACATGTGAGGGACACAGCAAACATGTGGGGGGGACAGCAATCATGTGGGGGACACAGCAACATGTGGGGGACACAGCAATCATGTGGGGGGACACAGCAAACATGTGGGGGACACAGCAATCATGTGGGGGGACACAGCAAACATGTGGGGGGGACAGCAATCATGTGGAAGAAGGTGCTCTGGTCAGATGAGACCAAAATTCAACTTTTTGGCCTAATGTGTGGCGGGAAAACTAACACTGCACATCACCCTGAACACACCATCCCCACTGTGAAACATGGTGGTGGCAGCTTCATGTGGTGGGGATGCTTTTCTTCAGCAGGGACAGGGAAGCTGGTCAGAGTTGATGGGAAGATGGATGGAGACAAATACAGGACAATCTTAGAAGAAAACCTGTTAGAGTCGGCAAAAGACTTGAGATTGGGGGGGGGGGGGTTCACCTTCCAGCAGGACAACGACCCGAAACATACAGCCAGAGCTACAATGGAATGGTTTAGATCAAAGCATATTCATGTGTTAGAATGGCCCAGTCACAGTCCAGACCTAAATCACATTGAGAATCTGTGGCAAGACTTGAAAATTGCTGTTCCCAGACGCTCTCCATCTAATCTGACAGAGCTTGAGATATTTTACACAGAAGAATGGGCAGAAATGTCCCTCTCTAGATGGGCAAAGCTGGTAGAGACACCCCCAAAAAGACTTGTAGAGAAAGGGGGTTCTACAAAGTATTGACTCTGGGGGGCGCCATACAAATGCCCCCCCACACTTTTCACATATTTATTTGTATCATTTATAATTTTTCTTCCACTTCACAATAATGAGCCACTTTGTGTCGGTCCATCACATAAAATCCCAATAAAATACATTTTACGTTTTTGGTTGTAAAATGACAAAATGTGGAAAATGTCAAGGGGGTATGAATACTTTTTCATGGCACTGTAGCAGCCAGTAAAAGCAGAGACTACAATTAGACATTTCCAATTTCCTGTATCCTCCTGTGTGGCCCCCGGGGAGTCCCCTCCGCCATTCTATCTTGAATATCCAGCTTCTAATGAACATTGTGAGAAGCTCACAGAGTATATAGTCTGTGGGTGACGCCACTATTCCCTATGGCAGCTTCCATCTCTTTATGTCGCCCTCTTGCTGTGATCCCCTCCTCCATTCACCTTCCTCCTCCAGCACCCAATCCTGAAACATGTTAGGGTGCATCAGTGCCAGGACAACCTTATCCAGTGCCCACAGCACAGATGGCACATTGCGCCCCCCCCTTTTGAGCACATTAGGAGGAGGGGGAGAGAGAGAGAGAGCACAGCCCGCTCCTCCTCCCGGCTCTCTTTTCCTCTCCTTGCCGCTTCCAGCGCTGAGCTGACAGAAGTAGTGATGTCGCTGTCAATACTCCTGTCAGCCTTATAGGAACTTGCGGAGAAGGAAATCACTTAGAACCCCCAAACATTATATATATATATTTTTTTCTAACACCCTAGAGAATAAAATGGCGGTCATTGCAATACTTTTTGTCACACCGTATTTGCGCAGCGGTCTTACAAGCGCACTTTTTTGGAAAAAAATTGCTTTTTTGAATAACAGTAAAGTTAGCCCAATTTTTTTTTTATTACGTGAAAGATGATGTTACGCCGAGTAAATTGATACCCAACATGTCACGCTTCAAAGTTGCGCCCGTTCGTGGAATGGCGACAAACTTTTACCACTTAAAAATCTCCATAGGCGACGTTTAAACAATTCCACAGGTTGCATGTTTTGGGTTACAGAGGAGGTCTTGGGCTAGAATTATCGCTCTCGCTCCAACGATCGCGGCGATACCTCACATGTGTGGTCTGAACACCGTTTTCATATGCGGGCGCTACTCACGTATGCGTTCGCTTCTGCGTGCCAGCTCGTCGGGACGGGCGCTTTATTTTGACACTGTTTTTTATTTATTTTACTTTGTTTTCTTTATTTTGACACTTTTTTTTTCTTTATTTTACTTAATTTTTTTTATTTTGACACTTTTTTTTTATATATCTTACTTTATTTTCTTTATTTTGACAATGTTTTTTATTTATTTTACTTTATTTTCTTTATTTTGACACTTTTTTTTATTTATTTTACTTTATTTTCTTTATTTTGATGCTTTTTTTATTTATTTTACTTTATTTTCTTTATTTTGACGCTTTTTTTTTATTTATCTTACTTTATTTTCTTTATTTTGACACTTTTTTTTTATTTATCTTACTTTATTTTCTTTATTTTGACACTGTTTTTTATTTATTTTATTTTATTTTCTTTATTTTGACACTGTTTTTTATTTATTTTACTTTCTTTTCTTTATTTTAACACTGTTTCTTAAAAAAAAAAAAAAAAGTGCAAAAAATCACAGAAGACGTGAGGGCGCATTCGCAAGTCTGAGGCCCCATTCACATTTCAGCATCTCGGAATTGTGGCAAAACGCGCAATGTGCTCGCAGTGCCATTATTTCTTATTTCGCGGCAAAACGCACAAGTCCAAACGCCCCCGACTCAGTGCCAAAATTTAGCACATGACCTTCTTTTGCCGCATTTTATGGTCGTGGAGGGAGACCCATTCGAAAGGAATGGTGCCGCTACAAAAACAAGCAAATAGCGCGAGGGGCGCATTCCCAAGTGTGAGGCGCCCAATCAAATTTGAGCGTATAGGAACCATGGCAAAAACGCGAAGCTCCTGCTCCTTTTTTAGGGCGCTTTTTTTGCCATAATTGCTGCAAAACAATTGCGGCAGAATCGCATTTGGGGTGCCATTAAGAATAACGGCACCCAAATGCGTGTCGGGCGCTTTACCGCAATTTGTTCTGCCGGCAAATTCCAAATGGCGTAATTATGTAAATAGGGCCTTTGCGCTGAAATGGGCAGCAGATGGGGGGGGGGGTTTACATGCCACCGCTGCCGGCTGCGCCTATCTAACAAGTCACAACTGGCCAAACATGACCCATTCAAGCTTGAAGGGGGAAGCGCTGCAAACTGCATGCAATGCACGCGGTTGCGGCACGTTGGTCAGCAAAAATAGGGTTAAAACAGGCAGTGAGGAAGCATCACATTGCCTCCTCGCCGCCGGTTGAGCGCCTCTAAGGTTAGGTTCACACTGCTGCGAATTTGAGCCGTTGCGATTTCTCATTTAAATTACATTAGTGCCGTTCACACCAATGCATTGCGAATATAACCTGCGGGGGAAAAAACGGTCCTGTGCAAGTTTGATCCGTGTGCGATGCAAATTCAGCTCTATAGACAGGCATTCCCAGAAATCGCGGCCGCGAAATCACGGTAAAATCGTGCGATATTGAAGTCACAGTCAGGGCCGCCATCAGGGGGGTACAGGCAGTACACCTGTAAGGGGACTGGAGGTCCCCAGGGCCCCGGATGGCAACCCCCCCCCCCCCCTTTTTTTTTTTTTTTTTTTTTTTTTATTATTTATTTTTATTTTATTTTTTTTATTTATTTTTTTTGTAAGGGGCCCAGAGGTCCCCAGGGTCCTAGATGGCAACCCCCCTTCTTTTCTTTATAATTTTTTTTTATTTTATTTAAAAAAAAAAAAAAAAATCTTTTTTTTTTTTTTATTTCTTTTTTGTAAGGGGCCCAGAGGTCTCCAGGGCCTCGGGTGGCAACCCCCCCCCCCTTTTTTTAATAAAATTTTTATTTATTTTTAATAATTTTTTATTTTATTTTATTTATTTCTTTTTGTAAGGGGCCCAGAGGTCCCCAGGGCCCCGGATGGCACACACTGCTGCAAATTTTATTGCGGATTTGAGCCGTTGCGATTTCTCAAATTCGCAAGTCATTTAAATGACATAGTTTAACATTATTGCTGTTCACACCAACGCGTTGCGAATATAACCTGGGGGGGAAAAAAGGGTCCCGTGCGAGTTTGATCCGTGTGCGATGCGAATTCAGCTCTATCGACAGGCATTCCCGGAAATCGCGGTAAAATCGCGCGATTTTTGAAGTCGCAGTAGTGTCAACCCAGCCTAAAATGAAAAAAGATTTCCGAAGGGTGGCGGATTTAGACGCATGCCTTATGCCGGTGTCTTGTCGACCTAGTTCCCCTATCGATATGGTTCCGAGCGCGTCTGCGCATGAGCACTTGGAACACACGGAAATCTACAAACATCTACAGCTGTTTGTCAGCTGTAGACGCGCTCGCTCCCGAGGATACACGCCGCGCAGAAAGCGGCGGGGGCGGAGACTAGCAAGTTGATGGGACACGACACGCCGCTCTGTATTTTTTAAAATATTCATGAGCGGCCGCAAGGGGCGGGGGGGCGGAGACTGTGACACGCCGCTCTATAGGGCGAGTGTTGTACATATAATTGTTATATGCTGCCCTATAGAGCGGCGTGTCACAATCTCCGCCCCCCCCCCCGCCCCTTGCGGCCGCTCATGAATATTTAAAAAAATACAGAGCGGCGTGTCGTGTCCCATCAACTTGCTAGTCTCCGCCCCCCGCCGCTTTCTTGTCGAGCTGGTTCCCTTAGCATCGGGAGCGAGCGCGTCTACAGCTGCCGAACAGCTGTTCACGCTCTGAGAATTCCGTCGCCTCGGATTGCGCCTGCGCAGTCGAGCTCGGGAACCATATCGATGGGCGGAACCAGCTCGGCAGAACACCGGCCATACACGGTTCGAATTTTCGAAATAATTTTCTTTCGAAAATCGTATCTAAGAATTTTCGTACGAATTTCGCACCGTTAGCAACAGCCGATTTCCGTGCGGCAATCAAATTTGGGGAATCGGACATGTTGGAAATTTTTGGAAAAACAAACGATTTTCTAATCAATGACGGGAGAATCGTGCGAGAAATGTGATAGAAAAAAAAAAAAGCGCATGTGCAAGTAAATAAAAATCCCGGAGAGAAAAGAAGATTCCCGGCCACAAAAATTATTTTCTGTAGCGACATGAAGGCTCGGTCGGCCGAATTTCGAAAATCAATGGTGGCGTCATCGATCGGATCACCAAAAAAAACGAACTTTCTGGTTTTGAAAAGAAAATTTGTTAGAAATTCGACCGTGTATGGCCTGCTTTAGTGTTGCATGCGTAGCGCACTCACCCCCTTCACCTGCCTTTGGCTCCTCGCAGGAAGAGAGGGCACACCACGCCACAAGCCTAGGACCCCGCTACACATGCATTGGTGCAATTTATTTTGAATGGCACCCCAATGCACTTTACCGATGGGCACGCGTTGCAGCGGAGCGCAACATGAGGCAACGCAATAAGGTGCATTGCAGTGTGCTGCCAGAGACGGTTCGTGCCCACCGTTTTTTTGGTGCATTGGCGGCCCATTCATCTTGAATGGTGGGAATAAGCCCCCTACTGGGACTAGGCCAGTTGCGTGTCACGGAATCCCCCCCCAGTACGATCGTTTTGTCCATCGGTGGGCTGAGATCTCAGACTTTTCCAGATACAGATGCCAGCCGTATTCAAGGCTCTCCATTATAAGCCCTTATTCAGGCTTTATTGGCCCTTTAATCCCCCCCATGGGCAGTGTTGGGGGGGTTTCAGTAGAAGAAGTGATAAAACTCTGAGAATTGAGACTTTTATTGAGCGTACACATTACAAGGTGGTTTGTAAAAAAAAAAAAACCTGCAATAAACAACAATAGAAGATCCAGCAGGAGCACCTTTTATTGGCCAAGCCAAGACCCTCAAGGTGAAGACCACCCCCCACCGGGAGACCACATCCTGAATGGGCTTCCTCTACCCAGAGGGGGGACAAATAGTCCATAATAATAGACTCACATCCTCTACAAAACCATTCAACATCAAACAATGAGATCACAAGGGGAGATAATGGTGGAGAGCCCCTTTCATCCTGACCGGGGCCAGTCATTCGGCCCTCATGGACTGCCTGGGTGGTGGAGAGCCCTTTCATCCTGACCGGGGCCAGTCATTCGGCCCTCATGGACAGCCTGGGTGGTGGAGAGCCCCTTTCATCCTGACCGGGGCCAGTCATTCGGCCCTCATGGACAGCCTGGGTGGTGGAGAGCCCTTTCATCCTGACCGGGCCAGTCATTTGGCCCTCATGGACAGCCTGAGTGGTGGAGAGCCCTTTCATCCTGACCGGGGCCAGTCATTCGGCCCTCATGGACAGCCTGGGTGGTGGAGAGCCCTTTCATCCTGACTGGGGCCAGTCATTCGGCCCTCGTGGACAGCCTGGGTGGTGAAGAGCCCTTTCATCCTGACCGGGGCCAGTCATTCGGCCCTCCTGGACAGCCTGGGTGGTGGAGAGCCCTTTCATCCTGACCGGGGCCAGTCGTTCGGCCCTCATGGACAGCCTGGGTGATGGAGAGCCCCTTTCATCCTGACCGGGGCCAGTCATTCGGCCCTCATGGACAGCCTGGGTGGTGGAGAGCCCTTTCATCCTGACCGGGCCAGTCATTCGGCCCTCATGGACAGCCTGAGTGGTGGAGAGCCCTTTCATCCTGACCGGGCCAGTCATTCGGCCCTCATGGACAGCCTGGGTGGTGGAGAGCCCTTTCATCCTGACTGGGGCCAGTCATTCGGCCCTCGTGGACAGCCTGGGTGGTGAAGAGCCCTTTCATCCTGACCGGGGCCAGTCATTCGGCCCTCCTGGACAGCCTGGGTGGTGGAGAGCCCTTTCATCCTGACCGGGGCCAGTCGTTCGGCCCTCATGGACAGCCTGGGTGATGGAGAGCCCTTTCATCCTGGCCGGGGCCAGTCGTTCAGCCCTCATGGACAGCCTGGGTGATGGAGAGCCCCTTTCATCCTGACCGGGGCCAGTCATTCGGCCCTCATGGACAGCCTGGGTGGTGGAAAGCCCTTTCATCCTGACCGGGCCAGTCATTCGGCCCTCATGGACAGCCTGGGTGGTGTAGAACCCTTTCATCCTGACCGGGGCCAGTCATTCGGCCCTCATGGACAGCCTGGGTGGTGGAGAGCCCTTTCATCCTGACCAGGGCCAGTCATTCGGACCTCATGGACAGCCTGGGTGGTGTAGAACCCTTTCATCCTGACCGGGGCCAGTCATTCGGACCTCATGGACAGCCTGGGTGGTGTAGAACCCTTTCATCCTGACCGGGGCCAGTCATTCGGCCCTCATGGACAGCCTGGGTGGTGGAGAGCCCTTTCATCCTGACCGGGGCCAGTCATTCGGACCTCATGGACAGCCTGGGTGGTGTAGAACCCTTTCATCCTGACCGGGGCCAGTCATTCGGCCCTCATGGACAGCCTGGGTGGTGGAGAGCCCTTTTATCCTGACTGGGGCCAGTCATTCGGCCCTCATGGACAGCCTGGGTGGTGAAGAGCCCTTTCATCCTGACCGGGGTCAGTCATTCGGCCCTAATGGACAGCCTGGGAGAGATCCGTGGGGGGGGGGGGGCTCTATCGGAAGGGGGTAGAAATTGTAGAAAGCGATTATTAGCACTTTATGGAAAATAGGTAAAAAAATAAGGAGTTTCCACCCAGCCGCTGAGGCAGAATTGGCTGTAGTGGCCCCAGGGGGTGGGAATGGGGTTTATTTGGCTCCTCTTGACCACAACTGTTGGACTTTGTGGACTTGTGTCTTGTCATCAGTCTGACGCAAAGAGGAGAATTTGGTCGCATTCACTACCTTAGATATACCATATATATATATATATATACACTGTAAGCGTCAGCGGACCGCGGGGGAAATCCTTGCAAGGCGCAACATTATCCTGCGTTTCCCATGCATCTGAAATGCAGAAGATCCCCCTTCATCTCAATGGTGCAGTGTGGATGACAGCGCCGAGGCTGCGTTTGGCTTGCATTTCTTTGGACGCAGCCCGTCCTACTGAGATGTGTTTGCACCGAGGCAAATGCTTTGTAGGCTTGGTTCACACCTGTGCATTTTTCAGCTTTGCTGAAACGCATTACAGCCCACTTAACATGGTTTTCCTATGAGTCACGTTCACATCCCTGCGTTTTCCAATGGTGCGTTTTTGTGGGTTTTTTTTTTTTTAAAGGTCAGGGACTTTTTTTTTTTTCCTGCAGCAGGTTGCGTTTTCGACTTCAATGGAAACCCAGCAGGAAAACGCATCAAAAACGCAGTGCTGGTTTCTCCTGAGGCCCGGTTCACACTGATGCGCTGTGAATTTGGTCAGTTTTTTAGTCTATTCTGAGGTGCGAATTTTACCGCAAATTTACCACGATTTTAACGCCAATTTAAGGAGTGGGACATAGCTGCGATTAAAGTTCTAGCCAATGGAATCATAGTGTAAAAAAAAAAAACTGTGTTAACTTCATGGTTTTTGTGGAGAATCGTGCGGTGAAATTCGCACATATGTGAACCATCATTCCAGAACGATTTACACTAAATTCGCAACGCAACGCAGTAAAACCGGACAAGACCTTTTTTTTTTTTTAATCGCATCGCATTCGTTGTGGAATCGCAACGCATGTATGTGAACGACCGTCATTGAAAACAATGACTTTAGGGATGACCTGCGAATTCAAAGTGTTTTTGACGCATCGCATTCGGTATGAAATCGCACAAATGTGAACCGCGCCACAACAGGCACCTCCAAAGAAATGCAAATTGCATCAAAAAGGGCATTAACGCCTTGGAGCTGGCTCCTCCCCTTAGAGGGGTTAAGGGTGCCGGGAGGAGGGGGGTTTGTGATCATGTGACCGCTGCGATTGGCTGTCACAGGGGGTCACATGATCGGAAAGCTCCCGATCGCAGGCAGCTTTCCGTTAGCCGCTGGTAACTATGTTGGGAGCGCACAGGACGCGGTCTCTTGGCACAGCTGTATTTGCACTAATGCACGCAAATAAGCGGCCACTCAGCACCTAGGCCCACCCGCCGAGCGGCCGCATACTTGCCTGCGGCTGGGGCCAAGAGGTTAAAAACGCATCAAAACGCGCGTGAAAAAAAAAACGCAAAATGCACCAGGAAAACACAGCCACGGCAACCCGCTTAGGTGTGAACCAGGCCTGCAAGGCAAGATGGGAGGGCGCACAGAACTGTGCAGTTTCCCAACACACCCAAATGCGTTGCACTTTAGCAAAGCACCAAACCGCATTGTGCCGCCCAACGCCACAACCGCCCCTCCCCCCTCCAAGATGTATGATCATTATGTGTCAATGGAGGGGCAAAAAAAAACCTGAGCACTAATCTGCATGCTTACCCCCTATGCATAAATGTACCCTCCTTCCAGTACAAATTATGCCCCCCCTGCTAAAATCCCCCTCTCAGGACATCAGAACAAATATTTGACCCCCCCCAGCCCTCAAATGCCCCCCCTACCCCCCCCCCCCCAAAAAAAGACCACTCCTCCTAGCACAAATCCCCTACCCCTAATACAAATATGCCCCCCCTGCTAAAATCCCCCCTCTCGGGGCATCAGAACAAATCTTTGACCCCCCCATCCCTCAAATGCCCCCCTATCCCCTCCCAAAAAAAGACCACTCCTCCTAGCACAAATCCCCTACCCCTAAAATTTTCCCTCCTATTACACATCTTCTCCTCCCCACTTCAAATTGCCCCTCCCAGCACAAATCCCCCACAAATCACCCCTCCTAGCAAGACTCGTCTCCCCCCCCCCATCCCCCTCCAAACACAAAGCCCTTCAGGCTGCATTCACACCTGAGCATTTCAAGGTCGCCCGTTTTTACCGCAATTTTGCAGCGATTTTGCTCATGTCACCAATATAAAAGGCAGAAAAACGCCTCTAATCTGCCCCAAAGAAGCTCATGTTCTTTTTGAGCTTAGGGCGTTTTTCAGGCGTTTTGCTTCAGGTGACAAAATGCTCAGATGTGAACAGGTGCCATCAGGGGGGTACAGGCAGTACACCGGAGGTCCCCATTTTTTTTTCTATAATTTTTTTTTATAGCCCACCCGACCTCAACAATTTGCGGTGGCAGCACCCCCCCTCTTCTTAATTTGCGGCGGCAGCACCCCCCCCCCCTGCAGTGGAGCGATTGGCAGAGAGGGGTTGAGGACACTAAATGGAGGCCAGTGGAGGGATTGGCAGAGAGGGATGGAGGTCACTGAATGGAGGCCAGTGGAGGGATTGGTAGAGAGGGGTGGAGGACACTGAATGGAGGCCAGTGGAAGATTGGCAGAGAGAGGTGGAGGACACTGAATGGAGGCCGGTGGAGGGATTGGCAGAGAGGGATGGAGGACACTGAATGGAGGCCAGTGGAGGGATTGGTAGAGAGGGGTGGAGGACACTGAATGGGGGCCAGTGGAGGGATTGGCAGAGAGGGATGGAGGACACTGAATGGAGGCCAGTGGAGGGATTGGTAGAGAGGGGTGGAGGACACTGAATGGAGGCCAGTGGAAGATTGGCAGAGAGAGGTGGAGGGCACTGAATGGAGGCCAGTGGAGGGATTGGCAGAGAGGGATGGAGGACACTGAATGGAGGCCAGTGGAGGGATTGGTAGAGAGGGGTGGAGGACACTGAATGGAGGCCAGTGGAGGGATTGGCAGAGAGAGATGGAGGACACTGAATGGAGGCCAGTGGAGGGATTGGTAGAGAGGGGTGGAGGACACTGAATGGAGGCCAGTGGAAGATTGGCAGAGAGGGGTGGAGGACACTAAATGGAGGCCAGTGGAAGATTGGCATAAAGATAGTCCTAGGAATAGCGGTCGATGAGTATACATTGCTTAATCACATTGATCGCTATAAATCGCTCAATCGCGTTGATCGCTATAAATCACGCCATCAATACGGTCTTGGGGAGTAATGGTCGATCATTACAAATCTCTCAATCAAGGTGATTACTATAAACTGCCCGGTTGAAGCGGTCCTAGGGTGGAGTTCCTAGAGCGGAGTTCCTAGGGCGGAGTAGCAGTCGATGACTATAAATGGCTCCCTAAGAAGTGAGATCCACGAACTGCCTGTGGTAGCGATGAATTGCGCACTTTTGAAGCATAAGGCTTTATTGGCACAGGCGATTTCCGCACACGCTGCGATTTCCACACACGCTGCGATTTCCACACACGCTGCGATTTCCAGCGGCAGCGACTTTTGCGGCCGGAATTGACAAATGTGTGCGAATAGCTGCGCCCATACAAGCCAACGACAGGCTGCTGGCGGCCCCAGCTCTTTGTGGCGGTTCGCACAGCCAGCGACTACCTGCGGCGATCGTGGCTGGACGCACACAAAACGATCGTTGGCGATAAATCGCTGATACCTCACCCCATAGGGAGACATTTGCTCCAAGAGCACAAACAATTAATTCCAAACATAGGTGTGCACAGCCTATAGCATTAGGGTGTGCATCCCAAAGCCCAAACACACACTACCGATCGCTCACGGTGTTCATTCAGAAAGGGAAGGGGCCGGTAAATTACATATTTACCGGCCCCTTCCCCACTCCTAAAACATCCCTGCAGCAACAGCCGATAGGAGAGGAGGGAAGCTGGCAGCGCTGCGAGGGGAAGGAGGGGGGGAGCCAGGGCAGTAGGAGGAATCTGTGCTGCACAGGGTGATTAGGGTGTGCCTGGGCACGCCTAGCACACCCTGTGCGTACGCCTGTGATTCCAAGCGATGTCACGCTAATAAAAAGCGACAGCGTTCGCCCTTCGCCCCGCTAAATGGTCCTAATAAAATATTGCACCCTAAGCATCAGATTGTCAGGAGGTTGGATGAGGGGTGTCTGGAGGGTGGGGGAGGCGGATGGAACGATCGCTATAAGAGTGTCCTGTGAGCCCAAGAGCTGCCAATCATCTGCCAATCAGAGGCCCTCAGACAGATGGACAGGTGACCTTCCTCCCAGACAGACAGCAGAAAGTCTCCCACTCCTTGTCTGATCTGCAGAGACAATAGACTGAGGAGGATGACCTGGGGGGGGGGGGGGGGGGGTAAGGAAAGGGTTAAGTCCCCATTGTCTCCTCTCCCCACCCCCCCTCCAATCACCATCCTACAAACTCCTCCCCCTTCCCTGCCTCTCTCCTCTCTTTCATGACTCTATGTAACGGCTGAGCAGTCAGGGGGCGCCCCTCATTCCCAGCCAGGAGCGGATCCGAGACCCCTATCCATCCAGCCGGACCCCCAGTGACCCCTGGACTGCCAGCACTATGCGGAGGGACTGAGCCTCAGACTGAAGAGCAGCGCGAGTTGTGGCCCCTGGATTTGGCCCCCAGCTGTCCTGACTCGGGAGGGAACCCAACAGACACCATGGGTGTCCCTAGGAGCCTAGGAACCCTTCTCATGCTGCTGTGCTCCGAGGTGGGTGATCTGGCGTGTTACATTGTATCCGATGAGTGATCCTTTGTGTCTGAGGACTGATCTCCCTTCTCTGGGAAGTTCTAGAATTGTCTGCAGTCCTTGTTACATTGTATGCCAGTCCCTTGTTACATTGTATGCCAGTCCCTTGTTACATTGTATGCCAGTCCCTTGTTACATTGTATGCCAGTCCCTTGTTACATTGTATGCCAGTCCCTTGTTACATTGTATGCCAGTCCCTTGTTACATTGTATGCCAGTCCCTTGTTACATTGTATGCCAGTCCCTTGTTACATTGTATGCCAGTCCCTTGTTACATTGTATGCCAGTCCCTTGTTACATTGTATGCCAGTCCCTTGTTACATTGTATGCCAGTCCCTTGTTACATTGTATGCCAGTCCCTTGTTACATTGTTCGTGGTGTCACTAAATCTCTTGGATTTGACTAATTTGTTAAATTTCGATCCAGTCCTTGTTCCTTTTTATGTCAGTAAATCTCCTGGCTTATAGTGAGTGAGACCAACTTGTTACATTGTATCCAGTCCTTGTTGTGTCACTGATGTTCCTAAAGATTCTGGATTTAGATACAACAAACTAACTTGTTACATTGTATCCAGTCCTTGTTACTTTTTTTATCACTGATGTTCCTAAATATTCTGGATTTCCAGAAGTCTAACTACATTGTATCCAGTGCTTGTTACGTTGTATCCAGTGCTTGTTACGTTGTATCCAGTGCTTGTTACGTTGTATCCAGTGCTTGTTACGTTGTATCCAGTGCTTGTTACGTTGTATCCAGTGCTTGTTACGTTGTATCCAGTGCTTGTTACGTTGTATCCAGTGCTTGTTACGTTGTATCCAGTGCTTGTTACGTTGTATCCAGTGCTTGTTACGTTGTATCCAGTGCTTGTTACTTAGTGCTCCCGGTGTCACTGTATCTCTTGGATTGGACTAACTTGTTACATTATATCCAGTCCTTGTTTCTTTTATGTCAGTAAATCTCCTGGATTATCATAGGTGAGACCAACTTGTTACATTGTATCCAGTCCTTGTCACTTTGTGCCACTAAATCTCCTGGATTACATTGTAAACTATGTTACATTGTATCCAGTCCCTGTAATTTTGTGTCCCTGGGGTCGCTAAATCTCCTGGATTGGACTAACTTGTTACGTTTTTTGCCACCAATGTAACAAGGACTGGATACAATGTAACAAATTAGTCTTAATGCCTATAATCCAATCTAGAAAATGTAGTGACTTCATAGACACCAAGTAACAAGGACTGGATACAATGTAACATTCGTCTCACTTCTCATAATACAGGAGATTTGGCGATTAAAACAAGCGTTGGATACAATGTCACCATTTATAATCCAGAAGATTTGGTGACAGTAAGTAATACTAACTGGTTACATTGTATCCAGCCCTTGTTACTTTGTATCCAGCCCTTGTTACTTTGTATCCAGCCCTTGTTACTTTGTATCCAGCCCTTGTTACTTTGTATCCAGCCCTTGTTACTTTGTATCCAGCCCTTGTTACTTTGTATCCAGCCCTTGTTACTTTGTATCCAGCCCTTGTTACTTTGTATCCAGCCCTTGTTACTTTGTATCCAGCCCTTGTTACTTTGTATCCAGCCCTTGTTACTTTGTATCCAGCCCTTGTTACTGGGTGTCTCTCTAAAGTCACTAAATCTTCTGGATTGTAGGTAGTGAGACTCAATTTGTTACATTGTATCCTCCAGTCCTTGTTACTTGATGTCTCTAAACCTCCTGGATTAAATTAAGTGAGACTAACCTGTTACATTGTATCCAGTCCTTGTTACTGGGTGTCTCAAGTACCTAAATCTTCTGGAATATAGGCAGCGAGACTAATCTTGTTACATTGTATCCAGTCCTTCTTCTTACTTGGTGTTTCTGAAGCCAATAAATCTTCTGGATTCTATAAAGTGAGACAAATTTGTTACATTTGCAAGAGTATTACTTGGACATTAGAGGGGGGGGGGGGACCCCGAAATCTTGTTATAAAAACTTAAACTTGTGCATTCTGGACAATACTCAGCTGTGTTACTTTATGTCCTCAATGTCACTTACATTTCCTGGATTATAAGCAGACATTGTATTCAGCTCTTCATTTTTATTTTTATTTATTTTTTGTCACCAAATCTCCTGTATGTAGTGAGATTAACTTGTTACATTGTATCCAGTCCTTGTTACTTGGTGTCTCTGATGTCACCAAATCTTATGGATGATTGGATGTGAGAAGAATAAGACCTTGAATCCAGTTTGTGTGTTTTTTTTTTTTTTTTGTTTTGATTTTTTTTTGTGTCTTGGAAGTTGCAATTTGTTAGTCTCACTCCCTATAATCCAAAACATACAATGTAACAAATTGCTGTGACTTCCTATAATTCTGGAGATGTAGCGACTTCCAAGACACAAAAAACATGAACTGGATTCATAATAATATTTTGAATCCAGTTCGTGTTTTATTGTGTCTTGGAGTCGCTACATCTCCCGAATTATAGGAAGTCACAGCAATTTGTTACATTGTATCCTTTGGGATTATAGGTAGTGAGACCAATATTGGTTACATTGTATCCAAATCTTATTTTGTTTTTTGGAAGTCACCAACTTCCTGGATTATAGGAAGGAAGAGCAAGTCTTTGGATCGAAGGAAGCAAGACTCACACGTTACATTGTATCCAGTCCTTGTTACTTTGTGTTGAAGTCTCTAAAATTCTAGGAAGTAAAATCAATGTTACATTGTAGCTTACTGTTGTTCCTTTGTGGCCCTGATGTCTAATGTTCTAAATAATAGGAGGTGAAAATAAATAATAATAATAATATGTTACATTGTATCCAGTTCTTGTTACTTTGTGTTGTAGAAGTCACTAAAGCTCCAAAAATGTAGGAAGTAAAATCAACTTGTTACATTGTATCCAATTCTTCTTCCTTTGTGGCCCCGATGTCAACAAATGTGCTATAATATAGATAATAGGAGGTGCTGATAATAATAATAATAATAATAATAATAATAATAATAATAATAATAATAATAATAATAATATACCTCCTATTATCTCTATTCTAGAACATTTGATAACATCGGGGCCACAAAGGAACAAGAATTGGATACAATGTAACAAGTTGCGTTTACTTCCTACATTTTTGGAGATTTAGTTTCTTCTACAACACAAAAGTAACAAGAACTGGAAACAATGTAACATATTAGTATTGCTTCCTAGAATCCGTTTGAATGGGTGACATAACGGAGAACTGGATCCAGTGTAAGAAATTGCTCTTCCTTCCTCTAATCCAGGGGAGTTGGGGATTTCCCCAAAAAAAGGAAATAATAAGATTTGGATACAATGTAACAAATGTTGGTCTCTCTACATATAATCCAAAAGATACAAATTGCTGCTCTTATAATTCTGGAGATGTGATTTCCAAGACACAAAAAACAAGAACTAGATACTATTTATTATTTATTATTATTATTATTATTACTTCCAAAACACACAACAAATCTGGATACAATGTAACACTACTTATATTTTTATTCTTCTTCATGTTCCATTGTATCCTTTTTCTTGTTACTTTCTGTTTTTGGAAGTCCCTAAATCTCCGGGATTCCAGGAAGTGAGACTAACATGTTCCAGTCCTTGTTACATGATCGTCGTGCAGTTGTGGTTGTCCTGATGGAAATGTTACATTGTTTCCATTCATGGCTCCTGTGTGGTAGTTCTTGCCTCCAGGAAATGATTGAGCTGTTCCATGTATCCTGTGTGATCTTCCAGGATCAGAATTCTTCCCTCTGAATTCCTCGGGAAGTAATAATTCAGTTTATTGGATGGAGTTGCCCTCAGTTTGTGTTTTTCGTATTCATGGCATTTTATCTACAGGAAGGATCCTGATTGTTACATTGTAGCAGCTTTTTGTTACTTTGTGTTTAGGAATCCGTAGATTGTCTCTAGGGGAAGTTGTAGGAATGTTACATTGTTACATTCTATGAGTTCTTGCCGCGTCATGAACCAACCTTTCCAAGTTGTCTGATTCAGCCAGCCTCAAGCTGAAGAGGGACTACAAGTCCCAGCCGGGTGGGGTGGGAGTTGTAGTTTGTGTGTAGATAACAGTCCAGTGACGTCCTTCCATCTAGACCAGGCATGTCACTGCTGTCTGTAGCCTATATGGGGGCCCTTAAACTCCATAGTTGGGGCCCTCAGTCAGCTGAGGAATTTAAATTGCATGGTGGGGCGTCCTGAACATGTTGCAGCCCACCCATAATTGTTGCATCATCTCCAAGGAGAAGATTGTCCACGTTCCAGGGATCGTCTCCACAATCCGATCATGGGAATGTTGGCCTTTGTGTGCTCTAATCTTCTTCTTATAATTGGTTGATGGTAATGTGTGTGTGTGTGTGTGTGTGTGTGTGTGTGTGTGTGTGTGTGTGTGTGTGTGCCCCCTCTCTCTGTGGGGCCTGAGTGTCCCGTCCCCCCCCCTCTCTCTGTGGGGCCTGAGTGTCCCGTCCCCCCCCTCTCTCTGTGGGGCCTGAGCGTCCCGTCCCCCCCTCTCTCTGTGGGGCCTGAGCGTCCCGTCCCCCCCCTCTCTCTGTGGGGCCTGAGCGTCCCGTCCCCCCCTCTCTCTGTGGGGCCTGAGCGTCCCGTCCCCCCCTCTCTCTGTGGGGCCTGAGCGTCCCGTCCCCCCCTCTCTCTGTGGGGCCTGAGCGTCCCGTCCCCCCCTCTCTCTGTGGGGCCTGAGCGTCCCGTCCCCCCCCTCTCTCTGTGGGGCCTGAGCGTCCCGTCCCCCCCCCTCTCTCTGTGGGGCCTGAGTGTCCCGTCCCCCCCCCTCTCTCTGTGGGGCCTGAGCGTCCCGTCCCCCCCCCCCCTCTCTCTGTGGGGCCTGAGCGTCCCGTCCCCCCCCCCCTCTCTCTGTGGGGCCTGAGCGTCCCGTCCCCCCCCCCCCTCTCTCTGTGGGGCCTGAGCGTCCCGTCCCCCCCCCCCTCTCTCTGTGGGGCCTGAGCGTCCCGTCCCCCCCCCCTCTCTGTGGGGCCTGAGCGTCCCGTCCCCCCCCTCTCTCTGTGGGGCCTGAGCGTCCCGTCCCCCCCCCCTCCTGTGTGGGGCCTGAGCGTCCCGTCCCCCCCCCCCTCCTGTGTGGGGCCTGAGCGTCCCGTCCCCCCCCCCCCTCCTGTGTGGGGCCTGAGCGTCCCGTCCCCCCCCCCCCCTCCTGTGTGGGGCCTGAGCGTCCCGTCCCCCCCCCCCTCCTGTGTGGGGCCTGAGCGTCCCGTCCCCCCCCCCCTCCTGTGTGGGGCCTGAGCGTCCCGTCCCCCCCCCCTCCTGTGTGGGGCCTGAGCGTCCCGTCCCCCCCCCCCTCCTGTGTGGGGCCTGAGCGTCCCGTCCCCCCCCCCCTCCTGTGTGGGGCCTGAGCGTCCCGTCCCCCTCCTGTGTGGGGCCTGAGCGTCCCGTCCCCCTCCTGTGTGGGGCCTGAGCGTCCCGTCCCCCTCCTGTGTGGGGCCTGAGCGTCCCGTCCCCCTCCTGTGTGGGGCCTGAGCGTCCCGTCCCCCTCCTGTGTGGGGCCTGAGCGTCCCGTCCCCCTCCTGTGTGGGGCCTGAGCGTCCCGTCCCCCTCCTGTGTGGGGCCTGAGCGTCCCGTCCCCCTCCTGTGTGGGGCCTGAGCGTCCCGTCCCCCTCCTGTGTGGGGCCTGAGCGTCCCGTCCCCCTCCTGTGTGGGGCCTGAGCGTCCCGTCCCCCTCCTGTGTGGGGCCTGAGCGTCCCGTCCCCCTCCTGTGTGGGGCCTGAGCGTCCCGTCCCCCTCCTGTGTGGGGCCTGAGCGTCCCGTCCCCCTCCTGTGTGGGGCCTGAGCGTCCCGTCCCCCTCCTGTGTGGGGCCTGAGCGTCCCGTCCCCCTCCTGTGTGGGGCCTGAGCGTCCCGTCCCCCTCCTGTGTGGGGCCTGAGCGTCCCGTCCCCCTCCTGTGTGGGGCCTGAGCGTCCCGTCCCCCTCCTGTGTGGGGCCTGAGCGTCCCGTCCCCCTCCTGTGTGGGGCCTGAGCGTCCCGCCCCCCTCTCCTGTGTGGGGGCCTGAGCGTCCCCCCCCCCCTCTCCTGTGTGGGGGCCTGAGCGTCCCCCCCCCCTCTCCTGTGTGGGGGCCTGAGCGTCCCCCCCCCTCTCCTGTGTGGGGGCCTGAGCGTCCCCCCCCCCCCCTCTCCTGTGTGGGGGCCTGAGCGTCCCCCCCCCCCTCTCCTGTGTGGGGGCCTGAGCGTCCCCCCCCCCCTCTCCTGTGTGGGGGCCTGAGCGTCCCCCCCCCTCTCCTGTGTGGGGGCCTGAGCGTCCCCCCCCCCCCTCTCCTGTGTGGGGGCCTGAGCGTCCCCCCCCCCTCTCCTGTGTGGGGCCTGAGCGTCCCCCCCCCCTCTCCTGTGTGGGGCCTGAGCGTCCCCCCCCCCTCTCCTGTGTGGGGCCTGAGCGTCCCCCCCCCCCTCTCCTGTGTGGGGCCTGAGCGTCCCCCCCCCTCTCCTGTGTGGGGCCCGAGCGCCCCGTCCCCCCCCCTCTGCTCTATTGGGGCCGTGCCCCCCCCTCTGTAGGGCCTGAGCGCGTCCCCCCCTCTCTCCCCTCTGTAGGGCCTGAGCGTCGTCGTCACCTTCTCCCCCCCTGTAGGGCCTGAACTCCCCCGCCGGAACCTGAGTGTCCCCCAGCTATGGAGGCTGCTGCTGTTGAGGCACCACAGGTTCCAGTACGCCGGCAGGGAATATGTTTCCTGACAGCTGGGGGGGTACAGTTTGGCCCGGCCTGCTTGGGGGTCGAGGTTTGAACGCACGGCTGGCCCCGGGCCCTGTTCACATTTGGGTGCTGACAGGTAAAATTACTCCTTGCAATGAGGAAAATCGGATGATAAATGTATCTGTCAGGCAGTGTAAGTGCTCTCCAGCCCATGGGAGCGCCATGATAATCTGCATCTCCGTACATGCATGGAAAATAAATATGCATGGCCACAATTCAGTCAATTTAAAAAAAAAAAAATGAATGCGTGACCCCAGAATCAAACCAATGGAAACTATTCCATGATAAGAAATCCTGCTGTTTTACAGTTAAACAGGAATAGTAGGGAAATCTATTGGGGACACCTGTCCTGGTAACCGCTGTTGGAGGGCAGGTTTCCCTTCCTGTTGTGTCACTGGGGACAGGAAGTGCAGGGAAGGAAGTGCAGGGAAAATCCCGTGATGGGACACAGGCAGCAGTAAAAAAGCTACCCATGGTCCTAACCTTACCCACTGCATTCAAGGTGAAAAGCTTTAGACTGGAGTTCCATTTGAGGAAGGAGGACACATTCCGCCCTCCTTCCTCAGCAGAGCCGCGCTGAGACTGAGGACAGTTTTCTATCTAGGCGCCGGCTCTTTTCCTCCCCATGCAGGCTGGAGGATGGAGAAAGCCGAATCTTCCCTCCAACAGCAGCTATTGGCCGCTGCTCCTTCAGACAGGAGAGGGACACTGCAGTCATTCCTTTCAGCAAGGAATGGGAAGAGCAGCCAACTCTGCAGCCCCCCCTCTCAGCACAGTGCCTGGGGAAGGTCCCCGCCCTTTTAGTCCCCGCCCTGGTTGCATGTACAGCCCATTAATTTCAGTGGGTTGTCCATAGCACGGGAAATGCTCAAGTCCCTGACCCTTCTGAGAAATCTTGCTGTGCTGAAACGCGTAGTGCTGTGGCACCGTGCATGTAGGAGCGTGTGGTCGCAGATGTGTGGTGGTGCCATTAAGAATTAACCACTTAAACCCCGGACCATATTGCTGCTTAATGAGCAGGTCACTTTTTGCGATTCGGCGCTGCGTCACTTTAACTGACAATTGCGCGGTCTGCGACGTGGCTCCCAAACAATTTATGTGTTTGTTTTTTTTTCTCCCACAAATGCAGCTTTCTTTTGGTGGTATTTGATCACTTCTGCGGTTTTTATTTTTTGCGCTATAAACAAAAATAGAGCGACAATTTAAAAAAAAAATTCAATATTTTTTACTTTTAGCTATAATAAATATCCCCAAAAAATATATAAAATAACATATTTTTTTTCCTCAGTTTAGGCCGATACGTATTCTTCTACATATTTTGGTAAAAAAAATCGCAATAAGCGTTTGGCTTGCGCAAAAGTTATAGCTTCTACAAAATAGGGGACTGTTGTTATGGCATTTTTCTAAAAAAAAAAATTTTTTAGCTAGTAATGGCGGCGATCGGTGATTTTTATCGTGACTGCGACATGGTGGACACATCAGACACTTTTGACACCATTTTGGGACCATTGTCATTGATACAGCGATCAGTGCTATAAAAATGCACTGATTACTGTAAAAATGACACTGGCAGTGAAGGGGGTTAACCACTAGGTGGTGATGCAGGGGTTAAGTGTTTCCTAGGGAGTGATTCTTATTGTAAGGGGGCGTGACTACACGTGACACATCACTGAGGACCGTTCCCGATCACGGGGGAACGGTCTTCAGTAACGGTGTCACTAGGCAGAATAGGGAAATGCCCCTGTTCTGCTCTTGCCGACCACAATCGCGGGCCTCCCCGGAACATCGAGTTCCCAAGACCCGCGGCCGCGCTGCAAATTTAAAGGGACGTACCTGTACGCCAATCTGCCTGCCCGTACCATTCAACCGATGTACATCGGCGTGCGGCGGTCGGCAAGTGGTTAAAGTGATTTGTAAATTATTTATTTAAAAAAAAAAACATGTCATACTTGCCTCCACTGTGCAGCTTGTTTTGCACAGAGTGGCCCTGAATGCCGTCTTCTGGGGTCCCCCGTCGGCTCTCGCGGCTCCTCCCCCACATCAGAATACCCCCCCCCCCCCAGGTGAAGCGCTCTCCCCGGGGGGGTTACCTTGCAGGCGCGCTCCCGAGTCCAGCATTCAGCGTACATAGCCGCCAAATGCAGGACTCGACCCGGCGCCCATGTCATTGGATTTGATTGATAGCAGTGGGAGCGAATAACTGAGCTGCTGTCAATCTATCCAATCAAGAGCCAGGAACCCTGGGCAGAGACGGCGCGTCCTCGCCTGGGACATTCCAGGGTTCAGGTGAGTAAAATGGGGGGGGGCCGGTGCGGTGACTGCCAGAAGTTCTTTTCACCTTAATGCATTGAGGTGAAAAACCAGGAGGGTTTACAACAACCCCTTTAATGTGTCTGCAAGTGGGCAGTGTGTTCTGTGTTCTTGCTGGGCAAGGGCCCATTTACACCAGAAACTGTATTTATTTTCGTGCACATTGGCATGCATTTGATTGTGTTTTTATGCATGTTTACAGGCAATTGATTTGCGTTTTACCATCCGAGTTTATTTGATGAGTTCGCTTCCTTCTTCCTTCGGGATTTTATGTGCACTACAATGCCTTGCATGTGTCTTCACTTAACTTGTTTTTGCATTTTTGTGGTGTGGAAAATGCAGCAAGCAGTACCTTCTTCCCATCTCTTTCCCCAATGTATCCGAATTACAATCGTAACGGATTCAAACAAATCCGAAATTCGGATGAAATTTCATTTGAATTCGAAATCAAATTCGAAAATTTTAGAGATCGATTTTCTAAAAAAAAAAAAGAGTAGAATATAAAATAAAGCTATAGAATACAAATGAAAGAATAGAGGTGGGAGAATAATAGATTGTAGTCGTTCTTCGTTTTTCTTTTTGATATAAGTGGATGGTATAAAACATGAAAACTTGTAATGTGAAATCTATGGAAAAATAAAGAATTTATATAAAAAAAAAAAAGAATAGAATATATGACCGTCTTCCTAAATTCAAATACAATAAAATTAAAAATCATGAAATCCAAAATAATATAAAATAAGAGAATAGAAAAACAATAAAATTAAAAAAGAATATAACAATCTTCAGAAATTCAAATTTTGAGTAGAATGAATTTGAATACAAAAGATTAGAATTGAAAAACAATGAATATAACCGTTTTTTTATATATCTCCTATACCATCTACTCGCTGTGTATGGTCACCTCTGTGACCAAGCCCTGGGGGGTGGGACGAACCGCGTCAGTGGGGGCATGGCCAGAGCAGCGCTAGCTGAGACAATACACCGTGACTATATCAGGTCGGCTTGAGCGGCGTCTCTTCTTTGGCATCCCCCACACTTCTGGATTGGCGCACTCGGATGCCTGCGCTCTGAGTACCAGCGGGAGCTCTTAAATGAGGCCTCCAGCTTGGAGCGGTGCTATAATCCATCCAGTCTGAAATCTATCTAGTCGATCTTTCCTCTTCGAGTTCCTGTGGTGTTTTTTTCTTGGAAATTGATTTCTAGGCTGACCACACGCTATGCAATCTGATTGTACAATCTCATTTTATCTACCATTAACTATATGGTCTGAGATCCTTCCTGATTAGATATTACTAGAATTATTGATTTAGGTTTTGCCCCTTTTTTTTTTTTTTTTTTTTTTTTTCACCCACTCATCCTATCCACTAAACAGTCGGTCCCCTTCCACCTGGCGAATCGGATGGCAGTCTGGTATACACAGACAGGCGGTCTGGTAACATCTGACTGCAGACACGGACCAGTCTTCTGCCTGCTCAGCAGGGATCAGTAAACCGATTCTCCGCTGAGCAGGAGGAAAGGGGCCTAAAGGAGATTGTATAGTGTATGGCCATCTTTAGGCAGTATAAGAAAATCACTTAAAGCGGAGGTCCACCGAAAAAAAAAAAAAATATTAAAGTCAGCAGCTACAAATACAGCAGCTGCTGACTTTTAATATATGGACACTTACCTGTCCTGGGTGCCCGCCATGTCGGCACCCGAAGCCGATCTGTCGATCGGCTCTCATGTGCTGCCGTCATCTTTGGTAAGGGAATCAGGAAGTGAAGCCGCAGGGGCTTAACTTCCTGGTTCCCTACTGCGCTGCGCGATCCAAATGGTCCCTGCTGTCTTTCGGGACCTGTGTCTCCCAGAAGACAGCAGGGGGGGGGGGTCGGCGTAGGCGTTGGACATGGCGTAGGTCACCGCAGTGATCTATGCCCGGAAGTGGGAGCAAATGGCTGGATTACACAGGTATCTGCTCCCTCCTCCCCCCTGAAAGGTGCTGAATGTGACACCGGAGGACGGATTCCAAAAAGCGCAAGTTCCATTTTTGGGTGGATCTCCGCTTTTACATGTCAACAATGTTTGTAATTTCCTCCATTTGTTCCAACAGCTGGAACCCAGAATCTGGAATGAATGGCGAGTTATGGAAAAGTATTTATAATTCATGTTACATTGTTTCTAGTTCTTGTTACTTTGTATTTTTGAAAGTCTCCATTCACACCATCTGAATGCACCTGCCGTTCCACACATTTCCATGTGTTGCATGCAGTGCCGGGCCAAGGTCTTCCAGGGTGAAGATGGCAAATTGGGGGGGTGCCCCTTTTTTACATCGGGTGATTGAGCTGAGTAAATACCAACTGAAGCCGTTCTCTTCCTGCAAAGCTCCACCAGCCCAGAAATCTGTATCCCTACCGCCAGATTGGACAGGAATGAGATTACGGGGAAAAAACCGTTCCAAGCTGGCCGAAAGATCTTCAATATAATAGCTGAGACTAGATGGTCCCTTTTGTGGTTGGCCACCGCAGTCCACACTATTATACATGTGTATGTAGCTCTGACATATACCAAAGCGCTGTACAGAAAACACTTAGCCAGTCAAACAGTCTCTGTACCATGTAACCAGAGGAGCTTACACTCTAATGTCCCCCTCACATTATTATTATTATTAATAATAATAATAATAATAATAATAATAATAATAATATTATACATTTATATAGCTCTGACAATATACCGCAGAGATCACTGAGCCAATCACATCAGTCTCTGTACCAGAGGAGCTTACACTCTACCCTATAGAAGTCCTGTGTAGAGGACTTCCCTCTGGCCGGGATGACACCATGGCAGACGGCGGTGAGCCAAGTCTTGTATAAACTTGTCGGTCTGATTATTAATATTCTCGCTGTGATGTTGAAGAGCGGCGCTGAGTGATGTCACTCTCGGGAATCTCTTTGATTAGTCGGCTCAGACAGAATAAAAGAGCCGGCCGACTAATAGAGAAGATATGAAGCCATCCTTAACCCTCTCCTCTCCCCGGGGTTGACTCTGTCCTGATAGCCAACATCAATTGTAATACCAATCACTAAAATCTCATACAAGCTTTGGCCTGTCTATGGCATGTTCAGTATTTGTAAATCTTCACCAGAGCAGTCCCTGGTCATCCTGCTATGAAGGTCTTAATTCAGGCACTTCCTCTGTTTATAGGGTGACAACACTGTTTCTTATGCCGCGTACACGCGACCGTTTTTTCTTGTCATGCAAAAAACGTTTTTCTCGACGTAATTCCTCTCAAGCCTGCCTTGCATACACACGTTCAGGATAAAAAATGCTTGGAGCAAAGCGAGGTGACTTACAAAACGTAGGACGGCACTATAAAGGGGAAGTTCTATTCGGATGGCGCCACCCTTCATGTTAGTAAAGTTTGGTGAGAGACGATTTGCGCTTTTTAGCCTTGTTCTTTTTAGTCCATTACAGCGTGACGAATGTGCCATCTCCACTACGAACGCTAATTTTACCAGAACGAGCGCTCCCGTCTCATACTTGATTCTGAGCATGCGTAGTTTTTTTTCCCCCTCGGAAAAGACTACACACGAGCGGTTTTCGCGACTAGAAAAAGACCAACGAGAAAAAATAGAGCAGGTTCTAAGTTTTTTTGCAGGCAGTTTTCCCGTCGAGAACTGCTATGGAGCATACACACGACCAGTTTTCACGACCAATCTAAAAAATGGCAGTTTTCTCGTTATGAAAAACGGTCGTGTGTACGTGGCATTAGACTTATGCCCTGCCGAAAAATTTTGTTCATTTTTGTTTTTCCTTTTTTTTTTTTTTTTTCTGAAATTTCCAAAATTGTGAATTTCCAAAATTGTGAATTTCCAAAATTCGGAATTAACTAATTTGACAATATTTGTTAAAATAATTCCTCATGTCTGTTTCTGTCCCTCAATATAGTGCTCCTGTGTTGTCACCCTTGTGGTATATTCCTCTCATGCACCATACTGGAGTTGACCATGGGATGAAAAGTGCACCAGAACCTCTGCTCACAGTGTACCACGAATACGTCGCCAGCAAAGCTCTCTATTCTTGTGTGATCAGATCATTTAGGAAAATAAGGGGACCACAGAGAGGGGCCCTCCCTCAGACTTGTGTTGTCACCCTGTAACACTCTGTCCCGAGCGGTGTACATTACATGGGCATGATCCACTGTTGTCACCATCAGGGCAACCAACCTGAGAAATGATGCACCGCCATCGCTGGAGAGTAGCATGTAGGTGGGAAGTGGCTGCAGGAGATCCGCAGCACTGAGATGCAGTAAATGACAAAAACTGTAAAATCAATGATCATAATAATGCGTATGATGAAGAAAAAGAATGGCGATAATGAGAATTATCGCTGTTAATAAAAAAAATAAAAAAAAATTAGGAGAGTGATGAATAAATATATTATTGATGCCAATAAGAATAACAATTAGCAACAATAAATGTATTTTTAATTATTTTATTATCTTTAGGCCCCTTTCACACTGGGGGCGGTTTGCAGGCGCTATTTTGCTAAAAGTTAGCGCCTGCAAACCGAGCCTAAACAGCAGCTCCTGTGTCTCCAATGTGAAAGCCCCGAGGGCCTTCACACTGGAGAGGTGCGCTAACAGGACTTAAAAAAAAGTCCTGCTAGCCGCATCTTTGGAGTAGTGAGAGGAGCGGTGTGTTTACTGCTCCTACACCACTCCTTCCCATTGAAATTAATGGAATACCGCACGCAAACTGCGGCTGTAGCCGCAGTTTGCGGGTGGTATTAACCCTTTTTCGGCCGCTAGCGGGGTTAAAACCGCACCGCTAGCAGCCGAATACCTCTGCAATCCCGACGGTATAGCGCCGCTAAAAATTGCGGCGCTATACCGCCACCGCCCCAGTGTGAAACCGGCCTTATTAAGAATATTAAAATAGCAACATTATTATTTTTATCAGTAAAAAATAAAGATAATGCTGATGAATGAGAATTAAAGAGCAACATCATAGTGCTTCACCATTGGTGTCGGTGGGAGGAATAGTGCCCCATCATTGGTGTCGGTGGGAGGAAAAGGGGCCCCCCCCCATCCATCATTGGTGTAGTGGGAGGAATAGTGACCCCCCCCCTCCCACCCATCATTGGTGGTGGTGGTGGTGGTGGGAGGAATAGTACTCTTCATTGGTGTCGGTGGGAGGAATAGTGCCCCCCCGCATCATTGGCGTCGGTGGGAGGAATAGTGCCCCCCCCCCGCATCATTGGCGTCGGTGGGAGGAATAGTGCCCCCCCCACGCATCATTGGCGTCGGTGGGAGGAATAGTGCCCCCCCCACGCATCATTGGCGTCGGTGGGAGGAATAGTGCCCCCCCCACGCATCATTGGCGTCGGTGGGAGGAATAGTGCCCCCCCACGCATCATTGGCGTCGGTGGGAGGAATAGTGCCCCCCCCACGCATCATTGGCGTCGGTGGGAGGAATAGTGCCCACCCTGCATCATTGGCGTCGGTGGGAGGAATAGTGCCCCCCCGCATCATTGGCGTCGGTGGGAGGAATAGTGCCCCCCGCATCATTGCCCCCCCGCATCATTGGCGTCGGTGGGAGGAATAGTGCCCCCCCGCATCATTGGCGTCGGTGGGAGGAATAGTGCCCCCCCGCATCATTGGCGTCGGTGGGAGGAATAGTGCCCCCCCCCGCATCATTGGCGTCGGTGGGAGGAATAGTGCCCCCCCCCCCGCATCATTGGCGTCGGTGGGAGGAATAGTGCCCCCCCCCCCGCATCATTGGCGTCGGTGGGAGGAATAGTGCCCCCCCCCGCATCATTGGCGTCGGTGGGAGGAATAGTGCCCCCCCCCGCATCATTGGCGTCGGTGGGAGGAATAGTGCCCCCCCCGCATCATTGGCGTCGGTGGGAGGAATAGTGCCCCCCCCGCATCATTGGCGTCGGTGGGAGGAATAGTGCCCCCCCTGCATCATTGGCGTCGGTGGGAGGAATAGTGCCCCCCCTGCATCATTGGCGTCGGTGGGAGGCATAGTGCCCCCCCATCATTGGCGTCGGTGGGAGGCATAGTTCCCCCCCCATCATTGGCGTCGGTGGGAGGCATAGTTCCCCCCCCCATCATTGGCGTCGGTGGGAGGCATAGTTCTCCCCCCCCCCCCATCATTGGCGTCGGTGGGAGGCATAGTTCTCCCCCCCCCCCCCCATCATTGGCGTCGGTGGGAGGCATAGTTCTCCCCCCCCCCCATCATTGGCGTTGGTGGGAGGCATAGTGCTCCCCCCCCATCATTGGCGTTGGTGGGAGGCATAGTGCTCCCCCCCCCCCATCATTGGCGTTGGTGGGAGGCATAGTGCTCCCACCCATCATTGGCGTCGGTGGGAGGCATAGTGCTTCCCCCCCCATCATTGGTGTCGGTGGGAGGCATAGTGCCCCCCCCCCCATTGGTGTCGGTGGAAGGAATATACCAACATTGGTGTCGGTGGGATTAATGGTGCCTCAAGGGCCGGATAGAGTCAAGCAAAGGGCTGCATCTGGCCCCCGGACCACAATTTGGAGACCACTGCCTTATAACATTGTATCCACAATCCAGCTAGATACATTGTTTCCTATTCTGAAGCCCTGATGAAGGGGGCAGGGATTTCTAAGTGAAGAAACGCGTTGCCTTAGTGCATTAGGGTGTATGAATCGCAACACGTGTTATGCGCGTTACTGCGTTTTGCCGGAATGTGGGAGCATATATGGGCCCTTTTTTCTGAAGAACCTCCAGTAGATCTTGGTTGGTGTCCTTCACCATGTCTGATGTTTATTGGTCCTCCTCTCTGTAGGGTCGTCTATTGGCATGCCATTGATTCACGCAGGGTTGGCGGCTCTTCCTGGCCGGGAATAGCGCGGCGCTGCACTGCGCTCTGGGAATAATGTATTGGGATCTCTCTAATTAAACACGTTATTAGTTCCCTGACGCTGGATGATGGCCAAGAAGCCTTCTGTAGACGGATATAAACTGGGAACTTTGCCGACCATCCCTAATTGGATGGCGAGGCTTCCAGCCAGGGATGAGAGGGAAGATTTTGGCCACGTTCGTTTTGCTGCAAAATTATGGATTTCTGAAAAGGCAAAATTTTACGTATTAATGCAATAATATAAATATGGCAGAGAACGCAAACAACTAAAACTTCTAACAACATTATGCGAGTGGGGGATGGTAAAACCTTCCGGGAAGCTTATAGAAGCTTCTAGCATGTTAATGTAATTTCATAAGTTGTGTTCAACTTTTGCCGTTGCAGTGTGTCCATTTGTATGGCATGCGGTAGGTAACATTATTTGCTTTAAGGCAGCCCATTCTTTGGGCGTGGTCTGCCAGCGTGCCACGCGCTCTTTGGGCGTGGTCTGCCAGCGCGCCACACGCTCTTTGGGCATGGTCTGCCAGCGCGCCACGCTGGATAAAGTGTGTGACCATTGTATATGCATTGTTCTCCGCTGTACAATATGCTGGGGGTTCCATTTGCAATGAATCTCACCATAATGCACATAGTAGACGCACTGCCATGTGTTGTGGCAACACGTAAGTATGACTGGGCCCTAAATCTGCAGCTTTTTTTTTTTTTTTAAGATCCCTTTCCTTCACTTCCTGTTAGAGTGACAACTGTCTCCCATTTGTGCTACTGCGTTGTCACCCTGTCACGTGTTGACTACAAGGGACTATGCCAACACACACATTGCGCAGGCGCGGTGCACCGTCACTTGATGTGGTATTAAGGCATCGCTTCGGACAGACTTCACTTGTCTCTCGAGTGAAGGAGAGATTCCATTAGAACAGGTCAATGGTTTAGAAGTGATCCTGATAGGATCCCTCATATGACTTGGGTCCTAAGCTCCAATCACACCTGTGCAACAGCGCTCCCACGTTTTCCATTTAAAGAAGCCCATTCATTGCAAAAGGCTGCCCTAAGCAGGACAACTGCAAAAAAGAAGCCTCCCCCCCCCCCCCCCCTTTTTTTAATGAAAAAAACTTTTGTTACCGAGCAATTTGGTGCACAATTTTGTATGCACTTTAGCAAGATGCCAGGAAGGGGTTAATGGGGGGGGGGGGGGAAATCACAACATATTTTTGTTTGATACACAAAAATTACTGGCGATGCCGTAAGACATTCCAACAAGAAAATGATGTACAAAATTGTTGTAGAAAAGTTGTAAATTGTAACAAAGTATCTGCCATGTTGCAGGGTCCATGCTTTATAAGGCTAGGTGCACACTTTGTAAATCTCAGGAACGCGTGCAAAAATCGCGCACTTTCCCGAAGACTCAAACGAGCTTGCGGCGGTGCCACTAAGCCCCACTCAGGGCTTCTGTTCATCTCTTACACATTGGGCAACCCTTCAAAATGAATGAGCTGCCCCTACACGGAGTCAGGGCCGCTATCAGGGGGGTACAGGCAGTACACATGTAAGGGGCCCGGATGGCAACCCCCCCCCCCTTTTTTTTTTTTTCAATTTTTGTTCGTCAGCACCCAAAGCCCCCCCGACCTTAATTCTCTGGACATACGGCAGCCCCCCCGCTTCTCAATTCCCCCCACCCATGGCAGCCCCCCCCGGTTCTCTGCTCCAGGGGGCCTATGCCTGAAGCTGTGTAGGGGCCCCGAAATTCCTGATGGCGGGAGGGACAGGGTCATCCAGCTCCCGAGGCAAGGATCCAGAACTGTGCTCCCCCCCCCCCCCCCACTGATGATGCATGCTGTAGAATAGGTGTGGCACCCTGCATCTATTCTTTGCCCTCATGCTTTATTGCGCCCAGGGCAGTTCCCCTCTAGCCCACCCCTTGTCACAGCCCTGCCTACACGTGATGCATGGGTACCTGGCAATGCGTGCTTCATAACACCTGTGTGGTGGGTATCGAGCCCAGGGTCTCCATACTTTCTAAACAGAGGGCCAATTTACTGTCTTTCAGGCATTAGAGGGGGCCGGATGGAGGCCAGTGGGAAGAATTGTGCCCCATTATTGGTGTCATTGGGCTCCATAGTTCCCATGTCACTGGGAGAAATTGTACTCCGTCGTTCCCATCATTGGGGGGGGGGGGGGATTGTGCTCCCCATTGTTGGTGTCATTGGGGGGGGATTGTGCTCCCCATTGTTGGTGTCATTGGGGGGGGATTGTGCTCCCCATTGTTGGTGTCATTGGGGGGGGGATTGTGCTCCCCATTGTTGGTGTCATTGGGGGGGGGATTGTGCTCCCCATTGTTGGTGTCATTGGGGGGGGGATTGTGCTCCCCATTGTTTGGTGTCATGGGGGGGGGGGATTGTGCTCCCATTGTTGGTGTCATTTGGGGGTGGGAATTGTGCTCCCATTGTTGGTGTCATTTGGGGGTGGGAATTGTGCTCC
>JARGYO010005626.1:212168963-212293176 GCA_029206835.1 Rana muscosa
TGCCCCCATTGTTGGTGTCACTGGGGGGGGGGTTGTGCCCCCATTGTTGGTGTCACTGGGGGGGGGGTTGTGCCCCCATTGTTGGTGTCACTGGGGGGGGGTTGTGCCCCCATTGTTGGTGTCACTGGGGGGGGGGTTGTGCCCCCATTGTTGGTGTCACTGGGGGGGGGGGGTTGTGCCCCCATTGTTGGTGTCACTGGGGGGGGGGGGGTTGTGCCCCCATTGTTGGTGTCACTGGGGGGGGGGGGGTTGTGCCCCCATTGTTGGTGTCACTGGGGGGGGGGGGGTTGTGCCCCCATTGTTGGTGTCACTGGGGGGGGGGGGGTTGTGCCCCCATTGTTGGTGTCACTGGGGGGGGGTTGTGCCCCCATTGTTGGTGTCACTGGGGGGGGTTTTGCCCCCATTGGTGTCACTGGGGGGGGTATGTGCCCCCATTGGTGTCACTGGGGGGGGTATGTGCCCCCATTGTTGTCACTGGGGGGGGGGTTGTGCCCCCATTGTTGTCACTGGGGGGGGGGGGGTTGTGCCCCCATTGTTGTCACTGGGGGGGGGGGTTGTGCCCCCATTGTTGTCACTGGGGGGGGGGGTTGTGCCCCCATTGTTGTCACTGGGGGGGGGGTTGTGCCCCCATTGTTGTCACTGGGGGGGGGGGTTGTGCCCCCATTGTTGTCACTGGGGGGGGGGGGGGTTGTGCCCCCATTGTTGTCACTGGGGGGGGGTTGTGCCCCCATTGTTGTCACTGGGGGGGGGGGGTTGTGCCCCCATTGTTGTCACTGGGGGGGGGGTTGTGCCCCATTGTTGTCACTGGGGGGGGGGTTGTGCCCCCATTGTTGTCACTGGGGGGGGGTTGTGCCCCCATTGTTGTCACTGGGGGGGGGGGGTTGTGCCCCCATTGTTGTCACTGGGGGGGGGGGTTGTGCCCCCATTGTTGTCACTGGGGGGGGGGGGGGTTGTGCCCCCATTGTTGTCACTGGGGGGGGGGGGTTGTGCCCCCATTGTTGTCACTGGGGGGGGGTTGTGCCCCCATTGTTGTCACTGGGGGGGGGGGGGGTTGTGCCCCCATTGTTACTGGGGGGGGGTTGTGCCCCCATTGTTGTCACTGGGGGGGGGGGTTGTGCCCCCATTGTTGTCACTGGGGGGGGGGTTGTGCCCCCATTGTTGTCACTGGGGGGGGGGGTTGTGCCCCCATTGTTGTCACTGGGGGGGGGGGGGGGTTGTGCCCCCATTGTTGTCACTGGGGGGAGGGTGTGCCCCCATTGTTGTCACTGGGGGGAGGGTGTGCCCCCATTGTTGTCACTGGGGGGGGGGAGGGTGTGCCCCCATTGTTGTCACTGGGGGGGGGAGGGTGTGCCCCCATTGTTGGTGTCACTGGGGGGGGTTGTGCCCCCATTGTTGGTGTCACTGGGGGGGGTTGTGCCCCCATTGTTGGTGTCACTGGGGGGGGTTGTGCCCCCATTGTTGGTGTCACTGGGGGGGGTTGTGCCCCCATTGTTGGTGTCACTGGGGGGGGTTGTGCCCCCATTGTTGGTGTCACTGGGGGGGGGGTTGTGCCCCCATTGTTGGTGTCACTGGGGGGGGGGGGTGTGCCCCCATTGTTGGTGTCACTGGGGGGGGGGTTGTGCCCCCATTGTTGGTGTCACTGGGGGGGGGGTTGTGCCCCCATTGTTGTCACTGGGGGGGGGGGTTGTGCCCCCATTGTTGGTGTCACTGGGGGGGGGTTGTGCCCCCATTGTTGGTGTCACTGGGGGGGGGGTTGTGCCCCCATTGTTGTCACTGGGGGGGGGGTTGTGCCCCCATTGTTGGTGTCACTGGGGGGGGGGTTGTGCCCCCATTGTTGGTGTCACTGGGGGGGGGGGTTGTGCCCCCATTGATGGTGTCACTGGGGGGGGGGGTTGTGCCCCCATTGTTGGTGTCACTGGGGGGGGAAATGTGCCCCCATTGTTGGTGTCACTGGGGGGGGAAATGTGCCCCCATTGTTGGTGTCACTGGGGGGGGAAATGTGCCCCCATTGTTGGTGTCACTGGGGGGGAAATGTGCCCCAATTGTTGGTGTCACTGGGGGGGGGAAATGTGCCCCAATTGTTGGTGTCACTGGGGGGGGGAAATGTGCCCCCATTGTTGGTGTCACTGGGGGGGGGAAATGTGCCCCCATTGTTGGTGTCACTGGGGGGGGAAATGTGCCCCAAGGGCTAGATCAAAGCAAGCAAAGGGCCGCCAAAGGTTGGACATTGCCGATTTAGCACAACCCACTGTTTGGCGCACTAATGCGCTAATTCTGGCTCCCAAAATTTATAGACCGTCTTTTCAATGGCACGGCGCAAAGAAATTGTAACATTCCCATGGCATGTCGTGAATAGGGGCTTCTCCCGTTTTCTGATGCGCATGTCGCAGGCATTGCGATTCCTTATTTATTTGGCTCGCTAGTATAAATGACACCGTGCGCTATTTGATGGCGCACCGCCATTCGTTTATCAGGTCCGCAGAACAGACTCCATGTTGCGCAGTTGGGGTTCACAATTGACTTCCGTCAACCGAGGTTTTTTTTTTTTTTTTTCTCTCTCCCGAATGAATGAGGCGTAATCGACGCATCCCAACATTTTTAGGTTCCCCTCCAGCTCGGTCCTTCGCTGCGATTCCGGCCGTCCAGGAACGGCACACTGGCGCTGTGTTCGCACTCTTCAAGGAAAGTTTGTGGAATTTCCCTTGAAATCAGTTTGGTAAATAGGTGTAGGGGGCTGCGGGTAGAGCTGCAGGCGAGATGCATTAGAGCGACAGGGACTGGGAGGGGGGAGGGGGGCGGGATGCCGGCGTCTGAAGAGGGCCTTTCACCAGAGAAAAGTCTTTCATTGCCCTCCAACACATTTTCGCAGTCGACTATTAACTTTTTTTTTTTCTCGCAGCCGATCGCTGTAATTAAGTGGTCAGACCTTATAAAAACGACATTTACTCTGCGCTTTCCTGGGAACATAATTGGCACATTGCATTTCGGGGGGGGGGGGGGCATCGCGTCCATGCCAATTTTTAATATAGACGCGGTGGCACTGCCTACCTAATGAGCGGCGGGGGATCATCCTCCCCGTCTGCACTGAACCCCTATCTAATCTTAGCGCCCCTCCACGCTGGCGCGTTGTGATGACGCGCGTTCAACGCATTCCACTTATCTCACGTTTTTACATGCGTGTCGTTAGGAATTTTTTGATTGGGCAACGCACCGAAGATGCCACGCTTTTCTTAAAACGCGCCACGCAGATTCTTCACGTGCGGGGTGTTGGGGTGCTATTCAGAGGAGCCCCACCTCTTCTTCTTTTTTTTTTTATTATTATGAAAACGGCGTCCTTTATGCTGGGTTCACACTTGTGCGAAAATTGAAGCTCAGGTTTACCTGCGAAGAGATAAATCAGTTGTTCAGCGGTTCCTCTGCGTTTTTTTTAGCTGCGGATCAGCTGAGCAGGGAGAGGGGGGTGTGTAGTGAGCAGGGGGAGAGAATGCCTGTTCACAATGGAATGCATCTGCGAATCAGATGCGTTCCTATAGAAGACAATGGGCCTGAATTGGCACCTGAGCCGGACCGCACTGCCTAGAAAACGCACGTTTTTTTGGGCAATGCGGAGTGCGAATGCACCGCAGATATGTGAACCAGCCTCATTCAAATGAATGTATTTTTAAATGTCCTGCGAATTAGATGTGGTGTAAGCCGCATCCGATTCGCATAGGTGTGAACCCAGCCTCAAAGCAGTATTGCAGCTTACCAATCATTCATGTGGTGAGCTGGCCAGTAACACGCCACCTGTATTAGAGCGCCCCCACTCTGGATGAAGGGGCAGAGCAGCATGGTCAGTCTGAGCAGGGCCAAGACAAGGGGGGGGGGTGCTAAGAGGGGATATTATTTTATTTGTGCTGGGGGGGGGGGTGCTAGAAAAGGTAATGTGGTAGAGGGGGAGGGGATTGTGCTGGGAGGGGGATTTATTTTTATGGGTGGGTATTTGTGCTGGGGGGGGCAGATTTGGAGGATTTGTGCTAGGAGGGGGTATTTGGGAGGGGGGGTTTGTGCTAGGAAAGGTAATCTGCTAGAAGGGGGAGAGGATTGTGCTAGTAGGGATGAGTGGGGGGTTGTGATAGGAGGGATGATTAATAATTATGTGGGGGGTAGAGGATTTTTGCTGGGAGGGGGAAATTATTTTTTGGGGGAATTTGTGTTGAGGAAATATAGGGGGCGGGGTGCAAAAATCTTGTACTGGGAGGATTTCAGCAGGGGGGGGCAGATTTGTACTGGGAGGAGGGGGAAGTTATGCTTGCGGCACATAATGCTCATACATTACATCTTTGGGGGGGGTAAAAATTTGGCATATTTGCCCTGAGCGCTAGATAGCCTTGTCCTGGCACAGAGTCTGAGGGAAGGCGATTGTTGGAAATACTGACAGATTTAAATACACTAACGATTGGAAGTCAAACTCCAGCTAATACTTTATAATCCGTTACAGCAAACGGTTTTTTTTTTTTTTTTTTTTTTTCACTTGAGATAACAATTTTATGAATTCGTTCTTTTGTAAAACTGACTGACTGGCTGAATCACCAGGTGAAAATAAAGCCTAGAGAGCCTAAAAAAGAAAACGAATGCAGCCATCAAATCTAAGAACTGGTAAGCTGCAATGTGTTTGCATGACAATCGTGGCAGAATCGCAGCGCGTTTGGGGTGCCGTTAAGAAAGGTACCCCAAACACACGTTGCCCCCGCTTTGCTGCAATTTGTTATTGCCTAATGTGAAAGGGGGCCTGAGCCTTGCTTCGTGTCATGAACCGCACCGCATTCCTGTTCAGTTCCTGTGCGATTTTAGGCCCATTCACTTTAAATGGGCTTAAATCGCACCAAGATGTGCCCACACCGATTTTGGCACTGCAACTAGGATCGCACATTACTTATGTGTGGGCAAAACGCTGCGATTGCGCCGACACCCGCTGCAGATCGCAAGGGCAGTGCGATTTGAATGCGGTGAGAAACCCTCATGGATTGAAGTTTTTCCTGCACAATGTTAGTGGGAACCTCGGCTTATCTTCTCCTTGCTGAATACATAATATTTATCAGATACAATGTATCGTTTCCTCCAGTGAGGACTTTGTATCATAAACAGGAATACATTGTATATAATACAGAAGAGAGCGCTAATCCGAGGATCCTGGTCACCATTCTAATCAAATCTAATAGTTTTATGAACCATCCTCTCCATATCGAGGGGGCATCTAGAGTCTGGGGGGGGGGAGCGGCAGCATCTAGAGTCTGGGGGGGGGGAGCGGCAGCATCTAGAGTCTGGGGGGGGGGGGAGCGGCAGCATCTAGAGTCTGGGGGGGGGGGGAGCGGCAGCATCTAGAGTCTGGGGGGGGGGGGCGGCAGCATCTAGAGTCTGGGGGGGGGGGACGCGGGCAGCATCTAGAGTCTGGGGGGGGGGACGCGGCAGCAACTAGAGTCTGGGGGGGGGGGACGCGGCAGCATCTAGAGTCTGGGGGGGGGGGGCGGCAGCATCTAGAGTCTGGGGGGGGGGGGGCGGCAGCATCTAGAGTCTGGGGGGGGGGGGGGCGGCAGCATCTAGAGTCTGGGGGGGGGGGCGGCAGCATCTAGCGTCTGGGGGGGGGGGGCGGCAGCATCTAGAGTCTGGGGGGGGGGGGGGGGCGGCAGCATCTAGAGACTTTGGGGAGGGGGGGTCTTTGCGGCAGCATCTAGAGTCTGGGGGGGGGGGGGCGGCGGCAGCATCTAGAGTCTGGGGGGGGGGGGCGGCGGCGGCAGCATCTAGAGTCTGGGGGGGGGGGCGGCGGCGGCAGCATCTAGAGTCTGGGGGGGGGGCGGCGGCAGCATCTAGAGTCTGGGGGGGGGGGCGGCGGCAGCATCTAGAGTCTGGGGGGGGGGGCGGCGGCAGCATCTAGAGTCTGGGGGGGGCAGCATGTCTGGGGGGGGGGTGCCGCGCCCCTCCTGGAGTCTTATGGACTCTGCTCCCAGTGAGTGACCTGTGCTGGGGCAAGTTCTGTAATTGGCCCTCATTTTTTCTTTCTGCTTTGTGCAGTTTTTCCGCCTGGAGTCGGTCTGTTTGGATGAAATGTATCTGTAGGAATGTTTGAGTTCCATCCTTCGAGTGTCGCAAATGTGTGATTCATCCGCCTGCCCCCATAAAATGGTAAATTAAACCCAGAAACTGATCTGAATATTCATCAGACGTTGTCAGATCCTACTTTCTTGTGGCCATTACGTGGAACTCCGTATAAAAGTTTGCGGAGTTTCCATCCTCTAACAGGTCCTCATTGCTGTCTGTGGCCTCCAGAAAGCTGGATTTACGTCCTCCAGTAAGTTCTCATTGCTCTCCGTGTCTCTAATGGGAGATTTTGCATTCTTTCTGGTTTTGTCTCCTGGAGAGGAAGTAGAGACATGATGGCAGTGATGACCTGTATGAGGTCCTAAACCTTTCCCTCTCTACCCATAAGATGAGGGATCAGAAGAGGCAACTGACGGTGCCTACCCTGCTTCAGGACCCTCTCTTTCCCTGGGGTCTCCTGCCCTTGTTTAGGACCTTATTTTTCCCAGGGGTCCCCTGCCCCTTCTCAGAACCTTCTCTATTCCTAGGGTCTCCTTGCCCCTTTTTCAGGGCCTTCTCTGTTCCCCGGGGGCCCCCGGCCTCTTCTCACCCTTTCTGTCCTCCAGGTGTCCTGCCCATAGGTGTGTGCAGCCTGTTGCATTAGGGTGTGCACCTGAAAGCTCAAAAACACGGTACTGATCTCTCACGGTGTTCAATCACAAAGGAATTGGCTGGTAAATGACATTACCCCCTTTGCCCACTCATCCTGAAATATTATCTGTGTGCCCACTGCAATAGCCAATGGGAGAGGAGGGAAGCCAGTCATGCTGTGGGAGGGGACACCGGGCAGCAGGGGGAATCTGTACTGCAGGGAGTGATTAGGATGTGCCTGGGCACACCTGGCACGCCTATGGTCCTGCCCCTGCTCTGTTCCCCCTCTGTCCTTGGTGTCTTGCCCCTTCTCAGAACCCTCCCTTTGTCCTTCAGGTGTCTCCCCCCCCCCCCCCTACAGAACAATCTCCTGCTTCTGCTCAGGGCCCTCTCTGTCCCTGAGGTGTCTTGTCCCTGCTGGGGGACCTTCTCTGTCCCTGCTGGGGTATCCTGCCTCTACTTGGCCATGCATATATCGCCAGCACCCCATGGGTCTTCCAAATGGCATCCAAGCAATAGTGATGAGCCGAACACCCCCGGGTTCGGTTCGCACCAGAACCCGCGAACGGGACCGAAAGTTCGAACGAACATTAGAACCCTATTAAATACAATGGATGCGAACGTTCGAATTCTAAAGTGCTAATTATAACAACTATTATGCATGTTATTGTCCTAAAAAGGGTTTGGGAACCCGGGTTCTGCACCAGGGGACATGTATCAATGCAAAAATAAGTTTTAAAAACGGTCGTTTTCCGGGAGCAGTCATTTTAATGATGCATAAAGTGAAAAAAAAAAAGTCAAATATTCCTTTAAATATCGTACCTGGGGGGTGTCTAAAGTATGCCTGTGAAGTGCCACGTGTTTCCCGTGTTTAGAACTGTCCCTGCACAAAATGACACTTCTAAAGGAAAAAAAAAGCCATTTAAAACTGCTTGCGGCTTAATGTAATGTCTGGTCCCGGTAATATGGATGAAAATCTTTAAGAAAAATGGCATAGCTACCCCATGACCCCCCCCCTACCCCAGCCCATTACCAGCCCCTTTGGGTCTTGTATGGATATTAAGGGGAACCCCGCACATAAAATAAAAAAGGCCCTATATACTCTGAACAGCCGTATACAGGCGGTGCATACAAGACAGGGACTGTAGGTTTGTTCTTATGTAGAATCTGTTTGTAATTTTGAACAGGTACATTGTTGAAGTGTAGCTCCAGACCAAAAATCTATTTTTAAACTTTTTGGAAAACATAGGTAAGGGTTATCACCCCTGTAACATTTGTTTTGCTGTCTGTGCCCCTGTTCAGAACATTTCACCTCACTTTCCGTCCTAATGACAACTGTTTTTGAAATGTGGTGTTTTTCTTGAAACAAGGATTGCTGATAAAGCATCAGTACAGAGGAGACACCTTTCTCCCATATTTATTCTTACAGGAGAGAATTTTCCTTCCTAGTGGTAGATTTCCTCTCACTTCCTGTTGTCTTCTTGCGTTTGCAAGTAGGAGTCGTTTGTAAGTTGGATGTTTGAAAGTAGGGACCTGCCGTATATACTCTGCAGAAATAGGCCCCTTAGTTGTTGGTGTTGGCACAACACTGTAAGCACTCACAGTTACTCTTGGTTGGTGCTGGAACGCCCTGCTGTCAACTATTATATCAGGAATTTTAATTACATATAATTGTTGAACAGTGGTAGTAAAAATTGGGCCTTTGATGGTGGTGCTGGTGCCACAACACTGTAAGCCCTGACAGTTACTCTTGGTGGGTGCAGCAATGGGCCCTGCTGTGAATTATTAGATCAAGAATTGTAATTACATGCCCCTGTTGAACAGGGGCTGAAAAATTGGGCCTTAGGCACTGGTGGCACAACACTGCAACCCTTCACAGATACTGTACTTGGAGCACAGCAATGAGCCCTGTTGCAAAGTATTGCTTCAAAAATTGTAATGACACGCCCCTGTTAAACAGGGGCTGAAAAATTGGGCCTTAGGCACTGGTGGCACAACACTGCAACTCCTCACAGATACTGTACTTGGAGCACAGCAATGAGCCTGTTGCAAAGTATTGCTTCAAAAATTGTAATTACACGCCACTGTTAAACAGGGGCTGAAAAATTGGGCGTTAGGCACTGGTGGCGGCACCCATAAACAAAAATGATCTTCCAAGCTATCATCATCAATCGTATCATTGAGGACTCGGAGGAGGAGGATAGCCAGTCAACATAACAGCACAGGCACTCAGCATCAGCATCAGTCTTGAAGGGATGTGACATTTTAAAAATCAATTAGTCTGTTATATCAGCATCAGGTGTGTGGTAGCTGGTGGTGATCCAAGACTGGTTCATCTTGATGAAAGTCAGTCGATCAACCGAGTCGGTGGACAGGCGCACCCTGTGATCCGTGACAAATCCTCCAGCAGCACTGAATGTGCGTTCCGAAAGAACGCTGGATGCAGGACAGGCCAGTAGCTCAATTGCATACTGTGCAAGCTCTGGCCAGTGATCCATCCTCAAGACCCAGTAAGCCAGAGGATTTTCGGTGGGGAAGGTGTCCAAGTCTGACCTTGCCCCTAGATATTCCTGCACCCATGTTTATCAGACGCTGGCGATGGTTGCTGGAACCGATCATACTTTGGGGCTGCGGACTAAAGAATTGTCTGAACGCATCGGTCAGACGGCCACCTTCCCCACCGCTCCTTCTTTGACTGGCCGAAGCCTCAGCAACTCGTTGTCCAGGACCAGGAGTTTGCAACCTCCCAGTCTCTGGGAACGCGTTTGCACAGACCTTTCTGCAAGGCCTCCCGGAGTTGTCTCATCCTCTGCTCCTCTGCGACGGTAACATAAGGTCCGCAACCTTACCCTTGTACCGTGGATCAAGGAGAGTGGCCAGCCAGTAATGGTCCCTCTCCTTGATCCGAAGAATACGAGGATCCTTCCGCAGACTTTGCAGGATCAGGGAGGCCATGCAGCGTAGGTTTGCTGAGGCATTCGCTCCGGAGTCCTCTGGGTCACTAAGGACGACATGATCCGCAGCCACCTCCTCCCAGCCACGTACAAGTCCACTGGTTTCTTGGGACTGTAAATCATCCCTAAAAGACTGCTGCTGATGATGCTGAGTGCCAGCCTCCACCTCCATGCTGACACAATCCTCCTCCTCCTCCTCCTCTTCCTGTGCGATGGGTGGGACAGAAGGAACACTGTCTGGGTAAAGGGGGCCTTGAGAGGCAAGGAAGTCCTCCTCTTCCTGCCTCTGTTCTGCCTCAAGTGCCCTGTCCATTATTCCACGCAGCGTGTGCTCCAACAGGTGGACAAGAGGTACAGTGTCACTGATGCATGCACTGTCACTGCTCACCATCCTCGTGGCCTCCTCAAATGGTGCCAGGACAGTGCATGCATCCCTGATCATGCCCCACTGGCGTGGAGAAAAAAAACCAAGCTCCCCTGACCCTGTCCTGGTGCCGTAGTCGCACAGGTACTCATTGATGGCCCTCTGCTGCGTGTGCAGCCGCTGCAGCATGGCCAACGTTGAGTTCCACCTGGTGGGCATGTCACATATAAGGCGGTTCTTGGGCAGGTTCAACTCCTTTTGCAGCTCAGCCAGGCGAGCACTGGCATTATAAGATCTGCGGAAATGCACACAGACTTTCCTGGCCTGCCTCAGGACATCCTGTAAGCCCGGGTACCTGCCCAAGAACCGCTGCACCACCAGGTTAAGGACGTGAGCCACACAGGGCACATGGGGTCAGTTGTCCCTGTCGGAGGGCGGAGAGGAGGTTGGTGCCATTGTCGCAAACCACCATTCCTGGCTTAAGCTGGCGTGGCGTCAACCACCTCTCGGCCTGGCCCTGCAGAGCAGACAGGACCTCTGCCCCAGTGTGGCTTCTGTCCCCCAAACACACCAGCGCAAGCACGGCATGGCATCTTTTTGCCTGCGTACTTGCGTAGCCCCGTGAACGGCTACGGAGCACCGCTGGTTCATAGGACAAACCACAGGAAGAGGCCATGGAGGAAGAAGAAGAGGAGGGGGTGGAGGAGAGAGGTGTGTCACAACCAGTAGTAGCATTTTGGAGGCGTGGCGGTGGGACAACCTCCAACACTACTGCACCTTGTCCTGAATCCTTCCCAGCTGCCAAAAGAGTGACCCAATGGGCCGTGAAAGAAAGGTAACGTCCCTGTCCATGCCTGCTGGACCATGAGTCAGCGGTAATATGCACCTTACCGCTGACCGCCCTGTCCAGCGAGGCCAAGACATTGCCTTCCACATGCCGGTAGAGAGCCGGAATAGCCTTCCGTGAGAAAAAGTGGCGTTTGGGAACCTGCCACTGAGGAACCGCACATTGCACAAACTCACGGAAGGGGGCCGAGTCTACCAACTGAAAAGGCAGCAGTTGAAGCGCTAGCAATTTAGCCAAGCTAGCATTCAACCGCTGGGCATGTGGATGGCTGGGAGTGAACTTCTTTCGACGGTCCAGCAGCTGGGGCAGGGAAATTTGCCTGCTAGAATCGGACGTCGGTGTACTGCTAGCAGAGTGGGCGCAAGTACTTGGCTGTGACACACCTAATTCTACACCTTCATTCCTCTCAGTGCATGTTTCAGAGAGGACTGAAGTTATAGTGGGGTTGGAGATCCCAGCTGATGCGGTGCAAGGAGAGGTCCGCTTTGTTCTTTGGTGTGGGTCTTTGAGGTAGGCTTGCCAACGAGCTGCATGGCAGGTCAACATATGTCTGGTCAGGCATGTGGTACCCAAGCGGCTGATGTTTTGGCCACGCGATATACGCTTGAGACATATGTTGCAAACAGCAGCTGTGCGATCTGATGCACTAGCCTCAAAAAAGGCCCACACCAAAGAACTTTTTGAATGACGGGCAGAGGCAGCGCCCTGCACAGGCGGAGCTCTGCGGTGTGATTCCGTCGGTGTACTGCCCTTACGCTGGCCACCAAAGGGCATCCTGCCTCGTTGGAGATGTGCCTCCTCCTCATCCTCCTCCTCCTCCTCTCTCCTATTAGGCACCCACGTGGAGTCATTGACCTCATCATCCCCTCCCTCCTCATCACTGGAGCCAATCTGGCAGTATGCTGCAGCTGCTGGAACATGACTGCCAGATTGGTGTCCTTCTTGAGCATCCCCTCTGTCTGCTCTCACGCTACTGCCTTCCTCTAGCTGGGTTTCATCATCAGACCCTTCGAAACGCTGGGCATCCTCCTGGAGCATGTACCCAACACTGTGCTGAAACAGTTCGGGGGACTCCTCAGGAGGAGGACATGGTGGGTCTAGGGAAGGAGTGACTGATGATTTGTCTGACATTGATACCAGGGAAGACGACGCTTTGGCAGCTGCTTTTCCAGTACCCTGAGCCTGGGTGAGAGAGGATGAGGAGGAGGAGGAGGGCTTGGTCATCCACTCTACCAAGTCTTCGGCATGATGTGGCTCAACATGTCCAGCTGCCGAAAAGAAGGACAAGCGTGTCCCATGGCCATGTGCTGATGACAATGCACCGCGTCCACGACCAGCACTGTTGCCCCCCCAGACACAGAGCCTGCTTGCCCTCTTTTATTGCCTCCTGACTGTCTGCCTCTCCTTGTTTGCCTTCCAGACATTCTAATAGATGGCCTGCAGGGAGATGGGAAAAAAGCAATAAGGGCTACCTTCAGGTGTCCTTCTCTGTCCCTTGAAACAAGGACTTTCACAGTGAAAGAAACTGACACTGTCCCTACCTAGAGTTTTCTATCCCTAGAATAAATGTTTTTTTTTAATCACAATATAGCACAAGGACAATTCACTCAATGTCTCTCCAGGTCCCTGGAAACAAGGACTTGCAGAGTGAAAGAAACTGACACTGTCCCTACCTAGAGTTTTCTGTCCCTAGAATAAATGTTTTTTTTTAAGCACAATATAGCACAAGGAAAATTAACTCACTGTCCTTACAGGTCCCTGGAAACAAGGACTTGCAGAGTGAAAGAAACTGACACTGTCCCTACCTAGAGTTTTCTGTCCCTAGAATAAATGTTTTTTTTAAGCACAATATAGCACAAGGACAATTAACTCACTGTCCTTACAGGTCCCTGGAAACAAGGACTTGCAGAGTGAAAAAAAAAAAAACACTCTCCCTACCTAGAGTTTTCTGTCCCTAGAAAAAATGTTTTTTTTAAGCACAATATAGCACAAGGACAATTAACTCACTGTCCTTACAGGTCCCTGGAAACAAGGACTTGCAGAGTGAAAGAAAAAAAAACACTCTCCCTACCTACAGTTTTCTGTCCCTAGAAAAAATGTTTTTTTTAATCACAATATAGCACAAGGAAAATTAACTCACTGTCCTTACAGGTCCCTGGAAACAAGGACTTGCAGAGTGAAAAAAAAAAAAAAACTCCTCCCCTACCTAGAGTTTTTCTGTCCCTAGAAAAAATGTTTTTTTTAATCACAATATAGCACAAGGAAAATTAACTCACTGTCCTTACAGGTCCCTGGAAACAAGGACTTGCAGAGTGAAAGAAACTGACACTGTCCCTACCTAGAGTTTTCTGTCCCTAGAATAAATGTTTTTTTTAATCACAATATAGCACAAGGAAAATTAACTCACTGTCCTTACAGGTCCCTGGAAACAAGGACTTGCAGAGTGAAAGAAACTGACACTGTCCCTACCTAGAGTTTTCTGTCCCTAGAATAAATGTTTTTTTTAAGCACAATATAGCACAAGGACAATTAACTCACTGTCCTTACAGGTCCCTGGAAACAAGGACTTGCAGAGTGAAAGAAAAAAAACACTCTCCCTACCTACAGTTTTCTGTCCCTAGAAAAAATGTTTTTTTTAATCACAATATAGCACAAGGAAAATTAACTCACTGTCCTTACAGGTCCCTGGAAACAAGGACTTGCAGAGTGAAAGAAACTGACACTGTCCCTACCTAGAGTTTTCTGTCCCTAGAATAAATGTTTTTTTTTAATCACAATATAGCACAAGGACAATTCACTCAATGTCTCTCCAGGTCCCTGGAAACAAGGACTTGCAGAGTGAAAGAAACTGACACTGTCCCTACCTAGAGTTTTCTGTCCCTAGAATAAATGTTTTTTTTAAGCACAATATAGCACAAGGACAATTAACTCACTGTCCTTACAGGTCCCTGGAAACAAGGACTTGCAGAGTGAAAGAAAAAAAACACTCTCCCTACCTACAGTTTTCTGTCCCTAGAAAAAATGTTTTTTTTTAATCACAATATAGCACAAGGAAAATTAACTCACTGTCCTTACAGGTCCCTGGAAACAAGGACTTGCAGAGTGAAAGAAACTGACACTGTCCCTACCTAGAGTTTTCTGTCCCTAGAATAAATGTTTTTTTTAATCACAATATAGCACAAGGAAAATTAACTCACTGTCCTTACAGGTCCCTGGAAACAAGGACTTGCAGAGTGAAAGAAACTGACACTGTCCCTACCTAGAGTTTTCTGTCCCTAGAATAAATGTTTTTTTTTAAGCACAATATAGCACAAGGACAATTAACTCACTGTCCTTACAGGTCCCTGGAAACAAGGACTTGCAGAGTGAAAGAAAAAAAACACTCTCCCTACCTACAGTTTTCTGTCCCTAGAAAAAATGTTTTTTTTAATCACAATATAGCACAAGGAAAATTAACTCACTGTCCTTACAGGTCCCTGGAAACAAGGACTTGCAGAGTGAAAGAAACTGACACTGTCCCTACCTAGAGTTTTCTGTCCCTAGAATAAATGTTTTTTTTAATCACAATATAGCACAAGGACAATTAACTCACTGTCCTTACAGGTCCCTGGAAACAAGGACTTGCAGAGTGAAAGAAACTGACACTGTCCCTACCTAGAGTTTTCTGTCCCTAGAATAAATGTTTTTTTTAATCACAATATAGCACAAGGACAATTAACTCACTGTCCTTACAGGTCCCTGGAAACAAGGACTTGCAGAGTGAAAGAAACTGACACTGTCCCTACCTAGAGTTTTCTGTCCCTAGAATAAATGTTTTTTTTAATCACAATATAGCACAAGGACAATTAACTCACTGTCCTTACAGGTCCCTGGAAACAAGGACTTGCAGAGTGAAAGAAACTGACACTGTCCCTACCTAGAGTTTTCTGTCCCTAGAATAAATGTTTTTTTTAAGCACACTATAGCAGAAGCACAAAACACACTGACACTCTCCCTACCTATCCTTCTCTTTCCCTAAACTAAAGGAATCCAGGGTTAAGCAAGAAAGAAATAACAGTCACTGTCCCTGCCTATGCTACTCTATCCCTGCTCCGGAACACACTACACTAGGCCGCCGTGCTGGCGGCCCTTTTATAGTGTGGGGCGTGTACTAAACACCCTCAGCAATAATTGGCCACAGGCATCCTGCCTGTGGCCAATCATTGCTCTCCTCGCTGCCGGCGCTGTGATTGGCCAAGCATGCGGGGTCACAGTGCATGCTTGGCCAATCACAGCGCCTGGATGACACTGCGATGGCGTAGTGCATTGTGGGCCGTTCGCGTCACTCGAATTTGGCGCGAACGGCCCAAATCGTTCGATCTTCGTCGAACGATTCGAACAGCCAATGTTCGAGTCGAACGTATGTTCGACTCGAACACGAAGCTCATCCCTACCAAGCAATCCCATCACAGCAGAGGACTGCGATGTCTCTGGGGGGGGGGCCACACAGGACCTGCTTTGTCCCCAGGATGTCCCATCCCCAGTCTGTCTCCAGATGCTGAGACCGCGCTGTCCTCACCAAATATGGAGCGGCCTGTGAAATTGGAGAGCAGCGAGAGGGAAGTGCTGCTTAATTAGAACAAGATCCGGACCGGGATGATTCACTTCTCTGATCTTCTTAACTCCTTATTCCCCCCCCCCCCCCCCCCCCTTGTGTTTTATGATTAAAGGATAAACCTGTTTGAGAAGCATCAGATGTATGCTGCCTCCGCCCCCCCCCCCCCCCCCCCCCCCCTTGATGCATAATCGTTTATGGCATTTGTGTGAATGCACTCCAGGTGCCCCGATTTACTCCCAAGACTCATTGGAGTGTAAGCTCCTCTGGTGCAGAGACTGATGTGATTGGCTCAGTGATCTCTGTACAGCGCTGCGGTATATGTCAGAGCTATATAAATGTATAATAATAATAATAATAATTGTGTGTCTGTGGGGGAGGACATGAGAGTGTAAGCTCCTCTGGTGCAGAGACTGATGTGGCTGGGCTGAGTGTTCTCTGAGCTCAGAACACGGACACTGTAGCGGAGGACGGAGGTGTGTTGGTGTTTTGTGGGTGTGACGCTGTAGTCCACATTCCTGGAACAAGGCGATCTGTGTCCCCGTCCTGCGGGCTCTCTGTGTGTTTTTTGCAGTGTTGGTCCCAATGAAATAAACTGCTGTGAGCCTGGCACTAAGCCACCCGGCGGGCACTGAGTGTGCTCCATACGGTGGGCATGGTGTCCGCCCACCTCACCAGCCGGGGAAGCCCCGGGCTCCTCCTACGCACGCACACAGGGTCCAGTGTGCCCGACGGTACATTCAGCCATCATTACACAAACACAGAAACCTGAAACCGTGATTGGATAAGGACGGCAGCGCGGCGATTAAAGAATGGCGTTTTGTCCTGCAGGGCTCGCAGCCCGGAGGACGCGCACAGAAGGGCGTAAGCGCGGCGGGTGTTTGTATTGGCTCCGCTGATCTAAAATACGTCTCGCACCGAGAAGCAAAAGATTCAGCGGATGCCTGTGGTCGGTTTTCAACCACTTGCTGCTTATTGTGGCGGGATCCCCATTACCTCCGCCTCGCCCTGGCATGCAGTCTCACTCCTATTGCTGCATTCTCTGAGATATTTTATTTATTACAGATTATATATATTTATTACTAGATAGATGGATGGATGGATAGATATTATATATATATATATATATATATATATATATATATATATAGATTACTATATATTTTTTTTTCTTCTCAAACAATAGGTGCTGGAACACACCCACGACCCCTTCACCCACACACACCCTCCAAATCACATCAAATAGTGGGTGTGGTCAGTCAAATTTATACACATTTATATGTATATCTATCTATCATACACTATGGAAAGTATTTAGACCCCCTTCCATTTTTCACTCTTTGTTATATTGCAGCCATTTGCTAAAATCATTTAAGTTTATTTTTGTTCCTCATTAATATACACACAGCACCCCATAATGTACACACAGCACCACATAGTGACAGAAAAACACAGAATTGTTGACATTTTTGCAGATTTATTAAAGAAAAACTGAAATATCACATGGTCCTCAGTATTCAGACCCTTTGCTGTGACACTCATATATATATATATATATATATATATATATATATATATATATATATATAACTCAGGTGCTGTCCATTTCTTTTGATTGTCCTTGAGATGGTTCTACACCTTCATTTGAGTCCAGCTGTGTTTGATTATACTGATTGGACTTGATTAGGGAAGCCACACACCTGTCTATAGAAGACCTTACAGCTCACAGTGCATGTCAGAGCAAATGAGAACCATGAGGTCAAAGGAACTGCCTGAAGAGCTCAGAGACAGAATTGTAGCAAGGCACAGATCTGGCCAAGGGTACAAAAAAAAAATTCTGCTGCACTTAAGGTTCCTAAGAGCACAGTGGCCTCCATAATCCTTAAATGGGAGACGTTTGGGACGACAAGAACCCTTCCTAGAGCTGGCCGTCCGGCCAAACTGAGCTATCGGGGGAGAAGAGCCTTGGTGAGAGAGGTAAAGAAGAACCCAAAGATCACTGTGGCTGAGCTCCAGAGATGCAGTCGGGCGATGGGAGGAAGTTGTAGAAAGTCAACCATTACTGCAGCCCTCCACCAGTCGGGGCTTTATGGCAGAGGGGCCCCGACGGAAGCCTCTCCTCAGTGCAAGACACATGAAAGCCGCATGGAGTTTGCTAAAAAAAACACCTGAAGGACTCCAAGATGGTGAGAAATAAGATTCTCTGGTCTGATGAGACCAAGATAGAACTTTTTGGCCTTAATTCTAAGCAGTATGTGTGGAGAAAACCAGGCACTGCTCATCACCTGTCCAATACAGTCCCAACAGTGAAGCATGGTGGTGGCAGCATCATGCTGTGGGGGTGTTTTTCAGCTGCAGGGACAGGACGACTGGTTGCAATCGAGGGAAAGATGAATGCGGCCAAGTACAGGGATATCCTGGATGAAAACCTACTCCAGAGTGCTCAGGACCTCGGACTGGGCCGAAGGTTTACCTTCCAACAAGACAATGACCCTAAGCACACAGCTAAAATAACGAGGGGAGGGGCTTCACAACAACCCCGTGACTGTTCTTGAATGGCCCAGCCAGAGCCCTGACTTAAACCCAATTGAGCATCTCTGGAGAGACCTAAAAATGGCCGTCCACCAACGTTTACCATCCAACCTGACAGAACTGGAGAGGATCCCCAAATCCAGGTGTGAAAAACTTGTTGCCTCTTTCCCAAAAAGACTCATCAAAAGGGTGCAAATACTAAATACTGAGCAAAGGGTCTGAATACTTAGGAGCATGTGATATTTCACTTTTTTTCTTTTTTAATAAATCTGCAAAAAATCTCAACAATGAAATTGACACAGACATCCCCCCCCCCCCCTGGCCAATCTGATGCCCCCAAAAAAGGCACCTACATCACCGCTTTACTCACTGACAGTACTTGTCCTGGCCGGAATGCCTGGAGGAGCACAATCCCCGCCCCCTGCTTGTGATTGGAGAAATCATAATTCCCGCCTCTTGTGTCCAATCACTGTGCTGTGATTTGTTACAGCACAAGCTGATTTTTGGGAAAGGAGGGTGTCCCTGAATGGTAGTTTGGAAATGTGGTCACCCTAACGTCGGCTGTTTTGAAGAGGGATATCTCTGTTATGGCAGCAGCTAGCTACCACAACCCCGGTATCCTCTTCTTCAGCCAGCAGTCTGGTTTACGATGATGGTGGTCTCTGCAGCGGATTCGCTGCGTGATCGCCGTTATCGGTGGCGGGAGAGGGCCACCCGCCGCTCTCCCGTGCCCCTCTGCCGCTTACCAGAGCCGTCGGTAGCGCCGGAGGCGATCGGGTCCTCTCTCCTGCTGGGTATGGAGACGAGTAAAGGGAAGATGGGCCCCCCCCCACCCGTCTCCATACCATAGCAGGGCAGAAGCGACGTCTTAGCTCTTTATTGCATGTTAGTGTAAATATGAGATGTGAGCTCTTTTGGACCCCCAGATCTCATATTTAAGAGGACCTGTCATGCCTTTTTTTTTCTATTACAAGAGATGTTTACATTCCTTGTAATAGGAATAAAAGTGACCCAATTTAATTTTTTTATTTTATTTTATTATAAACAGTGTAAAAAATGAAAATAAAAGGTAAAATGAGATAATGAGAAATAGCTTCTGCACGCGAGCTCGGCGCGTTAAAAAATTAACGCATACGTGAGTAGCGCCCGCATATAAAAACGGTGTTCGAACCACACAAGTGAGGTATCGCCGCGATCGGTAGGGCGAGAGCAATAATTCTAGCCCTAGACCTCCTATGTAGCTCAAAACAGGCAACCTGTAAAAAAAAATTTCACCATCACCTATGGTGATTTTTAAGAGTAAAAGTTTGTCGCAATTTTGAAGCGTGACATGTTGGCTATCAATTTACTCGGCGTAACATTTATCTTTCACAATATAAAAAAAATTGGGCTAACTTTACTGTTTTTTTATTTTTTAATAAAAAAAAAAGTGTGTTTTTTTCCCCAAAAAAGTGCGCTTGTAAGTCCGCTGCGCAAATACGGTGTACATAAAGTATTGCAATGACCGCCATTTTATTCTCTAGGGTGTTAGAATTTTTTTTTTATAAAGTTTGGGGGATTTTTAGTAATTTTCGAGCAAAAAAAACTTGTTTAACTTGTAAACAACATATCTGAAAAAGCGGCTCGGTCCTTTATATTTTGTCCTTGTACTGAGCATATGTTGGTCAACTCTGATCAGTGCAATTGGGCACACTGGGTGTAAATGAGCATTAGGCCTCATGCACACTGGACGTTATAATAATGCTATAAAAACGCCAGTAGCTTTGCAGTAATTTCCCCCCCCCCCCCCCCCAACGTGTTTGCAAAAGCGTTTTTTGTGTTGGCATTTTTGTGTGTGTTGTGTGTTTTTTTTTTTTTTTTTTTTGTTTTTTTTTTTTTCCTCCGCTGAAAAACTCCTCAGAACCCACTTTTTTGGCTGTAAAAAAAAGTGTGTGTTCTGAGAGGGAGTTTTTCAGCGGAGGGGAAAAAAAACACCCCAGCCAAAAACGGTTAACAGCCTATGTATGCATGGACACATAGGATAACAAGATGGGGACTTTATTGACTGTAGAAAAAAACGTCGGCTGTAAAAACGTCCAGTGTGAACGAGGCCTGAATGTAACCCCCATATACAGTAAAAACCCAACAGGAGTTCCAACCCTCCCTACTTTTAACCAAAACTCAAAGATAACGTTTTTGCCGGACACGCCCTTTAATACTTGGTTTTCGATATTTGTGACAATGTATCCGACTCTTCATTCTGCGCCTTTTATTTTTTGCCTTTCTGCTTCCCGAACCAGATGAAAGGCTTGTGGTTGGGGAGATGTTTGGAGTCAGGAAGTGACACTCCTTTGTTGGGTGTTGTCTGGGCGGAGCGCCCTCCTGTGTCTGGTATTTACAACGCTCCCAGCAGGGGGGCGCTCTGACATTAGAGGAGTTTCACTGAAACCTTCTCATTGTGTCCCCAGGTGAGACCCTGTGATGTGCAAAGCGGGGTCATCACATGGTAATGTCCCACGGAGGGGGGGGGGGGGGGTCCGCATGGAGGGTGTTGGGGTCACCTCTACAGGTTAGATAAGGATTCTCTGATATACAATGAACATGGACCACTTTCTATCCTTCACACTAATAGAATGGCAGACGCTGGAATTATTGATCAGCTTGTTGGAAAATTGATTCCCTGCAACTATAAATGTTAGAAACGATCAATTGGAGTACAAATACTGACCATACCAGTAACAATCTGTACAATGTCCTTCTTTTTTTTTTTTTTTTTTTTCTTAAGGTCACCACACTAATATCAAGTCGTACAATCTGATTGTAACATTTGTAGCCAGTCTGGAAGTGTGGAATGTATCGCTGTGTAATGGAGGTGCACACATGTATGACACCGGCTGAGCGTTCAGGTTTATGCTCTGGGCAGGCGCAGAATCTGGCAACAAGCCTGCCGGATGACTTCCCTTGCAGCATGCTCGGTCCGGCTTCATGACAGGAAGGTGTTGGTGTCAGATAATCATTATGGCGGTCAGGCAGCTGGTAATCTTGCGATGTAGAAAGAAGGCTGGCAATGGCTCCAGTCTGTCTCCTTGTAAAATGTTTCTAGTCTCTGTCTCTTGTAATCTGTATGTTCTGACTGTCTCTCTTTTAAGTCATTAGTCTGACTGTGCTTGCTTCTACTCTCTGAATACTTTTTTTTACAAAGGGACAGCCAAAGCTTGTTTCTGACAGAGAGTCAGAGTCTCGGGACGGTCTCCAGCAGTCGAGGCTCCAGTCTCGGGACGGTCTCCAGCAGTCGAGGCTCCAGTCTCGGGACGGTCTCCAGCAGTCGAGGCTCCAGTCTCGGGACGGTCTCCAGCAGTCGAGGCTCCAGTCTCGGGACGGTCTCCAGCAGTCGAGGCTCCAGTCTCGGGACGGTCTCCAGCAGTCGAGGCTCCAGTCTCGGGACGGTCTCCAGCAGTCGAGGCTCCAGTCTCGGGACGGTCTCCAGCAGTCGAGGCTCCAGTCTCGGGATGGTCTCCAGCAGTCGAGGCTCCAGTCTCGGGACGGTCTCCAGCGACAGTAAGCTGTGGTCTATGTCAGTTTTTCCCTCTGGCAACGCTCAGCCGGTGGGCATCATCCAGAATTGTAGAGTCATCACACTTCTTCAGTGTCCGCCAAACTCTGCACTATTGGTTATGAGTGGAGTGACCCTTTAACGTATACCACCATAGAAGGAAAAGTTTTGCTACCTCTGATCGTGTTGCAGTGACTCCGCCCAATGTGATCTCATTCACGGGGCATCATAAAATGGCAAAGAAATCTCTGGGTCAGATTCTTAATCTTCTCCTCTACTTCCCACAGGTGGTGACCGGTGAGGTGTGCAAGAGTGGAATGTTCACCCTGGCGGACGTGTGCTGCTCTGAGTGCCCGCTGGGCTCTGGGGTGTTTCTGCCGTGTGGAGCTTCCAACACCAACTGTGATCAATGCAACAGTAAGTGACCCACCGACACAAACTACTGCAGGAGAATCTGAATATTGTGGGAGGGGCAGAGACACAAGCTACTGCAGGGAAACCTCCCCATTGTGGGAGGGGTAGAGACACAAGCTACTGCAGGGAATCTGAATATTATGGGAGGGGCAGAGACGCAAGCTACTGCAGGGAATCTGAATGTGGGAGGGGTAGAGACACAAGCTACTGCAGGGAATCTGAATGTGGGAGGGGCAGAGACACAAGCTACTGCAGGGAAACCTCCCCATTGTGGGAGGGGTAGAGACACAAGCTACTGCAGGGAATCTGAATGTGGGAGGGGTAGAGACACAAGCTACTGCAGGGAATCTGAATATTATGGGAGGGGCAGAGACGCAAGCTACTGCAGGGAAACCTCCCCATTGTGGGAGGGGTAGAGACACAAGCTACTGCAGGGAATCTGAATGTGGGAGGGGCAGAGACACAAACTACTGCAGGGAAACCTCCCCATTGTGGGAGGGGCAGAGACACAAACTACTACATAAAGTACAATGGGTGGGTACATTTTCTATTCTTATTTTGTAAGGTATTCTCTCATTAACGTTCTCATGTACTTCTTCCCCCAGATTCCACCTTACCGAAGATTAACTTGGCCCCAGACTTCTGCCAGCCACGTTGCCCCATTGGCCAATACCTGCACTACGAAGATGATGGCAGCAGCCAATGCCTTGCCTGTCGGGTGTGCGGGAAAGGTTTTGGTGTAAAGAGGAACTGCTCTGGTACAGAGAACACAGAGTGCCAGCAGTGCCCCAAAGGCTTCTACTCCGAGGTGAAGAGCAGCGTGTCGCCATGTTTTCTGTGCCGGACGGAGTGCAAAGAGAACGAGGTGCAGATTAGCGACTGTATGGAACATCACGACATTCTGTGTATGGGTAGGTGTCACCTGATCCACAGGGGGAGGGGCAGACTACTCTCTAAGAATCACAGGGGTAGCACAAACTATACTGCAGGAAATCTCACCTTTGTGGGAGGGGCAGAGACACAAACTACTGCAGGAAATCTCCCCATTGTGGGAGGGGCAGAGACACAAACTACTGCAGGAAATCTCCCCATTGTGGGAGGGGCAGAGACACAAACTACTGCAGGGAAATCTCCCCATTGTGGGAGGGGCAGAGACACAAACTACTGCAGGAAACCTCACCATTGTGGGAGGGGCAGAGACACAAACTACTGCAGGGAAATCTCCCCATTGTGGGAGGGGCAGAGACACAAACTACTGCAGGAAATCTCCCCATTATGAGCAGATGTATGGGCTGTCCCAATGGTTGCCCGGGCCCCAATCAATGATGCTGCTGTAGTAACTAGCAATTGCTAAAGCAGGGCAGCCCGAGGAATGAGCCTATGCAGCTCACTTAGTTCCGGCTGCTGGGGGAAGGTGAAGTGATATCATTTGCACTCCGCCTCTCCCTGCAGACCGGATGCTGGCTTGGGTGCAACGCCAGTCGCAGCTCAGCCGCGTGGAAGAACTACGCTGTGTGTAGCCTGCAGGACTGCTCGGTGCTCATTGTGGCTTGGTCTGGAGACAAGTTGTTAGACATCACAATTGTAGATTGATAGACAATGTTGCTGGATCTCGGTCTGTGCTGTATCTTTTTGTTGGATTGAGCTGTTTGTAACTGTCTCTTTGCTGGATTTAGATGTCTCTTTGCTGAATATATGGACAAGTCTTTGTTGGATTGGGCTGTCTCTTTGCTGAATATATAGGCATGTTTCTCTTGTTGGATCGGGCTGTCTGTGTTGGATATATGGGTATGGGCTGTCTTTGTTGGATATATGGGTATGGGCTGTCTTTGTTGGATATATGGGTATGAGCTGTCTTTGTTGGATATATGGGTATGGGCTGTCTTTGTTGGATATATGGGTATGGGCTGTCTTTGTTGGATATATGGGTATGGGCTGTCTTTGTTGGATATATGGGTATGGGCTGTCTTTGTTGGATATATGGGTATGGGCTGTCTTTGTTGGATATATGGGTATGGGCTGTCTTTGTTGGATATATGGGTATGGGCTGTCTTTGTTGGATATATGGGTATGGGCTGTCTTTGTTGGATATATGGGTATGGGCTGTCTTTGTTGGATATATGGGTATGGGCTGTCTTTGTTGGATATATGGGTATGGGCTGTCTTTGTTGGATATATGGGTATGGGCTGTCTTTGTTGGATATATGGGTATGGGCTGTCTTTGTTGGATATATGGGTATGGGCTGTCTTTGTTGGATATATGGGTATGGGCTGTCTTTGTTGGATATATGGGTATGGGCTGTCTTTGTTGGATATATGGGTATGGGCTGTCTTTGTTGGATATATGGGTATGGGCTGTCTTTGTTGGATATATGGGTATGGGCTGTCTTTGTTGGATATATGGGTATGGGCTGTCTTTGTTGGATATATGGGTATGGGCTGTCTTTGTTGGATATATGGGTATGGGCTGTCTTTGTTGGATATATGGGTATGGGCTGTCTTTGTTGGATATATGGGTATGGGCTGTCTTTGTTGGATATATGGGTATGGGCTGTCTTTGTTGGATATATGGGTATGGGCTGTCTTTGTTGGATATATGGGTATGGGCTGTCTTTGTTGGATATATGGGTATGGGCAAGTCTTTGCTGGATTGGGATGTCTCTTTGCTGGATATATGGGATGTCTCTTTGCTGGATATATGGGATGTCTCTTTGCTGGATATATGGGATGTCTCTTTGCTGGGTGTGCGGGAAAGGTTTTGGTGTAAAGATGTCTCTTTGCTGGGTATGGGATGTCTCTTTGCTGGATATATGGGTATGGGCAAGTCTTTGCTGGGTTGGGATGTCTCTTTGCTGGATATATGGGTATGGGCAAGTCTTTGCTGGGTTGGGATGTCTCTTGATTTTATTAATTTGTAATATGTTAAGTTGTAAGAGTTAAAATAAAAGTGGGTGCACTGAAGGACTCGTGGGATGACCAGTGTGTGGATTTGGTGGGACGGCCAGTGGGAATGTTGGTGGTCAGGCAGCGGGGGGGCCAGGCCTAAAGCTCATGTTGGGGGGGGGGGGGGCTGCCTGGTGAGTTCATCAAAATTAGAATGTTTCTGTTCACATAATAAAACAGAATGTCTATAATAAGCCTTTAGAAGCCCCAACTCGTCAAAATGGAGAAGGGGGGAAAAATAGTTATAAACGCAGATAAATTCAATATTTTGTGCAGAATGGAAACTCACAGTTGGTAAATATGGTGGGGAAGGGATTGGGAGCCATGACCCCGGTGTCACGCATGTCCCCTCTGCAGCGCCTGTACTGGTGTCATGGACTCGGAGTCCTGCAGCTGCAGCAACAGGTGAATGCAGCTGCTGTGGGTTCTCCTAGGGATGGGAATTGTGATTTTTGCGGGGTCGGTTGTGAATGGACCAGCGGGGGGGCGCTCTCCCAGGGCTCAGCACCGGCTATGATATTATTAAAGTGCTTTGAACTGAGTGGTGTTGGCAGCAGCAGCACATCCCAAGCTGAGAGCTTCCATAATGGAGATTTTCCAGACCTTGGCCAGCCCAGTGTCTGTGCTCAGTGGGCAGTTTGGCCCCGGGCCTCTCCCTCCGATTGTCTTATTAATCCCTTCCTTATAGCTCTGCCAGAGCCCATTGTCCCCCTTTCTTCCATCAGAGGAGAATATCTCCATTCCACCCGCATTTGATGTGTCTCCATCACCTCCCGGGGGAGATCGCACTGCCCACCGAGGAACATCTGCCCATCTGTGGGCACCTCCACCCTCAACTGCCCTGGTGGGCCAAGACCAGACCTGTTCTCTGTACAGCACTACAGTGTATGTCAGAGCTATATAAATGTAAAATAATAATTATTGTGTGTCTGTGAGGGGGGGGGACATTAGAGTGTAAGCTCCTCTGGTGCAGAGACTGATGTGATTGGCTCAGTGATCTCTGTACAGCTCTGCGGTATATGTCAGAGCTATACAAATGTATAATAATGGTGTGTGTACCAGAGGAGCTTGTTATATTCCCCCTACGGTCACATAATAATAATAATATGAATAAATAGCTCTGACATATACTGCAGTGCTGTACAGAGAACACTGAGCCAATCACATTAGTCTCTGTACCAGAGGAGCTTACACTCTAATGTCCCCCCCCCCCCCCCACAGTCAGAGACTGATGTGACTGGCTCAGTGTTCTCTGTACAGCACTGCAGTATATGTCAGAGCTATATAAATGTATAAAAATTGTGAGGAAAGGGACATTGGAGTGTAAGCTCCTCCTGGTGCAGAGACTGATGTGATTGGCTCAGTGTTCTGTGTACAGCGCTGCGGTATATGTCAGAGCTATATAAGTGTACAGAGAACACTGAGCCAATCACATCAGTCTCTGTATCAGAGGAGCTTACACTCTAATATTATTATTATTATTATTATTATTATTATTGTGACTTCATTAGAGTGTAAGCTCCTCTGATACAGAGACTGATGTGATTGGCTCAGTGTTCTCTGTACAGCACTGCGGTATATGTCAGAGCTATATAAATGTATAATAATAATAGTGTGTGTGACTGTGAGGGAGGGACCATTAGAGTGTAAGCTCCTCTGGTACAGAGACTGGTATGATTGGCTCAGTGTTCTGTGTACAGCGCTGTGGTATATGTCAGAGCTATATAAATGTACACAGAACACTGAGCCAGTCACATCAGTCTCTGCACCAGAGAAGCTTACACTCTAATGTCCCCCCCCCCCCCACAGTCACACACCATTATTATTATACATTTATATAGCTCTGACATATACCGTAGTGCTGTACAGAGAACGCTGAGTCAGTCACATCCGTCTCTGCACCAGAGGAGCTTACACTCTAAAGCCCCGTACACACGGTCGGACTTCTATCGGACTTTTCTGTGTTTTTTTTTTTTTTTTGTTTTTGTTTTTTTGTCCGAACGGAGTTGGCCGGTCACACCCATAGCATACACACCACAGGACTATACTGCAAACTTTCCCAAAACTTTTTGCAACATTACGTGGTTTTTCTGCTCTTTACCGCCACCCTTTGGTCAACTTCTGCTATTGTTGGTTGATTTTACCATTAGTTGTTTTGTCCATCGGACAAAAGTCCAATGGTTTTCTGTACACGCGGTCGGACTTTGCTCCATCGGACTTTTGTTGGGCAAAAGTTTGTCCGTTTGCAGACCCAACTTTTGTCCGATGAAAACAAGAAAAAAGCAAAAAAATTTTGTCTGATGGAGCGTACACACGGTCGGATTGTTGGTCCAACTTGCTCAAAATGAAGTTTGTTGGCCAAAAGTCCGACCGTGTGTACGAGGCTTAATGCATACCTCCCAACTTTTTGAGATGGGAACGAGGGACACCTATTAGCAAAGGTAAGTAGGCATAGGACACGCCTCCTGCCACGCCTCCTTAAAGGAGAATTATAAAAAAAAAAATGATTAGTTAAACCCACGTGTGCTATTTTTATATTTATTTTTTCACTACTATTCCTTTTTATATTTGCTTTTGAAATTTACAAATGCAGCAATTTAGAAATGAAAGGTTTATATACAGGGCCACCATCAGGGGGGTACAGGCTTTACACCTGTAAGGGGCCCGGCTGTACCCAGGGCCTCCCCCCCCCCCCCTTATCTCGCATCAGGGGAGAGGAGAGAAGAGATTACACTTAGGGTTTTTTCCGTCAGCTCCCCCTGGTTCTCTGCTCCAGGGGTGCCCTACCTAAAGCTGTGTAAGGGGCCCCAAAATTTGTGATGGCGGCCCTGACTATATATAGATCAGACCAAAATGAGGGACAGAGGGACTGTTGAAATCGGGGACAGTTGGGAGCTCTGCTAATGTCCCCCCCCCCCCCCCCCCACAGTCACACACTTATTAATATTATTATACATTTCTATAGCTCTGACATATACCGCAGTGCTGTACAGAGAACACTGAGCCAGTCACATCAGTCTCTGTACCAGAGGAGCTTACACTCTAATGTCCACCTAACCCCCCAGTCACACTATTATTATATATTTCTATAGCTCTGACATATACCGGGGCGCTGTACAGAGAACACTGAGCCAGTCCCATCAGTCTCTCACTGTGGGGGGGGGGGGGACATTAGAGTGTAAGCTCCTCTCCTCTGGTATACAGAGACTGATGTGACTGGCTCAGTGTTCTGTGTACCGCACTGCGGTATTTGTCGGTGCTATATAAAATAATAAGGTTCTTTTACTCGGATATTGATAGGTGACAATTGGGGGGCTGTACGGCAGCGATGGACGTCTATAGGCGCGCTATGAGAGCGGTTTATGGCTGCGGACATTTTTGCTGCGCTTGCATCTTATACAAGTTTTTATCTTATCTGTGATCTCAGCCGGTAAACACTTCTCTGTAGAGATATCTCTGTCCTGATAAGCGGCTGCACTCTGGGTCCAGCCATAGAAAGGCAGATGTCTGGGGTGATGGTCGGAGACGCGCGTCCCTCTGCCCTTGAAGGCTGCAACTGTCTGGAGACAAGTGGACGTTTCAACACACATTGCCCAGACACAGTCCTGGAAGTGGCTGCAAAGAGGCTGCAGGAAATCCGCTGCACTGAGCTAAAGCACAGGAGGAAGAAAGTTGAAACCAAGGATTTTATTAAGGAAACAGAAAACTGAATATCGTTCAGTTAGCGGGGATGTAAACCTTAACTGGACAACAGGGTCGGACTGACAACTCATGGGGCCCCCGGGCAATAGAAGATTATGGGGCCCCCGGGCTTACAGATGGCTTCAACGCCAGGAGGCAGTGCAGAGGCGGGGCAGCTAAAATCTCGGGATTTTCACATCAAAGGCATGTCGGTATCGGACATATCAGGGACAGATGTAAAAAAAAATACAGATTTTTACATACTGTACCTGGTTTTGCTGAGCCTGGCAACCCTGATGGGGGGGCCCCCTAGTAGCATGGGGCCCTCGGGCAGTGCCCGAATGGTCAGTCCGCCCCTGCTGGACAAAGTTAGTTTGTCTCTGTGCATTCTGGATTATAAATGATTGCCATGTTTTTTTTCTTTAGAATACTTGATTTGACTTTTTTCCATCCTTTTGTTGCATCTCAGTACAGCAGATCTCCGGCAGCCTCTCTTCCCACCCATTATCCTGGCCCTAAACCGTTGCGATGGCTCAGGGTCGGGGCAAGGGGTGTGCAGAAGAAATGGCGGCCCTGGGCCGCAGCGTGTATTTATAGGGATGGGGGCGCCGCAAGTTCCTTCTACTATAAAGCTGACAGGAGTAGTGACAGCTGCAACACTATTCTGTCAGCCCAGCGCTGGAAGCGGCAAGGAGAGGAGGAGAGAGCTGGGAGGAGGTGCGGGCTGTGCTCTCTCTCCCCCCCCCCCCCACCCCCTCCTCATAAGCTCACACCTAATGAAGGGGGGGGTGTAATTTTGCATCTTTGCCCTGGGCACTGGATGATCTTGTCCTGACACTTCAATGGCTGCACCGCATTGGACCATTCCTGTGTAATGTCTGTTGGAACGGCCACTTGTAGAAGCCCATGTGACAGGGTGACAACACAGGAGCATGATTTGGAAATGGGGACAGAGTGTTACCCTGTGCCAGGATGTTAGTGATTGGGTTTACATGTTTGTCGGCACAGATGGGCGAGGATGGTCAGGCTGTACCTGCGATCTGCCGACCTACAACCCCCCCCCCCACCCACCCACCCACCAGATCAGAGGTGTCACCAGAGAGCCTGCCGCCCTCCTCACCTGCCTGCCGGGGACTTGTGTTTGTTTTGCACTCTGGAGATGTGAGAGTTTAATGCTGACTTCTTATTTCATGTGACCCCATCCTGTGACCTGTGGCAGGACAAACTTCAAAGACCCCGAGAGTGGGGGGTGCTGATTGCACATCTGGTGTGCAGGCGGGGGTGATGACAGCTCTGGGATGGGAGGAGGGGGCAGATGGAGGGGAGAGAGAGGAGCTGCGCCTGTACTGGATGAAAGGGGATTTTATAATCACTAACCGCAGGAAAACTGTATATCAGGGGTCCGCAACCTCCACATCAAGTATGTACAAGCATCAGATCACCCCGATTCCTGGGCCTTTGACCCCTGTGGATCACCCCGATTCCTGGGCCTTTGACTCCCCCTGCAGATCACCCCAATTCCTGGGCCTTTGACCCCCCTGCGGATCACCCCGATTCCTGGGCCTTCGACCCCCCCCCCCCCGCAGATCACCCCCAATTCCTGGGCCTTCGACCCCCCTGCAGATCACCCCAATTCCTGGGCATTCGGGCCCCCGCAGATCACCCCAATTCCTGGGCCTTCGACCCAGTTTATACCTTCATCCAAGTCGCCCACATTTCTGCACCTTAAAGCGCCTCTCAGATCTCCCCCAAGTCCTTCACCTTTACTCTGCAGATCACCCCAATTCTTTGACCATCACACCTGACATTACCAGTCGTGGAAAGAGTTCTTGCTGTCTGAGCATGTTAAATAGTCTTGGGTTTCATATATATATATATATATATATATATATAATTCTTCTCCGAACTAGGGTGTATTTATATTTGTAAAATCGTCCCATAGTTTTTTCCTTTTTCAGGATATCCTTTTAACACACTTTACTCCTCCGCAGATAAAGACGCTCCAATTCTAAAGCGTACAGAAGGCGAAACACGCAGGGACGAGAATGGCACATCATTGGATGACCCGAACTTAATCCCACCAGAGTACAGCAGCAGGAATACCACCCTTATCTACTGCTCCATCCTGGCCGCTGTGGTGGTCGGTCTCATCAGCTACGTAGCTTTCAAATGGTAAGTTACAGACTTGCAATTCATTAAGATGATCTGCACAGCCAGTGGTTGCTCTTAAGAATCTTCATGTTTTATTGAAAAACCACAGTGTACAAATCCAGATAAAACCAGTTACAGACTGCGACCATTCGCTCAGAAGAAATGGAGGACGCAAAATCCTCACATCGATTTTGTTAACGGCGCCCTCGAACGCCCCGCGTGTGTCGTTTGTCGTTCAGTGACGCTCCCACTTTCAATGGACCCCGCATGCAAAATGTACATCGCCAAGATGTGGTGTCCGGTGTAACAGGCGGCTTAAAGGAGTAGTAAAGTTACATGTTTTTTCACCTTAATGCATCCTATGCATTAAGGTGAAAAAACATTCGACAATACCGCCCCCCCCCCCCCACGAGCCCCCGTTTTACTTACCTGGCCCCTCGAAAGTCCCACGCTCATCCCCGTCATCCTCTTCGTTTTTCAGCCTGGCTGCCGATTGGCTACACTGGATGGATTGAAAGCAGCGCAGCCATTGGCTGGCGCTGCTGTCAATCACATCCAATGACGCGGGGGGCGGGGCCGAGTGATACAGTCGGCGGCTATGGCCGCCGCTGTATCACGGGAGCGCGCCCGCAATCACTCCACACCATGCGAGCTCACTCGCATTATGGTGTGGAGTCCTTGCGGGGAGGAGCCAAGACAGCCGCCGAGGGACCCCAGAAGACCAGGATCGGGGCCACTGTGTGCAAAACGAGCTGCACAGTGGAGGTAAGTATAACATGTTTGTTATTTTTGGGGAAAAAAAAGGGAAGCTTTAGTGCTCCTTTAATTCAGATGACGTTAAAGACCACTTTAACCTAAATTCTATTTTTCTATCCAAGATATCCCTGTATGGGAGCGCCGCCAGATCTGTGACCGCGCTCTTCTCTAATGCACTTTTAGCAATAAAGCTTGGTTGCTGTCCCTCCGCGGCCTGTGATTGGACAGTGTGGGAGATTAACGCATTTCATTCCGAATTGAAAATGTGACTAATTTTTAGTTATTTGGGGAATTCGGTTTGTATTAGGACAGCGAATTGCAACAAATCCGAAATAACGAAACAAAATTTCAGTCGAAATTCAAATTCTTTTAAAATCGGATTTTAATTATTTTCGAAGAGAATAGAATAGAATGGAATAGAAAAGATTAGAGAAGTGGTCTCTAAACCGTGGCCCAGGGGCCCTTTGCTAGTTTTTATCTGGCCCTTGGGGCACCGTTTCATCCACCGACACCAATGATGGGGGGGCAATTTCTCCCAATGACTCCAACGATGGGGCGCAATTTCTACCAATGATGGGCCACAGTTCCTCACATTGATGCCAACAATGGGGTCCAATTTCACCATTGATTGGGCCCCACTGGAAGGACCTGTGCTCTGACACCATTGATGGGGCACAATTTCATCCACCGACACCAATGATGGGGGGGGCAATTTCTCCCAATGACTCCAACGATGGGGCGCAATTTTTCTACCAATGATGGGCCACAGTTCCTCCCATTGACGCCAACAATGGGGTCCAATTACACCATTGATAAAGCACAGTTCCTTCCAATGGGGGCCCAATGACTCCATTGATGTGGCACAATTCCTCTCACTGACACCAAAGGTGGGGCATTGTTTACTCCCACATTTTCTACTCTCACTGGTCCCAGTCCGGCCCCCATAAAGTCTAAAGGGCCGTAAATTGGCCCTTTTTTTTTTTTTTGTTAAAGTTTGGAGACCCCTGGAATAGAGCAAAACACCACTAAATAGATTTATAACCATCTTCTGAAATTAGAATTTTAGTAAAAAATAAATTTTTGTATTAGAGAAAAATTGAATGCAACCTTTTCTGAAATTCAAATTGAATAAATTATAATAGACTAGAAAAAAAATGGCATAGAAAATGGAATAAAACAATTTCCCAAAACTCTAATAGAATAAAATTAGAATTTAGACTAGAATAAATTAGAAAAGAATAGAATAGAAGAAAACAATAGATTATAATCTTCTGAAATTTAGAATTTTAGTAAAAATTTATTTTGTATTAGAGAATAGAGAAAAATTGAATGTAACCGTTTCTGAAATTGAATACCGTATATACTAGAGTATAAGCCAAGTTTTTTTCAGCCCCCCTTTTTTTTCAGCCCTAAAAAAAAAAAATACCCCCCTAGGCTTATACTCGAGTCAGTGTACCTGAATTCTTGACGGGCGTCCATTTTTTTTTTTTTTTTTAAAGTTGCGGCTTTCTCCTGGCGTTCCGTGATAGGCATTTGACACTGTGCTCAGTGTTCCGCCAATCACGGACGTCCTCTTGTCCGAGGATGAAAGAATGTCAGTGATTGGCTGAACACAGTGTCTGCTGGAAAACTGAGTCCAAGGATGAGCGGACCTCCGTGATAGGCGGAACACAGTGTCAAATGCCTATCACGGAACGGCAGGAGGAAGCCGCGACGTTAAAAAAAAAAATGGACGCCTGTCAAGAATTTAGGTGAGGGCACGGTGAGGTTGCAAATGGGCACAGTGAGGTATGGCACAGTGAGGTTGCAAATGGGCATTGTTGACCCTCTTTTTTCCGCTTACAGTAGCTGCTGCGTTTCCTACCCTCGGCTTGTACTCGAGTCAATACGTTTTTCCATTTTTAAAAAAAAAAAATTTGTGGTAAAATTAGGTCCTCGGCTTATACTCAGGTCGGCTTATACTCGAGTATATACGGTAAATTACAATAGAATGGGAAAAAAACTATAGCATAGAAAATAGAATAAAACAACTTCACAAAATTCTAGAAGAATGGAATAAAATTTGAATTTAGACTAGAATAAATTGGAAAATAGAAAATGGAAAACGATAGAATATAACGATCTTCTGAAACTCTAATAGAATAAATTTGAATGAAAAAGATTTGAGAAAACAATAGAATAGATAAAAAATCGAATAGCATGGAATAGAAAGGAGAATATAACCATCTTCTGCGTAATTACCTTTTTTTTTGTTTTGGACTTGGTCCCCACCCACAGTCCACCTCAAGCCCTCAGCTAGTGACCGGTTGGTCCCGCCCAGGCTCCGCCCACTTTGGCAGAGTGGCCCACTATGTTGGGACTGCCCACTCGCAGCCCCCACCTTTTTAATGAATGTCTTATTGACTTGCTGTGCATGTGCAGTAACTCGAATAAGGGTGACACCCCTGATCTGGGGACATGGCCAGAGCCCAGCGGATCCATGACCATTGGCATCTATGCAGCAGGTAAGCTAAGCCGGATTGGTTGAGAAGAATTCCCTTTTCTCTCCCAGTCAGAAAAGCAGAGGAAGCTAATACGAAGACAGACATAACCCAGCATAGCTGGGTTAAATGGAGGTGTAGGCCCCATTCACACTTGCGCTACCACTTGCGATTTTTTTTTTTTTTTTTTTGTGTAGGCATTTTATTACGTGATTCCACCTGTTGCGCATAGGGCAGCCCATTCGCTTTAATGGGCAGCTCCTATGCGAGTTTGTCACCCAAAAGAATCTCCTGCTCCCTTTTTGGGCGACGAGCTTCACGCAATTTTCTAAAGGCATGTTTTGCCGCAATTGCAGCACGTTTCTGTCGCGTTACAATCGTGGTAAAATCTCGCTGTGTTGTAGAATAAATGGCATCCAAACAAATTATATTTTTCTCTAGTGGCTAATAAAAAATACCCCCCCCCCCCCCCCCAAAGCTCAAACTTTCAAAAACGCCCACACATACGCCCGAAAAAGAAAAAAAACTCTCAAACGCGACGCTCAGGTGTAAATGCGGCCAAGAAAATGAGCGGCGCTATAAGTGGTATAGGATAGGGTATAGTAAAGGATATTGCCTAACACAGATTTGCTGCTGGTCCAAAACTAGGGGGGAAAAAATGGGGAATGGTTCCAATCAAAGGTGTTCATTTAGATTTTAGGAAGAGTTCTTAAAGAAGAAATTCCATCAAAGTTTTCTGAGCTGTGACCCTTCTATGGAAATAAAAAAATAAAAAAATAAAAACCTTATTGCTTGTATTGTCCCTGTAAGGTTCCCCCTTTTTAGGTTGTGTTGAGGTCCACCCAGGACGCTGCATCTGCTCCAGTGCAGTAAAAACTCCACCATCCTGGCTTTCATTGTGTGAAGGTCAAGTGGACCTGTCACTGATCAATATAAGAGAGTCGCCCTGATACAGGGTTGTGGTTTTTTTTTTTTTTTTTTTGGTGTTTTTTTTTTTTTTAAATATTGATTGGACCCCGGGCAACATTTTCTTGGGCCCTCCCAAATCCACTTGTAAACTATTTTTTCAGGCAGTGTAGGCTCAAGGGGCAGCTGCTTTGGGCCCGGGGCAGCTGCCTCTTTTTGCCCTGCCTTAAAGACAGCCCTGCCCTGCTATCCAAATTAAAGTTCTTGTCATAGACGGACATGTTTTAAGTGCCCCACAAGTTCCCCACCCCCCGTAGGTGCCGTGTAGTAAAGCAATTTGTGCTAAAAAAAAAAAAAAAAGCCTGAAAATGGCCTGTGCCGCTGATGGTGTAAGTACTGGAGCACTGACTGTCATCAGAGGGTAGACAGCAGGGCCAGGACTGGGGGAGGGGGTGTGTTGAGGGGGCATCTGCCCCAGATACTGTGTTGAGGGGAGGTGCTGCCAAGTTGGATACTCGTCCCGCTCCCTACTGACAGGAGTGACTGCAGTGTCACTCCTGTCAGAAGAAGCAGCGGCCGATAGCTGCTGCTGGAGGGAGGTTCCAGCTTTCTTCTCTGTCTAGCTTGCATGGGCCAGAAAAGAGCCAGCGCTGAGACCGAGAACTGTCCTCAGTCTCAGCGCCACACTGCTGAGGAAGGAGAGGGGCCAGTGTCGTCCTTCCTCTCTCCCCCTGTCACATGACCGGAGAGAGGAAGGATGCGCTGTACCGATTTTTCAGGTTCAAGGGGGGGAAAAGAGAGGAGAAACCTGATGTAAGGCAAGGACTATATTGGGGACACCTGATGTAGAAGGGGCACTCTGATGGGGACTCCACCAGGCAGGGCTGCGAAACTCAACACATCTTTGCCCTGGGCACTGGTTGACCTGGCACTGGCAGGCATGGACTTGCCACCTCAAGCAAGCCAGTTTTACACCTTGCTACATTTTACAGCCCTATACATGGGGCAGAATTTAAAAGCCCACTCCCTCTGTCATAATTGTTGGTGGTGACATTACAAAAACCCCTCCTACTGACTTCCAATGATAAAGTAGGGGCAGGAACAGACCAGCTAATCAGCATGGCGGCAAGCCTTCCCAGTACTGGAAAATGTGGCTACTCACGCACTCTTGCGCACTCTTGCGCACTCTTGCGCACTCTTGCGCACTCTTGCGCACTCTTGCGCACTCTTGCGCACTCTTGCGCACTCTTGCGCACTCTTGCGCACTCTCTCTCTCTCTCTCTCTCTCTCTCTCTCTCTCTCTCTCTCTCTCTCTCTCTCTCTCTCTCTCTCTCTCTCTCTCTCTCTCTCTCTCTTCATTGCACGTTATATCTTGTGCAAAGGAGGTGTGGCTGTTACTCAGCTCTGCCAGCACAGAGCACTGCAGTGGCAGTGTGAGAACAGGCAAATGGTGTTTTCGCTGAAATTATTAAGCTGTTTTTTTAAGCAGTTCTAATAAGACCTACAAAAAGATGATAGTTAAATTGATAGATTTAAATGGTGTTGCAATTGGAGCGGAGAATCTTCTCCGTTTTTCATAACATTGTATTTTTTTTTTTTACCCCCCCAACCCCCTTCTGAAATCTAATCTGGTCACCTATGACTTATCGTGGGTGCACTTTGCTGGACTCTGATTGGAAGACGCTTCTATGGTTCCCTCCAGGAGTTCCATGAGAAGTTTCTTGTGGGGAGCTGCAGCCGCTGTGCCGGGCCCAGCGCTCACTAAGGAGGACATTCCTGCCAAGCGATGCGGCCTTTGTGTCTCTCTCAGCGGCTCTCCAGCCAATGAATAGGATTAGCTGCTCTCCCTCTCTGGATTAGATTTGGGTCTTTCACTCTCCTCGTCCCTTGCTGTTCTTTTTGCACGTTTTTTCTTTTCTTTTTCTGCTTCGCTTTACGAAGGGAATGAAGATTCCGCAAACTCTACAATAATAAGAAAGTCTGATTCAGAGTGCGTTTTTTTTCTTGTGTAGGACTCCATTCACAAAAGGGTTTTTAGGAACATGATTGCTCAAATCTGAAATGCTGTTACCCCTTGAAGATGTGAAGGAGGGGGGCATTGAAGGAGGGGGGGGCTTTAAAGGTGGTAACAGCACAAAATGTTATCTTTTATGAAATAACTCGATCAAGACAGATACTTTATCAAGATGAATGCATGTATAAAATCCACTTTGTCCACCTGGCTTACAGTATCCTGTCTGTCGGGTTCAGTTTTACCAAATGACCATGTAGCGGCCTCACCCCGACCTCTTTAGCTAGGGGTATGTCGAGCGACAGAGTGAGGTGCGCCACGGCCCATGTCCTCCCCATGGCTGTGGGTGAGGTGAAGGCCAGTATTAATCTTTGTTTCTCGGGCCAAATGTGTGCTGGTTATGAGGGTCAGTCCTTCCGTGCCGGAATCTCCCTTTGTTCCCATCAACAGAGTCCATACACCCATCAAAGTCCAAACTCAGGTTTATTGCGTATCTCCACATACAGTCAAATGCAACGGCATGATACGATGGGGAAGCAGGTCGAGGCACTGTACAGGTTCCTAGTCCCTACACTCCCTGTGCTATGACCAGGGGTTGCAGGAATCTTGATGAAAGCTCCTCCGCTGCGCTGTAGCCCATATCAGGGGAAGATGTCCTCCGAGGGAGTTACCGAAGGCCCATCCGTCACCGGGTTGACACTGCACCGGGTCTTCGGACGGGTGACCTCCCCAGCCTCCTCACCTCAGATGCGGGTCCCCTCGCAAGGGGCGCCCTGGAGCAACTCCACCCTCGCGGGACCCAGCCGGAGTCACCGGGTCCCAGGCCTCCTTAATAGTACCTCACCCCAGGCTGAAGGTGCCCGGGATGGACTCCATCTTCATTCCGGCCAGGCCTTGGGCGCCTAGGCCGGAACCTTGAACCGCCCGCACCCAGGCCTAAGGTGCCTGGGTGCGTGAAGACACGATCTCCTCCCTCCGGACAGCCCCCGTGGCGAGGGCGTCTCCCCCTTTTATATCCTCCCATCGACACCACGGCGGGTTCCCCGCCCCAGCCGTACCATCTCCAGGAAGGGACAAAGAAGGGTAGCACTGTGGTAGTGATTCTACCTCGAGCCAGTAGGTACACTGACACCCACTGGTCGAAGAGAATATTACACCACCCAATCCTCCACGAATAAGAAAAAGGGGTCTAATCCCTGACATAATTACACACCTGGGTCTCTCTACCCCCAGGTGTATCCCTGGGAGAAAAAGAAACCCTGGACTGCCGCACTCTGTATAGACAGTTATTTATTCCAAAATTTCAGGTAAAAAATCCAAATTCAAAATAAATCCATAAATCCAAAACAACAAATGCAGATGGTGTGCATGCAGGGAAGGGTGGCTAACGCGTTTCACGTCACAAATTGACGCTTACTCATAGCTGGTGTATCCCACTAACTTTTAAGACCCCGCTACAACCATATTTACCGGGAACTGAAACATGTCGATGGCTCAAAACATGAGGCAGGCTGCTGACAAAGAGGACCTCCAACATACAATCTCCTGGACATGGTAGGGTGGAGGAGGTGTAGGGCATGGTAGGGTGGAGGAGGTGTAGGGCATGGTAGGGTGGAGGAGGTGTAGGGCATGGTAGGGCATGGTAGAGGGTGGAGGGCATGGTAGAGGGTGGAGGGCATGGTAGAGGGTGGAGGGCATGGTAGAGGGTGGAGGTGGTGTAGGGCATGATAGGTTCAATGAAAGAGGTGCAGTATGCCACGTTTGAAGGAGATGTAAGACGCTAGGAGGTCTAGGAGGCAGTAGGTGTACGACATGGTGGGTTGGAGGTGATGGGTAGGATACTGGAGGCAATTAAGTATAGGATGAGGTAGATGGATGGTCTAGGAAGGCAGATGGCATTGGATACAGTAGGTAGGTCTGGGAGGATGTAGGTGTAGAATATGGAAGGTTAGAGGCAGTAGGTAGGATAAGGGGGTGGTGTGGGGGGGGGTGGTAAGTATAGAACATGGTAAGTAGGAGGCCTAAGAGGCAATAAGTATAGGACATGGTGTTGGAGGCAGTAGGTAGGACATGGGGGGGGGGGGGGGCAATAAAAGTGGGAGACGGAAAATAGTAGGTCTGTTGAGAGATGGTAGGTAAGAGGGAACCTTCTAGTGATAACATGTAGAGAACACCTAAAATTAGTTTTGTTGCCAATTAAAAGGTGCATAATCTCCGATACATCTAATCTCCCCAAATAGAGCTGAGGGCATTGCTTTATCCGGTCATTCCTGACTTTTGGCCTTATCTACAACTACAGTGCAAAGAGCAATAGTGATTTGCAAAGTGCAGTAAATCTCGGCTTTGCAGCCAAAGCGACTCTCACCTGCCATCAGTAACCGACGACGACACTAAGAGGATTGCGGATAAATAGTCATTTGATGAACATGATCTGTTTGCAGGCCCGGACTGGGACAAAAAAATAGGCCCGGGCATTTTAGACTGAGCAGCCCGGGGGAGGGGGGGGACGCGGCGGCAGTTAATGATGGGATGTGGGGTTCCAGCACCTTGTACCTCTGGGCCCATTTACATTACACAGCACCCTGCACCTCTGGACCCCTTTACATTACATAGCACCTAACAGTTCTGGACCCCCTGCATGTTACACAGACCTCCCTATAGTACAGACCCCCTCCCTCCCTATAGTACAGACCCCCTCCCTCCCTACATTTCAGCCCCCCCCCCTACAATACAGAAACCCCCCCCTTCAGACCCATAATGTACCTCAGATCAGCGCGGAACTGCATGTTGGGTCCCCTCCCCCTGTGTGGACATAAAAAAGGAGGGGGAGGCGGCTTCACGCTGCTCGGCTGTGTGAGACAGCCGATCCGAGACTGATCAGATCATCAGTGCCGCGGCCACCTTGCCAGAGAGAAGGGGATAGTTGCCGATCCTGGTCCCCTGATGTGCCGATGGGTGTCACTGTCACTCGAGTGCGGCTCCGACTCGCAGCTGAGAGTGCACTGGGGCAGTGGCGTCACTAGGGTTGGTATCACCTGGTGCGGCAAAACATGGTGTCACCTCCCCCTCCTGTCTATCCTGCCCAGCAGGCAGCGCACGGTCACGAGGCGCACCCCCAAATGACCCCTGTAAGTTAAATTATAGGTTGGTGTTGGGCCGGTAAGGGCGACATAGGGCAGGTTGGAGGTAATATAGGGCAGTTTGCTTAGGTATAGGGCAGGGAGCGGTGGCATAGGGCAGGGAGCGGTGGTATGGTGCCAGGTTAGGACTCTATGTAGTGACATGTGTAGCAGTGCAGTAACTTACAGCATGCCTGGAGATGAAGACACTCTGGCTGCTGTGTCCTCGTTTCTTTCTCCTTCAGCTATGGGATCAGCCAGAGTGAACTAGTCTGTGGGAGGAGTGGAGGGGGCAGCCACACCCCCAGCTCCGCCCACCAACTCCGGCTGCCTCCGGAGACATTGGAGATGATGGGGAAGACGTGACATGCTGTCTGGCTGCCGCGGGCCACCGGGCATTTGCCCGGTATGCCCTATGGCCAGTTTGGGCCTCTCTGTTTGTATCCAGTGCTCCCAGTTCTGTGGAGGATCTGGCAAAATCCAGAGTTGTGATTTGCTGGTAGTAGATTCTCTGCAGATTAGACAATTCGGCTTCTAAACATTCAGGGTATTAAAAAATGGGTCAAGTAGTAACCTGTAGTCTGATTGGTTTCTATAAGCTCCGCCCTGTACCTTGCCACGCATTGCACATGCCCATTGGTTACCAAAGTGATCATTCTGTTTTGTGAGTGTATAATCGTGTGTGTGTGTGTGTCTCTATATCTATAATCTCGCGTGTGTGTGTGTGTGTGTGTGTGTGTGTGTGTGTGTGTGTGTGTGTTGGTGCCCATGTTGGTTTGAAATCCGATATTATTGAATGAGCTCTGGCGCCACAATTTATCATTCTGACCTTTTTGAAAAGTCTGCCGAATGACATTTTTCATACACAAATCCTAACGACCGTCTCTCTTCTCTAGCTATACCACCTGCAAGCAGAAGAAGCTGTTGGCAAAAGCTCGTGCAAACGAACTGGCGGCATCCGGCGAGGGCGAAAAACTGCACAGCGACAGCGGCGTTTTCCTGGACACGCACAGCCTGCAGGAGCAAAACCAGCTGAACAAAGGTAAGAGCCTTCCTCCCAGAATCCTCCTGGGTAACTCTGACCCAACCGCAGAGTGGACTGTGCTGCGTTCAGAGATGGGCAGCGTGGTCAACGCCATGCGATCGGATCGATGCGCAGTATATAGAATGCATGAAGCAGGTGGTGGTTGTTCTTAGTATTGGACAATACCAATATTATATCTATAACCTTTTTATATGGATACAAAATTTTATAGCAATTGTCACCCTGAAACATTTGAATTCGGTCATCTAATTTGCTCTGGAAGAACCTGGCAAAGTTGCTCCCAGACTTCCCTTCCAAATTCCATAGCCCTATAATATAAAATAGATTGGGCATAGCAAGTGTACAGACCCAGGAACTCGGCACAGGGAGGAAGGGAACCCCTCATAATGGGCACAGCAGGTGTACAGACCTGGGAACTCAGATCAGGGATGGTGAGAACCCCTCATAATGGGCATAGCTGGTGTACAGACCTGGTAACTTGGCACAGGGATGAAGGGAACCCCTCATAATGGGCATAGCAGGTGTACAGACCTGGTAACTCCGCACAGGGATGAAGGGAACCCCTCATAATGGGCATAGCTGGTGTACAGACCCAGGAACTCGGCACAGGGATGAAGGGAACCCCTCATAATGGGCATAGTAGGTGTACAGACCTGGGAACCCCTCATAATGGGCATAGTAGGTGTATAGACCCGGGAACTCGGCACAGGGATGAAGGGAACCCCTCATAATGGGCATAGTAGGTGTACAGACCTGGGAACCCCTCATAATGGGCATAGTAGGTGTACAGACCCAGGAACTCGGCACAGGGATGAAGGGAACCCCTCATAATGGGCATAGTAGGTGTACAGACCTGGGAACCCCTCATAATGGGCATAGTAGGTGTACAGACCCGGGAACTCGGCACAGGGATGAAGGGGACCCCTCATAATGGGCATAGTAGGTGTACAGACCTGGGAACCCCTCATAATGGGCATAGTAGGTGTACAGACCCGGGAACTCGGCACAGGGATGAAGGGAACCCCTCATAATGGGCATAGTAGGTGTACAGACCTGGGAACCCCTCATAATGGGCATAGTAGGTGTACAGACCCGGGAACTCGGCACAGGGATGAAGGGAATCCCTCATAATGGGCATAGTAGGTGTACAGACCCGGTAACCCGGCACATGGATGAAGGGAACCCCTCATAATGGGCATAGTAGGTGTACAGACCTGGGAACCCCTCATAATGGGCATAGTAGGTGTACAGACCCGGGAACTCGGCACAGGGATGAAGGGAACCCCTCATAATGGGCATAGTAGGTGTACAGACCTGGGAACCCCTCATAATGGGCATAGTAGGTGTACAGACCCGGGAACTCTGCACAGGGATGAAGGGAACCCCTCATAATGGGCATAGTAGGTGTACAGACCTGGGAACCCCTCATAATGGGCATAGTAGGTGTACAGACCCGGGAACTCGGCACAGGGATAAAGGGAACCCCTCATAATGGGCATAGTAGGTGTACAGACCCGGTAACTCGGCACATGGATGAAGGGAACCCCTCATAATGGGCATAGTAGGTGTACAGACCTGGGAACCCCTCATAATGGGCATAGTAGGTGTACAGACCCGGGAACTCGGCACAGGGATGAAGGGAACCCCTCATAATGGGCATAGTAGGTGTACAGACCTGGGAACTCGGCACAGGGATTGTGGGAACCCCCCCCCCCCATAATAGGCACAGCCGGTGTACGGATCTTGCCAACCTTTTTAGAATCCTTTAGAACAAAGTTCTTGAGTGACAAAAGAATCTTTTAGGATGCAGAATTCTCCAGCATCCACCAGATGAAAATGCTTCTCATCTGCAATATAGCCAGCAGGGAGGTCCAGGACCTGGCACGGCTTTCTATCAGGAGTACCAAGATTGCACCATTGCCTGAAGAGTATTACAAGTTCTTTTGACAGTTTGCCAATTCAGCCAATAGCCCAATCTGTCTCGTAGTACTGCTGCCGCCACTGATTATCCAGTTTAAAAAAACATGTCTCTTGTTTTTTGTCCCAGCAGCCAAACTGGAGCCAAAACTCTACGTCAACCTCCCGCCGCACAAGCAGGAAGAGGTGGAGCGCCTGTTGGCAGACACCAGCCGTGGGAAAGACTGGCAGCGCCTGGCCAGCTTGTTGGGCTACGAGGAAGACACTATAGACGCCTTCTCCAGAGGGGAGGATCCCGTCCACACTCTGCTCACTGATTGGTCCTCAAAGGACAGCTCCACCCTGGAAGTCCTATGCGCAGCCTTGGTCAACATGGAGCGGGCAGATGTGGTAGAGAATCTGAACAGCACAAGCGATGCCAGCTCCGTGGTGTAACGACCGGCAGCTCTCTCCCAAACAGGACTGGGTTATGGAAACCAAAATTGCAGAGAGAAACTACTTTTTATAAAGTGTTCGGAGATGGGGAGCAGCCTGGCTCAAAAGCATCCAAAAAAAACGGGTGACTGGAAACTGGCGTGGTTTGGGAAATACATTTGAATAAGTTCTTGGGGGGGGGGGGGGGTTGGCAATAAAACCTTGTTGGCTTTTTTGCGTTCTTGAAGACTTTGGACACCCAAGAACTTTGGTTTGATGATGGACAATGAATGGAAGTTGGACCTCTTTATCCAAGCCACGTTGGCAGCTCAGAGGCCTTTTTACACGGGATTTACATTTTCCAAATTCAGGACTTCTGTGTCCCTGTCCTTCACAATGTGCCTTGCGTGGTCCAAGTTTATGGCACAAAGCTGTGACGGGACAATTTTTTTTCATTTTAGCTCGTAGTAGTTGGTCACATTCAACTGGACTTGTTCTGTAATGTTGAAGGTGTTTCAAAGATTCTCCCAAGCCAATTCTTCAGTTCTAAAAAGTGTTAGGAGCCATTAGGGGCACAGCAGGGAGAATGGTTCAAGGTGGATGTTGATTGTTCAAGAACAGGAACTTGAGTTGTGGAGCCACCAAGGTCCAGTTACCCCATTTTTGGTGCCATGAACTCTGTATACGAATCGCAAGAGAAGTCGGCACTCAAACGCGTCCAACAATGGTTCCATTGTTTTTATAACCGTGTAAAACTGGAACATTTTATTTATAAAAAATTTATATTTTAAAAATGGCCGAAACGTGTTGGCTGTTTTACAGCTATGTGAGGAAACGCATAGGGCAGAGCCGACACTCATAACGTCACACACCTTGACACTCATAACATCATCACACACCTTGAACCCTGGGACCGGCTTTTATTAGAGAAGCGCTTAAATTATTATTATTTTTTAAACACCGGTCCCGGAGTTCAAAGCCGATAATGTTTCGAGTGTTGTCTCCACCCTATGTGTTTCGTCACAACTTAACCACATAGTGTAAAACCGTAAAATTTTATAAAAATTTTGTGAAAAAAAATTCTAATTTAAGCGCTTGTCTAGTTAACACCAGTCCCTGGGTTCAAGCTGCGCGATGACGTCACGAGTGTCTGCTCCGCTCTACGTGTTTTGTCACCACTGACATCTGGGGCAAGGATGAAATTAGATTTATGTTGTAGGTTATTTCTTAAATTGGCGCTGCACTGTGTTTATATTTATATGGATCAATTTTATATTGATGTGCTAGCTGCTTCACTTATTTTCCGAGTGCAATTTCCTTTTTTAGAGGAGTCTGTTAAGGGATATTTGCCGTTTGATGTAGATGGCCTCTTTCCTGCCACTGGCAAACCATTTGTCCTCTCCGGCAAAATTCTGGAGTATCTTCCTGAGCATCAATGGAACTGGAGAAGCGACAAAACTGTCAACATTACAGAACAAGTCTAGCAGAATGTGACCAACTACTACTAGGTCTACCATGACCTAGAGAAGAACCTTCAGATAATTAAATTTTGAACCAGGATGTCGACCATGAAGCAGATCCAAGAGGCAGAAGATCTCCAATTCACAATGGATCTCCAGACACTCAATCCTACATCTGCCCGTCATGGGCACCTCCTATCGTTGCCATTCTAAGGACTTCTGGTTTTATCTATTTTTTGTTTCTGGTTTATTGCCGATCACTCTGTTGCCTTTTTTATTTTATTTTTTACTTGCCATACTTCAGAAAAGTTTCCTCCTTCTTCTGGGTTTCGTATCGAATAATCGCAACCAATTCTTACTCAACACGTTTTTTTTAATTTTTTATTCAACACAGAAATCTACAACATGGGAGGAAATGGAATGTAATTATTTTGTGTTAATATTTTAATATAAACTATTTGCCTTTTTTTTTTTTATTTTTTTTAATTCTTACAAATTGAAACCAGATAAAGATGTTTGTAAGAAAAAAAAATGTCTGTGTTGGATTATCTTTTACATCGGTCAGTGGAGGGGGGAGGTGTTCTTTTTAGTAAAGTTTATTTTATTTTTATTTTTTTTATTTTTTTTAACAGGATGTCTGGTCAGAAATATGGCCATGCTCACTTGTTGTTGAAGGCATGGGGGGCTCTTTAAGTTGCCAAAGGATTTGTATTTATATAAATCCAATTCTGAGAATTGCACAGCTCAGTCTAGCGGGGGAGAACATCCTGGCCGTTCTCTGCTGCGGTTTCACTTCCAGGTCCCCTCCCCACTCTGTCAACGGAAAGTGAAAGGAAAAGCAGCAGGCTGATGATCACACCTTCTCTCTCCTGCTATCAGAATCCTCCTTGACCATAAAAAAAAAGATCACTTGGGGGTTCTCCCAACAGATGTATGTTCCGTCTGAGCTCTGCTGTACAGGGATTGCTAGAGATGGAGAGAGATAGATATCTATCTAACCATCTATCTCTCTCTTTGCTAAAAAAAAATACTCAGAACCCCTAAACTTTTTTTATTTTTTTTTTTATTTAGATGGATATAATTATAAAAGTTCTGAGAATATTCTTTTTTTTTTTTTTTTTTATAGCAGACACCCTGCTAAATCAATTGGTGGTTGTTGCAACTTTTTATGTTGCATGGCAATTTTTCAAACGCTTTTTTTTGGGGGGGAAAATAATTCTTGAAAGGGTGATTTTTGTTAAATTAGTAGAACTGCAATCGCCTACATGAGTATTGAATACGTAACTTGTGACTATGTAACCTGTATCTGGCATCTTATACTAGCCAGTGCCTCACCAGCCACTGACCGCGCGGCACGTTCCTAATTTCTAAGGACTACATATCCCATGGTACCTTGCGGATTCCTGTACTGACTCCGCCTCCTCTCAGAAGGCGGGCTCTGTGAAAGGTGTGACACAGCAGTGCCTGCTCACAGGGCACAATTGACTACGTGGCACAGAATTTCAGGGAGTCAATGTGTGGGATCTTCAGAGTAAGGTTACAAACTTCAAGTTCAGATTAGGGGGAGGCTGGAAATAATTGGAATACAATGTGGGAATGAAGATACAATGTTCCATTTTCACCATGCAGTAAATACATTGTAACCCAATAGAGAGCAAAACAAATTGAATTAGTAACGGAACTGAAGGATGTTATTTTATCTGTATCCCTTACCATGAAATGGCCTTTTAAGTCTGGCCAATCACCTCAGATCTGCTTCTATACAGAGAGGCCACACCAGCTGAAGCCTGAAATGAGGCTTGCAGTAGCAGTGCTCCGGCAGCTGCAAGAGGTCATGGTGGGCTTACAGAAGGGAAAGGAAATTGGGGTGTCCATCACCAGTGAGGGGGAATGTTCCAGGAATGGTACTAAGCAGGTTGGGGGGGGGGGGGGGAGGGATTAGGCAGGCATCTTCAGTATTTCAGGCTCTGAATATTGGTGCTCATGTCTAGGGTGGGGGAAGGGGGGTGATACCTGAATGGCCATTGCAGGTAAAATGCTCCTTTTCTAGGAATTTCTGTATATGGCGCTTTGCAATGGCCGGTGCATCAAGGCAACGTACAGTGCATTTCTTAAGTGACATAAAATGTTGCAAAGACAGCAGAGGGCTCTCTGGGTTCCTTTTCACTTGCTTACCTGGCTAACCCTAACTGCTTTGCTGAGTGACTCCTCCCCCTTCCTCCTGCTCTGTATGACACTTCAATTGGAGAAGAAAGAGTTTGAAGGCAAACCGCTCCTGTCAGACCTTCCTTTGGATAACCCATAGTGCTCTGGGCATTTCTTTATCCTGTATGAAATGTTTATTTGTAAAAGGTAACAAAACGCTAAACTTATTATAAACATGTTCAAATAATCGCACCAGCTGTTACTTTAAGTTGTTTAGGGGGCCAAGTCCTCTGCTGCCCAGCACCACCCTCAGACCTCCTATGATATGCATGCTATTGACCGGTTGCTCCGCCTCTCTGTGTGGTATTTGTTTTTCTCCGCCAAAGCAGTGAAATTATCAGAATCTGACCTGAGAAGCGGACTCCGTTATAGAAAAGTGGGTGGAGACTCTTCCAAGCATCATTGCCAGCCCTTTCTGCTGGAGTACAGAACTTCACCCATCCCCCTCCCCCTCTACATATGCATATGTTGTTGTTTTTTTTTTTTTTCCAGCAAAGCAATGCTGCTGCCTTTACTCCTAAGACCCTGTCCACAAAAATTTCCAGAGCAATTCGCCCAGTACATGTACATTCATTCTGTGCAAATGGGGACAAAAAAATATATAGATTAGGTTATTTCTTGCGCTACTCGAATGTTTTTCATTGATTAGCAAGAACCACATTTTGGCCACTAGATGGTGCTAAATATCAGAGGAAATTACTCTATTAGCGCCATCTAGTGGCCACATGTGATGCTAGATGTTGTGAAGTAACATAGGAGTTTCTTTTATAGTTGGTGTCATCCAATGGCCAGATATGATGCTAGATGGTGCTACATATCATAGGAAATTCATTTGCTACTTATCGCCATCTAAAGGACAAATAGGGTAGTAGATGGTGCTACATATTATAGGAAAGTAATTCGATACTACCACCATATTTGGCCACTAGATGGCATTTAGATTCAAATGACTTTCCTATAATATGTAGCACCATCTGCAATATTTTGCCTATAGATGGTGCTTAGTATCAAATTACTTTCCTATGATATGTAGCGCCATCTAGTGCCCCAATATGATCGATTATATACAAAAAAAATCGCCCTAGGACTTTATATGAAGTCCCAGGGTGATATTGTTTTTTTTGTATATATGTTATAATGGGGGTGGATGTGTGTCACTGGTGACACCAGACCTTTCTTTGTCAATTTGATGCTCGATAGTGCTACATATCATAGAAAAGTAATTTGATTTGTTGCGCCATCTAGTGACCAAATATGGTGGTAGATGGCGCTCCATATCGTAGGAAAGTAATTTGATACTAAGTGACATCTAGTGGCCAAATATGGTGGTAGATGGTGCTACATAATCACAGGAAAGTAATTTGATACTACCACCATATTTGGGCACTTAGTATCAAATTACTTTCCTATGAGATGTAGCGCCAAGTGCCCAAATATGGTAGTAGTATCAAATTACTTTCCTGTGATTATGTAGCACCATCTACCACCATATTTGGCCACTAGATGTCACTTAGTATCAAATTACTTTCCTACGATATGGAGCGCCATCTACCACCATATTTGGTCACTAGATGGCGCAACGAATCAAATTACTTTTCTATGATATGTAGCACTAATTTGATTCGTTGCGCCATCTAGTGACCAAATATGGTGGTAGATGGTATCAAATTACTTTCCTATGATATGGAGCGCCATATTTGGCCACTAGATGTCACTTGGTATCAAATTACTTTCCTACGATATGGAGCGCCAAGTGACATCTAGTGGCCAAATATGGTGGTACATATCATAGGAAAGTAATTTGATCCTACCACCATATTTGGGCACTTGGCACTACATCTCATAGGAAAGTAATTTGATACGAAGTGCCCAAATATGGTGGTAGTATTGAATTACTTTCCTATGATATGGAGCGCCATCTAGTTCCCCAATATGATACTGCATGGCGCTACGTATCACAGGAAAGTAATTTGATACAAAGTGCCATCTAGAGGCCAAATATGGTGGTAGATGGTGCTACGTATCATGGGAATGTAATTTGATGCTTAGCGCCCTTTAGTGGCCAGATATGGTAGTAGATGGTGCCAGTGGTGTATTTAGGTTTTGTGCTGCCCTAGGCCTGACTAGTCTCGTAAAAACCCTAATTTAATTATGATTCACCCCTTCCTGTCAAGGTCACACCCCTTCCTGTTTAAGATCTTCCCTGAAATTTTCCAGTGGGGACACTAGTTCTGAGGGCCTTGGGTGGGGATTCCCTTAACCGGCAGAGATTTCCCTCTCACTTCCTGTTTGGCTATGAGGCAGGAAATGAACGGATGGCAAAAAAAATAAAAATTAATGGGCTATAACCATCCCTTTATTGAAAAAAAAAAATAAGATTCCTCAATACGTACAACTGACACAAGCAAAGGATTGCAGGAGAGTCCTACTACCTACCTGCCAGGTATAGGTGACCATGTCGGTGTCCCTTGTGTTTGCGCCATTCCTGTCATACCGGCAGCAGTGCGGGCGCTTTATGGGGGGGGGCGCCAGACTGATTTTGTCTTGCGGCTTTCACCTCATAAGAATGGCACTACACTAAAAGTGTAGAGGAAGCCGACGGGAACTCTTTGCAGGGGAGCAGCATGAAAAGTGCTGCCCTAGGCCTGGGCCTTGTTGGCCAAGATACAGCGTTAGATGGTGCTACATATCCATAGGAATGTAACTCGATACTTGGCTCCATCTAGTGGCGAAATATGGTGGTAGATGGAGCTTTATATCATAGGAAAGTAATTTGATATTAAGTGCCTTCTAGTGGCAAAATATGGTGGTAGATGTGCTACCTATTATTATAGAAAAGTAGATTGATACTAAGCGCCATCTAGTGGCCAAATGCGGTGTTTTCTGTTATAAATCAATGAGAAATGTTTGACCAGTACAGAAACATTAATGAGATCCGCTTTTTGCACAGAATGCATACACATTTGTATTCACTGGGCCAATTGCTATGCAAATAAATCCAGGCCTGTGTGTAGGGAAAGGGTTCCTGGGAGATGTGGTTTTGGGGGGGAATGCTTTAATAGGAACTGACCCACCAGCAGATGCTTCTGCCAGGTTTTTTCAAAGCCTGGTGATGATATTACAGGGAGTAATAAAAATGGATTCTCGCAAGAGGAATAAAGCAAAAGAAAATAACGAAGCTGGGACATGATCTAGGGGGGGCAGAGGGGTAATTTTGGGAGGTGCCCTTTAAGGGTAACTGGAAAATGTGAAATTTTTGGTATGAATTTGTTGTTGGTTGCATAAACTTCTGCAGGTTTGTGCTCCTCCTGTGGGCCACCTAAACACTTCCCAATGCTACCCCCGGGGCCTGAAACATGCTAGACCAACAGCATCACGCAGAAAGATAGAACCTGATTGGCTGTTGGGACTTGTAGGGTAGGGTGACCAGACATCCCCAGTTTCTGGGGACAGTCCCCAGATTGAGGACCCTGTCCCCAGAGCCAGTCTGTCCCCGGATTTGTCCCCAGATTGCAGTGGCATGAGAGGGCATCTGGTACTCTCGCCCTAGGTGCAACATTTAGGGGGGGGTGCAAAATCATTACTGTGCCCCCCAAGTGTGCTATGTTGTGTGTGAGAATGGCGAAGAGGAGGGGCGGTGCAGAGCGTACAGCCGCTATTGTAGAAGCTCTTGGCAGGGGATACTGAGGAGCGGCTGGGTGTCAGGAACAGTAACTGGTGCTGGGGAGATCCCCGCTCTGATGGATTATCATGGAGGCCATGGAGAGATGAGCAAAATCAACCGATCGACCCTGTTCATGTAGGGAGGGGGTGTGAGTAGTGCAGGAATCAGGTAGGTCAGTACAGAACTCAGGTAGGTCAGTGTAGTGGTCACTATAGGAATCGGGTAGATCAGTGTAGGAATCCTGTAGGTTAGTATAGTGGTCAGTGTAGTGGTCAATGTAGAAATCAGGTAGGTCAGTGTAGGAATTTATGTAGGTTAGTGTAGTGGTTAATGTAGGAATCAGGTAGGTTAGTGTAGTGGTCAGTGTAGGAATTATGTAGGTTAGTGTAGTGGTCAGTGTAGGAATCAGGTAGGTCAGTACAGAACTCAGGTAGGTCAGTGTAGTGGTCACTGTAGGAATTATGTAGGTTAGTGTAGTGGTCAGTGTAGGAATCAGGTACGTCAGTGTAGTGGTCAGTGCAGGAATCAGGTAGGTTAGTGTAGTGGTCAGTGTAGGAATCAGGTAGGTTAGTGCAGTGGTCAGTGTAGGAATCAGGTAGGTTAGTGCAGTGGTCAGTGTAGGAATCAGGTAGGTTAGTGTAGTGGTCAGTGTAGGAATCAGGTAGGTTAGTGCAGTGGTCAGTGTAGGAATCAGGTAGGTTAGTGCAGTGGTCAGTGTAGGAATCAGGTAGGTTAGTGTAGTGGTCAGTGTAGGAATCAGGTAGGTCAGTGTAGGAATCAGGTAGGTCAGTGTAGGAATCAGGTAGGTCAGTGTAGGAATCGGGTAGGTTAGTGTAGTGGTCAGTGTAGGAATCGGGTAGGTTAGTGTAGTGGTCAGTGTAGGAATCGGGTAGGTTAGTGTAGTGGTCAGTGTAGGAATCGGGTAGGTTAGTGTAGTGGTCAGTGTAGGAATCGGGTAGGTTAGTGTAGTGGTCAGTGTAGGAATCGGGTAGGTTAGTGCAGTGGTCAGTGTAGGAATCAGGTAGGTTAGTGCAGTGGTCAGTGTAGGAATCAGGTAGGTTAGTGCAGTGGTCAGTGTAGGAATCAGGTAGGTTAGTGTAGTGGTCAGTGTAGGAATCAGGTAGGTTAGTGTAGTGGTCAGTGTAGGAATCAGGTAGGTTAGTGCAGTGGTCAGTGTAGGAATCAGGTAGGTTAGTGCAGTGGTCAGTGTAGGAATCAGGTAGGTTAGTGCAGTGGTCAGTGTAGGAATCAGGTAGGTTAGTGTAGTGGTCAGTGTAGGAATCAGGTAGGTCAGTGTAGGAATCAGGTAGGTTAGTGTAGTGGTCAGTGTAGGAATCAGGTAGGTTAGTGTAGTGGTCAGTGTAGGAATCAGGTAGGTTAGTGCAGTGGTCAGTGTAGGAATCAGGTAGGTTAGTGCAGTGGTCAGTGTAGGAATCAGGTAGGTTAGTGCAGTGGTCAGTGTAGGAATCAGGTAGGTTAGTGCAGTGGTCAGTGTAGGAATCAGGTAGGTTAGTGCAGTGGTCAGTGTAGGAATCAGGTAGGTTAGTGCAGTGGTCAGTGTAGGAATCAGGTAGGTTAGTGCAGTGGTCAGTGTAGGAATCAGGTAGGTTAGTGTAGTGGTCAGTGTAGGAATCAGGTAGGTTAGTGTAGTGGTCAGTGTAGGAATCAGGTAGGTTAGTGCAGTGGTCAGTGTAGGAATCAGGTAGGTTAGTGCAGTGGTCAGTGTAGGAATCAGGTAGGTCAGTGTAGGAATCAGGTAGGTTAGTGTAGTGGTCAGTGTAGGAATCGGGTAGGTTAGTGTAGTGGTCAGTGTAGGAATCAGGTAGGTTAGTGCAGTGGTCAGTGTAGGAATCAGGTAGGTTAGTGCAGTGGTCAGTGTAGGAATCAGGTAGGTTAGTGCAGTGGTCAGTGTAGGAATCAGGTAGGTTAGTGTAGTGGTCAGTGTAGGAATCAGGTAGGTTAGTGCAGTGGTCAGTGTAGGAATCAGGTAGGTTAGTGCAGTGGTCAGTGTAGGAATCAGGTAGGTTAGTGCAGTGGTCAGTGTAGGAATCAGGTAGGTTAGTGTAGTGGTCAGTGTAGGAATCAGGTAGGTTAGTGTAGTGGTCAGTGTAGGAATCAGGTAGGTTAGTGCAGTGGTCAGTGTAGGAATCAGGTAGGTTAGTGCAGTGGTCAGTGTAGGAATCAGGTAGGTTAGTGCAGTGGTCAGTGTAGGAATCAGGTAGGTTAGTGCAGTGGTCAGTGTAGGAATCAGGTAGGTTAGTGTAGTGGTCAGTGTAGGAATCAGGTAGGTCAGTGTAGTGGTCAGTGTAGGAATCAGGTAGGTTAGTGTAGTGGTCAGTGTAGGAATCAGGTAGGTTAGTGTAGTGGTCAGTGTAGGAATCAGGTAGGTTAGTGTAGTGGTCAGTGTAGGAATCAGGTAGGTTAGTGTAGTGGTCAGTGTAGGAATCAGGTAGGTTAGTGCAGTGGTCAGTGTAGGAATCAGGTAGGTTAGTGTAGTGGTCAGTGTAGGAATCAGGTAGGTTAGTGTAGTGGTCAGTGTAGGAATCAGGTAGGTCAGTGTAGTGGTCAGTGTAGGAATCAGGTAGGTTAGTGTAGTGGTCAGTGTAGGAATCAGGTAGGTTAGTGTAGTGGTCAGTGTAGGAATCAGGTAGGTTAGTGTAGTGGTCAGTGTAGGAATCAGGTAGGTTAGTGCAGTGGTCAGTGTAGGAATCAGGTAGGTTAGTGCAGTGGTCAGTGTAGGAATCAGGTAGGTTAGTGTAGTGGTCAGTGTAGGAATCAGGTAGGTTAGTGCAGTGGTCAGTGTAGGAATCAGGTAGGTTAGTGCAGTGGTCAGTGTAGGAATCAGGTAGGTTAGTGCAGTGGTCAGTGTAGGAATCAGGTAGGTTAGTGCAGTGGTCAGTGTAGGAATCAGGTAGGTTAGTGTAGTGGTCAGTGTAGGAATCAGGTAGGTTAGTGCAGTGGTCAGTGTAGGAATCAGGTAGGTTAGTGCAGTGGTCAGTGTAGGAATCAGGTAGGTTAGTGCAGTGGTCAGTGTAGGAATCAGGTAGGTTAGTGTAGTGGTCAGTGTAGGAATCAGGTAGGTTAGTGCAGTGGTCAGTGTAGGAATCAGGTAGGTTAGTGCAGTGGTCAGTGTAGGAATCAGGTAGGTTAGTGTAGTGGTCAGTGTAGGAATCAGGTAGGTTAGTGCAGTGGTCAGTGTAGGAATCAGGTAGGTTAGTGCAGTGGTCAGTGTAGGAATCAGGTAGGTTAGTGCAGTGGTCAGTGTAGGAATCAGGTAGGTTAGTGTAGTGGTCAGTGTAGGAATCAGGTAGGTTAGTGTAGTGGTCAGTGTAGGAATCAGGTAGGTTAGTGCAGTGGTCAGTGTAGGAATCAGGTAGGTTAGTGCAGTGGTCAGTGTAGGAATCAGGTAGGTCAGTGTAGGAATCAGGTAGGTTAGTGTAGTGGTCAGTGTAGGAATCGGGTAGGTTAGTGTAGTGGTCAGTGTAGGAATCAGGTAGGTTAGTGCAGTGGTCAGTGTAGGAATCAGGTAGGTTAGTGCAGTGGTCAGTGTAGGAATCAGGTAGGTTAGTGCAGTGGTCAGTGTAGGAATCAGGTAGGTTAGTGTAGTGGTCAGTGTAGGAATCAGGTAGGTTAGTGCAGTGGTCAGTGTAGGAATCAGGTAGGTTAGTGCAGTGGTCAGTGTAGGAATCAGGTAGGTTAGTGCAGTGGTCAGTGTAGGAATCAGGTAGGTTAGTGTAGTGGTCAGTGTAGGAATCAGGTAGGTTAGTGTAGTGGTCAGTGTAGGAATCAGGTAGGTTAGTGCAGTGGTCAGTGTAGGAATCAGGTAGGTTAGTGCAGTGGTCAGTGTAGGAATCAGGTAGGTTAGTGCAGTGGTCAGTGTAGGAATCAGGTAGGTTAGTGCAGTGGTCAGTGTAGGAATCAGGTAGGTTAGTGTAGTGGTCAGTGTAGGAATCAGGTAGGTCAGTGTAGTGGTCAGTGTAGGAATCAGGTAGGTTAGTGTAGTGGTCAGTGTAGGAATCAGGTAGGTTAGTGTAGTGGTCAGTGTAGGAATCAGGTAGGTTAGTGTAGTGGTCAGTGTAGGAATCAGGTAGGTTAGTGTAGTGGTCAGTGTAGGAATCAGGTAGGTTAGTGCAGTGGTCAGTGTAGGAATCAGGTAGGTTAGTGTAGTGGTCAGTGTAGGAATCAGGTAGGTTAGTGTAGTGGTCAGTGTAGGAATCAGGTAGGTCAGTGTAGTGGTCAGTGTAGGAATCAGGTAGGTTAGTGTAGTGGTCAGTGTAGGAATCAGGTAGGTTAGTGTAGTGGTCAGTGTAGGAATCAGGTAGGTTAGTGCAGTGGTCAGTGTAGGAATCAGGTAGGTTAGTGCAGTGGTCAGTGTAGGAATCAGGTAGGTTAGTGCAGTGGTCAGTGTAGGAATCAGGTAGGTTAGTGTAGTGGTCAGTGTAGGAATCAGGTAGGTTAGTGCAGTGGTCAGTGTAGGAATCAGGTAGGTTAGTGCAGTGGTCAGTGTAGGAATCAGGTAGGTTAGTGCAGTGGTCAGTGTAGGAATCAGGTAGGTTAGTGTAGTGGTCAGTGTAGGAATCAGGTAGGTTAGTGCAGTGGTCAGTGTAGGAATCAGGTAGGTTAGTGTAGTGGTCAGTGTAGGAATCAGGTAGGTTAGTGCAGTGGTCAGTGTAGGAATCAGGTAGGTTAGTGCAGTGGTCAGTGTAGGAATCAGGTAGGTTAGTGCAGTGGTCAGTGTAGGAATCAGGTAGGTTAGTGCAGTGGTCAGTGTAGGAATCAGGTAGGTTAGTGTAGTGGTCAGTGTAGGAATCAGGTAGGTTAGTGTAGTGGTCAGTGTAGGAATCAGGTAGGTTAGTGCAGTGGTCAGTGTAGGAATCAGGTAGGTTAGTGCAGTGGTCAGTGTAGGAATCAAGTTGGTCAGTACTACTGTACTAGTGGAAGGGACTCAGGGAGTGCTAAAAGTCTGGGGGGGGTGCAAATTTCTTGCCTTGCCCTGTCCCGGGCGCTGACAACCCCCACTACACCACTGACTGCAAATATAATTTGAGGAAAATATGCAAATAAAATAGTTTACCATTTGCCAATAAAAAATATGTCCCTGGATTTCATTTTAAAAATCTGGTCCCCTTATTGTAGGGAGGAAATTTGGAGAATTAATGTTCTGCTTTAAATAGGGCGGTGGGAGATGCATCCTCATGGTTGCCCTGTTATCCATATGGCGGATGGTGACTGTATGTCTGCCCCTCCGCCCCCCCCCGGTGACTGAGATCCATCCCCCCCCCCCCCCCCCAGACACCCCCAATCCACAATCTGTAATAAGTTATCCTCACACACTCTGAGCATCTGCTGGATGCCGTGATTGGAAGCAGAGAGGATGCAGAATCCCATTCTCAGGAATGTCCCCCCAGCTGGGAGGAGGAGGCGGAGGGCCCCTTCAGTTTTAGGACGTTAACCCTCACCCTGCCAGTCTTTACTGTGGCCAATGTCTTCTTCTTCTAGAAGGAAAAGCCTGGATCTGGGGGGGGGGGGGGGGCAAATTAAGTCTGTCCTGAGGCCCCTGGTGCTATGTAAGTGGGGGGTGCCCCCCCCCCCCATCTCCATACTCCTATCTGTTGGATTTCTGCTCCGGCATAGACCTTTCCAGGCACAGCTGATGACCTCTTTCCTTTACCACGCTCTTTTTAACCAGCTGGGGTACAATAAAAAGGGGGACACCCTGTGGCACAAAGTATATAGACAAAAAGGGCCCCTTCGTCCCCTGCAGGGTACCCAGACCACAAAGGTTGAATACATTTTTTTTTTTTTTTGTCGTTTTTGGTGGAGTCGGGAATTGGTTCACACCAGGAGCGACCGAGTGCACGCTCGTTTCTGCACATTTTCAGCAGGTCCCCGCGTGCTGCGTCTAGGGGATCTTCCCATAGGGGCAACTGTCGTAGAGAAAAGTGCCCTCATTTTGGGAGAGATTTCCTCCTATTTCCTGTTGTTTGTATAAGACAGGAAGTAAAGAGAAATCTCCCTAATGGGACCCACATGGCACAAAATATAACCCAACAGGGGTTTTGTCTCTATCCTATAGACCAGTGATGGCGAACCTTGGCACCCCAGATGTTTTGGAACTACATTTCCCATGATGCTCAACTACACTGCAGAGTGCATGAGCATCATGGGAAATGTAGTTCCAAAACATCTGGGGTGCCAAGGTTCGCCATCGATGCTATAGACTGTGCCGGTGTTCTGTCGAGAAGTGCCCCCCATCGAATAGTGCCCGGGACGAATTGCGCATGCGCCATACATCATAGCACAACCACTGATTTGCCAATCAGCTGGGCTGACGTAATCGTGGCGCATGCGCACATCGGAAGAGTTATTGCTCGATGGGGGATACCATTTCAAAGGCACAATTTAAACCTAAACAAACAGCGGGGGGAGGGGGGGGGTCGTAGTTCTCAGATTGCGCATCGCTGCTGCTGGAGGGCGGCTAACAGCGAGGGACAATGTGAGAACTACGGTCTACCCCCGCTGTTGGTATAGATTTCAATTGTGCCCATGTAATGGTATCTCCCATCGAGAGATACCTTCTAGCCCTGGCACGTCACTCCAGCTGATCAGCAAGTCAGCTGGAGTGCGGCTCCGTCCTGAGCATGCGCGGGCACTATTCGATGGGGGGCACTTCTCGATAGAACACCGGGACAAGTTCATCTAGGGCCCAGGGCAAACATGCCAAACTGCGCCTCCTCCTCCCCTGAAGATGTATGAGCATTATGTGTCAGCAAAAATCCCCCACAAAAGATTAAACACTAATATGCATGCTTACCCCCTAAGCATGAATTCCCCCAGTACAAATCTTTGCCCCAGAATCCCCCAGATCCCTCCCCCCCCCCAACTAGGGTTGCCACCTGTCCGGGATTTAAATCATGTGTCCGGACTGAAACCCAGACACAATATTCAGACCGGGCTGTGGCTCCTCAAGTAACCAAAATAGTCGCACACAAATCTGTTGCCGTCCAGGAGCTGTGGGTGGCTGTCTGGGGGGCAGGTTCGGCATCACTAGGAGGGGGGGGGCGATGATGTCAGCAAGAGCAATTTGGCCACACCCATGTTTTTCTGCGGCACGCTATGTGCACAGCATTACTACTCTCCTCGGGGGGAACCCAAAGGTGTCTCAGGCCGCTAAAGTGTTCGGGTTTGGCTTGAAGAAAAGGTGGCAACCCTACCCCCAACATAAATGCCCCTCCCCCCCCAAAAAAAAGTCACCCCCTTCTAGCACAAATCCTCCACTCCTCAAATTTCCCCTCCGAGTACACATCCTCTCCTCTTCATATCATAAGGAAGTGGTCCGGCAGAGGAGAACAAGGCAGGGGGTGACAACACTGCTTGGGATGTCAGTATAGAAGATGCAATGTTGTCAGCTCACAACAGGAAGTTAGGAGCTCGCTGGATTACTGGCAGGATCAACAAGGATTTTTTTTTTCTTATTTTTACCTGCTGTGTAAAGATATAAAACACGGGGAAATGTGAATATATTACAGAGATGTACTAAACGTGTTTGTTTTTCACACTTTAATTTTGGATAGTGTGAATGAGTGGGGGAGGAGGCTACAATGGGACACGGTGGAAATGAATGGCATAGTGAGCGTCCGTTTACCGCAACACAGTTTCCTATGAATGAATGGAGTTGTGTGTTGTACTCAGTACCCCTCTTCTGACCTCTCATTCGGAGATGTAAAACTCACGTCATATGCCCTCTTTTAGGACGACCCCTCATTAGTGTCAGCGTTATCCAATTTTGTGTCCGGGCTCTGTGCTCCATGGTTCCTCCTGACACCTCCCGATGTGACTACAGGGCACAGAGGTGACAAAGTGGTCAGCGGTAGGGATGAGCTTCGTGTTCGAGTCGAACATACGTTCGACTCGAACATTGGCTGTTCGATCGTTCGACGAAGATCGAACGATTTGGGCCGTTCGCGCCAAATTCGAGTGACGCGAACGGCCCACAATGCACTACGCCATCGCAGTGTCATCCAGGCGCTGTGATTGGCCAAGCATGCACTGTGACCCCGCATGCTTGGCCAATCACAGCGCCGGCAGCGAGGAGAGCAATGATTGGCCACAGGCAGGATGCCTGTGGCCAATTATTGCTGAGGGTGTTTAGTACACGCCCCACACTATAAAAGGCCGCCAGCACGGCGGCCTAGTGTAGTGTGTTCCGGAGCAGGGATAGAGTAGCATAGGCAGGGACAGTGACTGTTATTTCTTTCTTGCTTAACCTGGATTCCTTTAGTTTAGGGAAAGAGAAGGATAGGTAGGGAGAGTGTCAGTGTGTTTTGTGCTTCTGCTATAGTGTGCTTAAAAAAAAACATTTATTCTAGGGACAGAAAACTCTAGGTAGGGACAGTGTCAGTTTCTTTCACTCTGCAAGTCCTTGTTTCCAGGGACCTGGAAGGACAGTGAGTGAATTGTCCTTTTGCTATATTGTGATTAAAAAAAACATTTATTCTAGGGACAGAAAACTCTAGGTAGGGACAGTGTCAGTTTCTTTCACTCTGCAAGTCCTTGTTTCCAGGGACCTGGAAGGACAGTGAGTGAATTGTCCTTTTGCTATATTGTGATTAAAAAAAACATTTATTCTAGGGACAGAAAACTCTAGGTAGGGACAGTGTCAGTTTCTTTCACTCTGCAAGTCCTTGTTTCCAGGGACCTGGAAGGACAGTGAGTGAATTGTCCTTTTGCTATATTGTGATTAAAAAAAACATTTATTCTAGGGACAGAAAACTCTAGGTAGGGACAGTGTCAGTTTCTTTCACTCTGCAAGTCCTTGTTTCCAGGGACCTGGAAGGACAGTGAGTGAATTGTCCTTTTGCTATATTGTGATTAAAAAAAACATTTATTCTAGGGACAGAAAACTCTAGGTAGGGACAGTGTCAGTTTCTTTCACTCTGCAAGTCCTTGTTTCCAGGGACCTGGAAGGACAGTGAGTGAATTGTCCTTTTGCTATATTGTGATTAAAAAAAACATTTATTCTAGGGACAGAAAACTCTAGGTAGGGACAGTGTCAGTTTCTTTCACTCTGCAAGTCCTTGTTTCCAGGGACCTGGAAGGACAGTGAGTGAATTGTCCTTTTGCTATATTGTGATTAAAAAAAACATTTATTCTAGGGACAGAAAACTCTAGGTAGGGACAGTGTCAGTTTCTTTCACTCTGCAAGTCCTTGTTTCCAGGGACCTGGAAGGACAGTGAGTGAATTGTCCTTTTGCTATATTGTGATTAAAAAAAACATTTATTCTAGGGACAGAAAACTCTAGGTAGGGACAGTGTCAGTTTCTTTCACTCTGCAAGTCCTTGTTTCCAGGGACCTGGAAGGACAGTGAGTGAATTGTCCTTTTGCTATATTGTGATTAAAAAAAACATTTATTCTAGGGACAGAAAACTCTAGGTAGGGACAGTGTCAGTTTCTTTCACTCTGCAAGTCCTTGTTTCCAGGGACCTGGAAGGACAGTGAGTGAATTGTCCTTTTGCTATATTGTGATTAAAAAAAACATTTATTCTAGGGACAGAAAACTCTAGGTAGGGACAGTGTCAGTTTCTTTCACTCTGCAAGTCCTTGTTTCCAGGGACCTGGAAGGACAGTGAGTGAATTGTCCTTTTGCTATATTGTGATTAAAAAAAACATTTATTCTAGGGACAGAAAACTCTAGGTAGGGACAGTGTCAGTTTCTTTCACTCTGCAAGTCCTTGTTTCCAGGGACCTGGAAGGACAGTGAGTGAATTGTCCTTTTGCTATATTGTGATTAAAAAAAACATTTATTCTAGGGACAGAAAACTCTAGGTAGGGACAGTGTCAGTTTCTTTCACTCTGCAAGTCCTTGTTTCCAGGGACCTGGAAGGACAGTGAGTGAATTGTCCTTTTGCTATATTGTGATTAAAAAAAACATTTATTCTAGGGACAGAAAACTCTAGGTAGGGACAGTGTCAGTTTCTTTCACTCTGCAAGTCCTTGTTTCCAGGGACCTGGAAGGACAGTGAGTGAATTGTCCTTTTGCTATATTGTGATTAAAAAAAACATTTATTCTAGGGACAGAAAACTCTAGGTAGGGACAGTGTCAGTTTCTTTCACTCTGCAAGTCCTTGTTTCCAGGGACCTGGAAGGACAGTGAGTGAATTGTCCTTTTGCTATATTGTGATTAAAAAAAACATTTATTCTAGGGACAGAAAACTCTAGGTAGGGACAGTGTCAGTTTCTTTCACTCTGCAAGTCCTTGTTTCCAGGGACCTGGAAGGACAGTGAGTGAATTGTCCTTTTGCTATATTGTGATTAAAAAAAACATTTATTCTAGGGACAGAAAACTCTAGGTAGGGACAGTGTCAGTTTCTTTCACTCTGCAAGTCCTTGTTTCCAGGGACCTGGAAGGACAGTGAGTGAATTGTCCTTTTGCTATATTGTGATTAAAAAAAACATTTATTCTAGGGACAGAAAACTCTAGGTAGGGACAGTGTCAGTTTCTTTCACTCTGCAAGTCCTTGTTTCCAGGGACCTGGAAGGACAGTGAGTGAATTGTCCTTTTGCTATATTGTGATTAAAAAAAACATTTTTTTCTAGGGACAGAAAACTGTAGGTAGGGAGAGTATTTTTTTTCTTTCACTCTGCAAGTCCTTGTTTCCAGGGACCTGTAAGGACAGTGAGTTAATTGTCCTTGTGCTATATTGTGCTGAAAAAAACATTTATTCCAGGGACAGAAAACTCTAGGTAGGGACAGTGTCAGTTTCTTTCACTCTGCAAGTCCTTGTTTCCAGGGACCTGGAAGGACAGTGAGTGAATTGTCCTTTTGCTATATTGTGATTAAAAAAAACATTTTTTTCTAGGGACAGAAAACTGTAGGTAGGGAGAGTGTTTTTTTTCTTTCACTCTGCAAGTCCTTGTTTCCAGGGACCTGTAAGGACAGTGAGTTAATTTTCCTTGTGCTATATTGTGATTAAAAAAAACATTTATTCTAGGGACAGAAAACTCTAGGTAGGGACAGTGTCAGTTTCTTTCACTCTGCAAGTCCTTGTTTCCAGGGACCTGGAAGGACAGTGAGTGAATTGTCCTTTTGCTATATTGTGATTAAAAAAAACATTTATTCTAGGGACAGAAAACTCTAGGTAGGGACAGTGTCAGTTTCTTTCACTCTGCAAGTCCTTGTTTCCAGGGACCTGGAAGGACAGTGAGTGAATTGTCCTTTTGCTATATTGTGATTAAAAAAAACATTTATTCTAGGGACAGAAAACTCTAGGTAGGGACAGTGTCAGTTTCTTTCACTCTGCAAGTCCTTGTTTCCAGGGACCTGGAAGGACAGTGAGTGAATTGTCCTTTTGCTATATTGTGATTAAAAAAAACATTTTTTTCTAGGGACAGAAAACTGTAGGTAGGGAGAGTGTTTTTTTTCTTTCACTCTGCAAGTCCTTGTTTCCAGGGACCTGTAAGGACAGTGAGTTAATTTTCCTTGTGCTATATTGTGATTAAAAAAAACATTTTTTCTAGGGACAGAAAACTGTAGGTAGGGAGAGTGTTTTTTTTCTTTCACTCTGCAAGTCCTTGTTTCCAGGGACAGAGAAGGACACCTGAAGGTAGCCCTTATTGCTTTTTTCCCATCTCCCTGCAGGCCATCTATTAGAATGTCTGGAAGGCAAACAAGGAGAGGCAGACAGTCAGGAGGCAATAAAAGAGGGCAAGCAGGCTCTGTGTCTGGGGGCAACAGTGCTGGTCGTGGACGCGGTGCATTGTCATCAGCACATGGCCATGGGACACGCTTGTCCTTCTTTTCGGCAGCTGGACATGTTGAGCCACATCATGCCGAAGACTTGGTAGAGTGGATGACCAAGCCCTCCTCCTCCTCCTCATCCTCTCTCACCCAGGCTCAGGGTACTGGAAAAGCAGCTGCCAAAGCGTCGTCTTCCCTGGTATCAATGTCAGACAAATCATCAGTCACTCCTTCCCTAGACCCACCATGTCCTCCTCCTGAGGAGTCCCCCGAACTGTTTCAGCACAGTGTTGGGTACATGCTCCAGGAGGATGCCCAGCGTTTCGAAGGGTCTGATGATGAAACCCAGCTAGAGGAAGGCAGTAGCGTGAGAGCAGACAGAGGGGATGCTCAAGAAGGACACCAATCTGGCAGTCATGTTCCAGCAGCTGCAGCATACTGCCAGATTGGCTCCAGTGATGAGGAGGGAGGGGATGATGAGGTCAATGACTCCACGTGGGTGCCTAATAGGAGAGAGGAGGAGGAGGAGGATGAGGAGGAGGCACATCTCCAACGAGGCAGGATGCCCTTTGGTGGCCAGCGTAAGGGCAGTACACCGACGGAATCACACCGCAGAGCTCCGCCTGTGCAGGGCGCTGCCTCTGCCCGTCATTCAAAAAGTTCTTTGGTGTGGGCCTTTTTTGAGGCTAGTGCATCAGATCGCACAGCTGCTGTTTGCAACATATGTCTCAAGCGTATATCGCGTGGCCAAAACATCAGCCGCTTGGGTACCACATGCCTGACCAGACATATGTTGACCTGCCATGCAGCTCGTTGGCAAGCCTACCTCAAAGACCCACACCAAAGAACAAAGCGGACCTCTCCTTGCACCGCATCAGCTGGGATCTCCAACCCCACTATAACTTCAGTCCTCTCTGAAACATGCACTGAGAGGAATGAAGGTGTAGAATTAGGTGTGTCACAGCCAAGTACTTGCGCCCACTCTGCTAGCAGTACACCGACGTCCGATTCTAGCAGGCAAATTTCCCTGCCCCAGCTGCTGGACCGTCGAAAGAAGTTCACTCCCAGCCATCCACATGCCCAGCGGTTGAATGCTAGCTTGGCTAAATTGCTAGCGCTTCAACTGCTGCCTTTTCAGTTGGTAGACTCGGCCCCCTTCCGTGAGTTTGTGCAATGTGCGGTTCCTCAGTGGCAGGTTCCCAAACGCCACTTTTTCTCACGGAAGGCTATTCCGGCTCTCTACCGGCATGTGGAAGGCAATGTCTTGGCCTCGCTGGACAGGGCGGTCAGCGGTAAGGTGCATATTACCGCTGACTCATGGTCCAGCAGGCATGGACAGGGACGTTACCTTTCTTTCACGGCCCATTGGGTCACTCTTTTGGCAGCTGGGAAGGATTCAGGACAAGGTGCAGTAGTGTTGGAGGTTGTCCCACCGCCACGCCTCCAAAATGCTACTACTGGTTGTGACACACCTCTCTCCTCCACCCCCTCCTCTTCTTCTTCCTCCATGGCCTCTTCCTGTGGTTTGTCCTATGAACCAGCGGTGCTCCGTAGCCGTTCACGGGGCTACGCAAGTACGCAGGCAAAAAGATGCCATGCCGTGCTTGCGCTGGTGTGTTTGGGGGACAGAAGCCACACTGGGGCAGAGGTCCTGTCTGCTCTGCAGGGCCAGGCCGAGAGGTGGTTGACGCCACGCCAGCTTAAGCCAGGAATGGTGGTTTGCGACAATGGCACCAACCTCCTCTCCGCCCTCCGACAGGGACAACTGACCCATGTGCCCTGTGTGGCTCACGTCCTTAACCTGGTGGTGCAGCGGTTCTTGGGCAGGTACCCGGGCTTACAGGATGTCCTGAGGCAGGCCAGGAAAGTCTGTGTGCATTTCCGCAGATCTTATAATGCCAGTGCTCGCCTGGCTGAGCTGCAAAAGGAGTTGAACCTGCCCAAGAACCGCCTTATATGTGACATGCCCACCAGGTGGAACTCAACGTTGGCCATGCTGCAGCGGCTGCACACGCAGCAGAGGGCCATCAATGAGTACCTGTGCGACTACGGCACCAGGACAGGGTCAGGGGAGCTTGGTTTTTTTTCTCCACGCCAGTGGGGCATGATCAGGGATGCATGCACTGTCCTGGCACCATTTGAGGAGGCCACGAGGATGGTGAGCAGTGACAGTGCATGCATCAGTGACACTGTACCTCTTGTCCACCTGTTGGAGCACACGCTGCGTGGAATAATGGACAGGGCACTTGAGGCAGAACAGAGGCAGGAAGAGGAGGACTTCCTTGCCTCTCAAGGCCCCCTTTACCCAGACAGTGTTCCTTCTGTCCCACCCATCGCACAGGAAGAGGAGGAGGAGGAGGAGGAGGAGGATTGTGTCAGCATGGAGGTGGAGGCTGGCACTCAGCATCATCAGCAGCAGTCTTTTAGGGATGATTTACAGTCCCAAGAAACCAGTGGACTTGTACGTGGCTGGGAGGAGGTGGCTGCGGATCATGTCGTCCTTAGTGACCCAGAGGACTCCGGAGCGAATGCCTCAGCAAACCTACGCTGCATGGCCTCCCTGATCCTGCAAAGTCTGCGGAAGGATCCTCGTATTCTTCGGATCAAGGAGAGGGACCATTACTGGCTGGCCACTCTCCTTGATCCACGGTACAAGGGTAAGGTTGCGGACCTTATGTTACCGTCGCAGAGGGAGCAGAGGATGAGACAACTCCGGGAGGCCTTGCAGAAAGGTCTGTGCAACGCGTTCCCAGAGACTGGGAGGTTGCAAACTCCTGGTCCTGGACAACGAGTTGCTGAGGCTTCGGCCAGTCAAAGAAGGAGCGGTGGGGAAGGTGGCCGTCTGACCGATGCGTTCAGACAATTCTTTAGTCCGCAGCCCCAAAGTATGATTGGTTCCAGCAACCATCGCCAGCGTCTGATAAACATGGTGCAGGAATATCTAGGGGCAAGGTCAGACTTGGACACCTTCCCCACCGAAAATCCTCTGGCTTACTGGGTCTTGAGGATGGATCACTGGCCAGAGCTTGCACAGTATGCAATTGAGCTACTGGCCTGTCCTGCATCCAGCGTTCTTTCGGAACGCACATTCAGTGCTGCTGGAGGATTTGTCACGGATCACAGGGTGCGCCTGTCCACCGACTCGGTTGATCGACTGACTTTCATCAAGATGAACCAGTCTTGGATCACCACCAGCTACCACACACCTGATGCTGATATAACAGACTAATTGATTTTAAAATGTCACATCCCTTCAAGACTGATGCTGATGCTGAGTGCCTGTGCTGTTATGTTGACTGGCTATCCTCCTCCTCCGAGTCCTCAATGATACGATTGATGATGATAGCTTGGAAGATCATTTTTGTTTATGGGTGCCGCCACCAGTGCCTAACGCCCAATTTTTCAGCCCCTGTTTAACAGGGGCGTGTAATTACAATTTTTGAAGCAATACTTTGCAACAGGGCTCATTGCTGTGCTCCAAGTACAGTATCTGTGAGGAGTTGCAGTGTTGTGCCACCAGTGCCTAAGGCCCAATTTTTCAGCCCCTGTTTAACAGGGGCGTGTCATTACAATTTTTGAAGCAATACTTTGCAACAGGGCTCATTGCTGTGCTCCAAGTACAGTATCTGTGAGGGGTTGCAGTGTTGTGCCACCAGTGCCTAAGGCCCAATTTTTCAGCCCCTGTTCAACAGGGGCATGTAATTACAATTCTTGATCTAATAATTCACAGCAGGGCCCATTGCTGCACCCACCAAGAGTAACTGTCAGGGCTTACAGTGTTGTGGCACCAGCACCACCATCAAAGGCCCAATTTTTACTACCACTGTTCAACAATTATATGTAATTAAAATTCCTGATATAATAGTTGACAGCAGGGCGTTCCAGCACCAACCAAGAGTAACTGTGAGTGCTTACAGTGTTGTGCCAACACCAACAACTAAGGGGCCTATTTCTGCAGAGTATATACGGCAGGTCCCTACTTTCAAACATCCAACTTACAAACGACTCCTACTTGCAAACGCAAGAAGACAACAGGAAGTGAGAGGAAATCTACCACTAGGAAGGAAAATTCTCTCCTGTAAGAATAAATATGGGAGAAAGGTGTCTCCTCTGTACTGATGCTTTATCAGCAATCCTTGTTTCAAGAAAAACACCACATTTCAAAAACAGTTGTCATTGGGACGGAAAGTGAGGTGAAATGTTCTGAACAGGGGCACAGACAGCAAAACAAATGTTACAGGGGTGATAACCCTTACCTATGTTTTCCAAAAAGTTTAAAAATAGATTTTTGGGCTGGAGCTACACTTCAACAATGTACCTGTTCAAAATTACAAACAGATTCTACATAAGAACAAACCTACAGTCCCTGTCTTGTATGCACCGCCTGTATACGGCTGTTCAGAGTATATAGGGCCTTTTTTATTTTATGTGCGGGGTTCCCCTTAATATCCATACAAGACCCAAAGGGGCTGGTAATGGGCTGGGGTAGGGGGGGGGGGGGTCATGGGGTAGCTATGCCATTTTTCTTAAAGAATTTCATCCATATTACCGGGACCAGACATTACATTAAAGCCGCAAGCAGTTTTAAATGGCTTTTTTTTCCTTTAGAAGTGTCATTTTGTGCAGGGACAGTTCTAAACACGGGAAACACGTGGCACTTCACAGGCATACTTTAGACACCCCCCAGGTACGATATTTAAAGGAATATTTGACTTTTTTTTTTTCACTTTATGCATCATTAAAATGACTGCTCCCGAAAAACGACCGTTTTTAAAACTTCTTTTTGCATTGATACATGTCCCCTGGTGCAGAACCCGGGTTCCCAAACCCTTTTTAGGACAATAACATGCATAATAGTTGTTATAATTAGCACTTTAGAATTCGAACGTTCGCATCCATTGTATTTAATAGGGTTCTAATGTTCGTTCGAACTTCCGGTCCGTTCGCGGGTTCTGGTGCGAACCGAACCCGGGGGTGTTCGGCTCATCACTAGTCAGCGGACAGAAGAAAAGTCAGCCCAGCAGGGGGAACCGGGAGATGGACGGACCCAGAAGGGTCAGATGTGAAGATCATTCAGGTGGCCCTAGCTCAGAGGAAAGATCGGAGGGGAAGGATATGTGAGTAGTGATGAGCTGAACACTCCCCCGGTTCGGTTCGCACCAGAACCTGCGAACGGACCGAAAGTTCGCGCAAACTTTAGAACCCTATTAAAGTCTATGGGACTCAAACGTTCGAAATCAAAAGTGCTAATTATAATGGCTAATATGTAAGTTATTGTCCTAAAAAGTTGTTTGGGGACCCGGGTCCTGCCCCAGGGGACATGTATCAATGCAAAAAGAAGTTTTAAAAACGGCCGTTTTTTCGGGAGCAGTCATTTTAAGGATGCTTAAAGTGAAAAAAAAAAGTGAAATATTCCTTTAAATATCGTACCTGGGGGGTGTCTAAAGTATGCCTGTGAAGTGCCACGTGTTTCCCGTGTTTAGAACTGTCCCTGCACAAAATGACACTTCTAAAGGAAAAAAAAGCCATTTAAAACTGCTTGCGGCTTTAATGTAATGTCTGGTCCCGGCAATATAGATGAAAATTATTGAGAAAAATGGCATGGGTACCCCCCCCCCCCCCCCCAGCCCATTACCAGGCCTTTTGGGTCTTGTATGGATATTAAGGGGAACAGCGCACCCAAATTAAAAAAAGAAAAGGCGTGGGGCCCCCGGGCCCTATATACTCTGAACAGCAGTATACAGGCGGTCCCCGGGTTACAAACAAGACAGGGACTGTAGGTTTGTTCTCAAGTTGAATCTGTTTGTAATTTTGAACAGGTACATTTTTTAAGTGTAGCTCCAGGCAAAAAATCTATTTTTAAGCTTTTTGGAAAACATAGGGAAGGGTTATCACCCCTGTAACATTTGTTTTGCTGTCTGTGCCCCTGTTCAGAACATTTCACCTCATTTTCTGTCCCAATGACAATTGGATTTTGAAAATTTTGGGTTATTAGGGAAACAAGGATTGGTGATAAAGCATCAGTGGAGAGGAGACACCTTTTTCCCATATTAACTCTTACAGGAGAGAATTTCCCTTCCTAGGGGTAGATTTTCTCTCACTTCCTGTTGTCTCCCTCCATTTGCAAGTAGGACTCATTTGTACGTCGGATGTTTGAAAGTAGGGTAACGCCTGTATATACAATACGGCCTGCCCTATATACTCTGCAGAAAATATGGCCTTAGGTGTTGGTGGTACCAGAACACTGTAAGCCCTCACAGTTACCCTTGGTGGGCGCTGGAATGGGCCCTGCTGTGAAATATTAGATCAAAAATTGTAATTACACGCCCCTGTTAAACAGGGGCAGAAAAATTGGGCCTTAGGCAGTGGTGGTGGTGCCCTGAAACAAAAATATTCTTAGAAGCTATCAACATGAACATTGAGGAGGAATAGGATAGTCACTCAGCATAGGCAGTCTTCAAGGGATCCCGCATCCATAGAAACATTAATCGGTTACATCAGCATCAGGTGCTTGGTAGCTGGTGATCAAAGACTGATTAATTTTTATGAAGGTGAGCCGATCAACAGAGTCTGTGGACAGGCGCACTCTGTAATCAGTCGCAAAGCCTCCAGTAGCACTGAATGTGTGTTCAGAATGAACGCTGGATGCAGGACAGGCCAGTAGCTCAATTGCATATTGTGAAAGCTCTGGCCAGTGGTCCATCCTGAAGACCCAGTAACCCAGTGGATTTTCTGTGGGAAAGGTGTCCAAGGCTTATCTTGCCCCTAGATATTTCTGCACCATGTAATTCAGACGCTGGCGATGGTTGCTGGTACCGATCAGACCTTGGGGCTGCGGACTGAAGAATTGTCTGAAGGCATCAGTTAGACCGCCACCTTCTCCAGCGCTCTTTCTGTGACTGAACAAAGCCTCAGCAACACATTGTCCAGCACCAGGAAATTGTAACCTCCCAGGCTCTGGAAACGCATTGCACAAACCTTTCTGCAAGGCCTCCCAAAGATGCTACATCCTCTGCTCCCTCTGCGAAGGCTAGATAAGTTCTGCAACCTTACCCTTGTAACGTGGATCAAGAAGGTTTGCCAGCCCTCTTCTTGATACCACAAATCCTAGGGTCCTTTGGCAGGCTTTGCAGGATCAGGGAGGCCATGCAGCGTAAGATTGCTGAGGCATTCGATCCGGAGCCCTCTGGGTCACTAAGGATCACATGATCTGCAGCCACCTCCTCCCAGCCACGTATAAGTCCATGGGTTTCTGGGGACTGAAAACGACCCCTTGAAGACTGCTGCTGATGCTGAGTGCTATGCTCCACCTCTATGCTGACACAATCCTCCTCCTCCTCCCCCTCCTCTTCCTGTGTGATCGACGGGCCCGCAGGAATACTATCTGGATAAAGGGGGCCTTGAGAGGTAAGGAAGTCCTCCTCTTCCTCCCACTGTTCTGCCTCAGGTGCCCTGTCCATTATTCCACGAAGCGTGTGCTCCAACAGAAAGACAAGAGTGATGCATGCACTGTCACTGCTCACCATCCTCGTGGCCTCCTCAAATGGTGACAGGACAGTGCATGCATCTTTGATCAGTAGCCACTGGCGTGGCAAAAAAAAGCCAAGCTCCCCTGACCCTGTCCTGGTGCCATACTCACACATGTACTTATTGATGGCCCTCTGCTGCATGTGCAGCCGCTGCAGCATTGCCAACGTTGAGTTCCACCTGGTGGGCATGTCACAAATGAGGCGGTTCTTGGGCAGGTTGCATTCCTTTTGAAGGTCAGCCAGATAAGCATTATATGACCGGCGGAAATGACCACAGACTTTCCTGGCCTGCCTCAGGAGATCCTGTAACCCTTTCCTGCCCAAGAACCGCTGCACCACCAAATTCAGGAAAATGGGTCAAGTGTCCCTGTCGTTGGGCGGACAGGAGGTTGGTGCCATTGTCACATACAACAATTCCTGGCTGAAGCTGGCGTGGCGTCAACCACCTCTGAGTCTGCCCCTGCAGAGCTGGCAGAATCTCTGCCCCAGTGTGGCTCCTGTCCCCTAAGCAGACCAACTCCGCTGCTTGCGTAGCCCCTTGAACGCCTACGGAGCACTGCTGGTTCAGAGGACAAATCTGCAGACGAAGAGGCCATAGAGGAAGAAGTGGAGGCGTGGTGGTGGAACAAGCTCCAACATCCTGCATCCTTCCCAGCTGCCAGCAGAGTTACCCAGTGCGCCGTGAAAGAAAGGTAACGTAATATGTACCTTACTGCTTATCGCCCTGTCCAACATTGCCGGTAGAGAGCCTTTTGGAACCACTGAGGAACTGCACATTCACATTCCACAGCAGCAGGCAGCAGTTGCAGTGCTAGCAATTTAGCCAAGCTAGCATTCAGATGCTGAGCATGCGGATGGCTGGATGTCGGGACCTGGGCCCTCGTCGGTGCCTGGCATGGACTCTTCCCACTGAGCTATCTGGGATGCAGGACAGCTTCTTGCCTGATCTGCTGGACAAACCTATCTGATCCATTAGACTACTCTGCTTGGTGTCTTGATTGCTGTTGAACCCTGAACCCCTTGCTCCTCCCATGAACTTCCTATATAAGCCTTGTCTCAGCACTTCCTCTTTGCCAGGTTATTGTGCCTTCCCTGCTGGTGCCGTGCTGTTGTCTTTCCTGCTGCCATCCCTGCTGCCATCTGTACCTTATACCACTTGTAATTGACCCTTAGCTTGTTCCTGGACTTCTCTACTGCCTGATCCCAATCTGCAACCACCCTCGGCCTGTTCTTTGACCACTCTACTGCTTGATCCCAACCTGCAGCCACTCGTGATTGATCCTTTGGCTTGTTTTCTGACCATGCTGCTGTTTGATCCTTGTCTGTTATCCGCTATTGGACCCCGGCTTGCTCACACCCTGGTGGGGCAAACTTGAGGACTGCGACCTGGTACTAGCTTGCTTTTTTGCGCTATAAACAAAAAAAAAGTGAAAATTTTGAAAAAAATGCAATATTTTTTACTTTTTGCTATAATAAATATCCCCAAAAAATATATAAAAAAAAAAACATTTTTTTTCCCATAGTTTAGTCTTCTATATATTTTTGGTAAAAAAATTGCAATAAGCGTTTATTAATTGGTTTGCGCAAAATGTATAGCTTCTACAAAATAGGGGATAGATTTATGGCATTTTATTAATATTTTTTTTTGTTACTAGTTATGGCGGCGATCAGCGATATATTTTTTTTATCGTGACTGCGACATTATGGCGGACACATCGGACACTTTGACACCATTTTGGGACCATTGTCAGCGATCAGTGCTATAAAAATGCACCGATTACTGTAAAAATGACACTGGCAGTGAAGGGGTTAACCACTAGATGGCGCTGCAGGGGTTAAGTCAGTACTAGGGAGTGATTATTACTGTTAGGGGGCGTAGCTACATGTGACACCGTCACTAATGACCGTTCCTGATCACGAGGGAACAATCATCAGTGACAGTGTCACTAGGCAGAATAGGGGAATGCCTTGTTTACAAAGGCATTCCCCTGTTCTGCTCTTGCCGACCGCAATCGCGGGACTCGAGTTCCTGGGACCCGCGGCCACACTCGCGAGGCAAGCCGGGGGCACCCGCTGGGGCGGCAAATTTAAAAGGACGTACCTGTACGCCAATATCCCTGCCCGTGTAGGGTGACCACGTGTCCCGGATTGCCCGGGACAGTCCTGCATTTTGCAGGTCTGTCCCGGGCACCTTCATTCCAGGACAATACAGTGTCCCGGAATGAAACTGACACAGCCACCCCCCCAAGCCAAACTAATGCCCCCAAAAAAGGCTGCCACATCACCGATTTAATCACTGACAGTACTTGTCCTGGCCGGGAATGCCAGGAGGAGCACAATCCCCGCCCCCTGCTTGTGATTGGAGACATCATAAATCCCACCTCTTGTGTCCAATCACTGTGCTGTGATTCGTTACAGCACAAGCTGATTTTTGGGAAGGGAGGGTGTCCCTGAATGGTAGTTTGGAAATGTGGTCACCCTATGCCCATGCCATGTTGTCGACGAACATCGGCGTGCAGCGGTCAGCAAATGGTTAAGATCTCCTCCAATCAGCAAGAGGCCCTCCTTGTGTTGTTGTACAAGGTGAAGATATGTCTCCAATGTGGAGACCTGATCCTCGTTTGGCAGATATAAATTAACAAGAAGTGATGAGCCGGACACCCCCGGGTTCGGTTCTCACCAGAACCCGCGAACGGACCGAAAGTTCGCACGAACTTTAGAACCCTATTAAATACAATGGATGCGAACGTTCGAAATTTAAAGTGCTAATTATAACGACTATTATGCATGTTATTGTCCTAAAAAGGGTTTGGGAACCCGGGTTCTGCACCAGGGGACATGTATCAATGCAAAAAGAAGTTTTAAAAACGGCCGTTTTTCTGGAGCAGTCATTTTAATGATGCATAAAGTGAAAAAAAAAAAAGTCAAATATTCCTTTAAATATCGTACCTGGGGGGTGTCTAAAGTATGCCTGTGAAGTGCCACGTGTTTCCCGTGATTAGAACTGTCCCTGCACAAAATAACATTTCTAAAGGAAAAACAAGCCATTTAAAACTGCTTGCGGCTTTAATGTAATGTCTGGTCCCGGTAATATGGATGAAAATCTTTAAGAAAAATGGCATAGCTACCCCATCACACCCCCCCCCCCTACCCCAGCCCATTACCAGCCCCTTTGGGTCTTGTATGGATATTAAGGGGAACCCCGCACACAAAATAAAAAAGGCCCTATATACTCTGAACAGCCGTATACAGGCGGTGCATACAAGACAGGGACTGTAGGTTTGTTCTTATGTAGAATCTGTTTGTAATTTTGAACAGGTACATTGTTTAAGTGTAGCTCCAGCCCAAAAATCTATTTTTAAGCTTTTTGGAAAACATAGGGAAGGGTTATCACCCCTGTAACATTTGTTTTGCTGTCTGTGCAGTGTGCACCTGTTCAGAACAGTTCACCTCACTTTCCGTCCTAATGACAAATGTTTTTTGAAAATTTGGGTTTTTTATTGAAACAAGAATTGGTGATAAAGAATCAGTGGAGAGGAGACACTTTTTTTCCCATATCAACTCTTACAGGAGAGAATTTGCCTTCCTAGGGGCAGATTTCCTCTCACTTCCTGTTGTCTTCTTCCGTTTGCAAGGAGGAGTCGTTTGTAAGTTGGATGTTTGAAAGTAGGGGCCTGCCTTATATACTCAGCTGAAATTTGCCCCTTACATGTTGGTGTTGCCACAACACTGTGAGCCCTCACAGTTACTCTTGGTGGGCGCATGAATGGGCCCTGCTGTGAATTATTAGATCAAGAATTGTAATTGCATGCCCCTGTTGAACAGGGGCTGAAAAATTGGGCCTTTGGTGGTGGTGGTGGTGGTGGTGGTGGTGGTGTTGACACAACACTGTAAGGCCTCACAGTTAGTCTTGGTGGGCGCAGGAATGGGCCCTGCTGTGAATTATTAGATCAAGAATTGTAATTACATGCCCCTGTTAAACAGGGGCAGAAAAATTGGGCCTTAGGCACTGGTGCCACAACACTGCAACCCCTCACAGATACTGTACTTGGAGCACAGCAATGAGCCCTGTTGCAAAGTATTGCATCAAAAATTGTAATTACACGCCCCTGTTAAACAGGGGCTGAAAAATTGGGCCTTAGCCACTGGTGGCGGCACCCAGAAACAAAAATGTTCTTCCAAGCTATCATCGTCAATCGGATCATTGAGGAGGAGGAGGATAGTCAGTCAACATAACAGGACAGTCTCTCAGCATCAGTCTTGAAGGGATGTGACATTTGAAAATAAATTAGTCTGTTATATCAGCTTCAGGTGTTTGGTAGCTGGTGGTGATCCAAGACTGGTTCATCTTTATGAAGGTCAGTCGATCAACAGAGTCGGTGGACAGGCGCACCCTGTGATCCGTGACAAATCCTCCAGCAGCACTGAATGTGCGTTCTGAAAGAACGCTGGATGCAGGACAGGCCAGTAGCTCAATTGCATACTGTGCAAGCTCTGGCCAGTGATCCATCCTCAAGACCCAGTAAGCCAGAGGATTTTTGGTGGGGAAGGTGTCCAAGTCTGACCTTGCCCCTAGGTATTCCTGCACCATGTATATCAGACGCTGGCGATGGTTGCTGGAACCGATCATACCTTGGGGCTGCGGATTGAAGAATTGTCTGAACGCTTCGGTAAGACGGCCACCTTCCCCACCGCTCCTTCTTTGACTGACCGAAGCCTCAGCAACTCGTTGTCCAGGACCAGGAGTTTGTAACCTCCCAGTCTCTGGGAACGCGTTGCACAGACCTTTCTGCAAGGCCTCCCGGAGTTGTCTCATCCTCTGCTCCCTCTGCGACGGTAAGATAAGGTCCGCAACCTTACCCTTGTACCGTGGATCAAGGAGAGTGGCCAGCCAGTAATGGTCCCTCTCCTTGATCCGAAGAATACGAGGATCCTTCCGCGGACTTTGCAGGATCAGGGAGGCCATGCAGCGTAGGTTAGCTGTGGCATTCAGTCCGGAGTCCTCTGGGTCACTAAGGACGACATGATCCGCAGCCACCTCCTCCCAGCCACGTACAAGTCCACTGGTTTCTTGGGACTGTAAATCATCCCTAAAAGACTGCTGCTGATGATGCTGAGTGCCAGGCTCCACCTCCATGCTGACACAATCCTCCTCCTCCTCCTCCTCTTCCTGTGTGATGGGTGGGACAGAAGGAACACTGTCTGGGTAAAGGGGGCCTTGAGAGGCAAGGAAGTCCTCCTCTTCCTGCCTCTGTTCTGCCTCAAGTGCCCTGTCCATTATTCCACGCAGCGTATGTTCCAACAGGTGGACAAGAGGTACAGTGTCACTGATGCATGCACTGTCACTGCTCACCATCCTCGTGGCCTCCTCAAATGGTGCCAGGACAGTGCATGCATCCCTAATCATGCCCCACTGGCGTAGTGAAAAAAACCCGAGCTCCCCTAACCCTGTCCTGGTGCCGTAGTCGCACAGGTACTCATTGATGGCCCTCTGCTGCGTGTGCAGCCGCTGCAGCATGGCCAACGTTGAGTTCCACCTGGTGGGCATGTCACATATAAGGCGGTTCTTGGGCAGGTACAACTCCTTTTGCAGCTCAGCCAGGCGAGCACTGGCATTATAAGATCTGCGGAAATGCACACAGACTTTCCTGGCCTGCCTCAGGACATCCTGTAAGCCCGGGTACCTGCCCAAGAACCGCTGCACCACCAGGTTAAGGACGTGAGCCACACAGGGCACATGGGTCAGTTGTCCCTGTCGGAGAGCGGAGAGGAGGTTGGTGCCATTGTCGCAAACTACCATTCCTGGCTTAAGCTGGCGTGGCGTCAACCACCTCTCGGCCTGCCCCTGCAGAGCAGACAGAACCTCTGCCCCAGTGTGGCTCCTGTCCCCCAAACACACCAGCGCAAGCACGGCATGGCATCTTTTTGCCTGCGTACTTGCGTAGCCCCTTGAACGCCTACGGAGCACCGCTGGTTCCGAGGACAAAGCACAGGAAGAGGCCACGGAGGAAGAAGAAGAGGAGGGGGTGGAGGAGAGAGGTGTGTCACAACCAGTAGTAGCATTTTGGAGGCGTGGCGGTGGAACAACCTCCAACACTACTGCACCTTGTCCTGCATCCTTCCCAGCTGCCAAAGAGTGACCCAATGGGCCGTGAAAGAAAGGTAACGTCCCTGTCCATGCCTGCTGGACCATGAGTCAGCGGTAATATGCACCTTACCGCTGACCGCCCTGTCCAGCGAGGCCAAGACATTGCCTTCCACATGCCTGTAGAGAGCCGGAATCGCCTTCCGTGAGAAAAAGTGGCGTTTGGGAACCTGCCACTGAGGAACCGCACATTGCACAAACTCACGGAAGGGGGCCGAGTCTACCAACTGAAAAGGCAGCAGTTGAAGCGCTAGCAATTTAGCCAAGCTAGCATTCAACCGCTGGGCATGTGGATGGCTGGGAGTGAACTTCTTTTGACGGTCCAGCAGCTGGGGCAGGGAAATTTGCCTGCTAGAATCGGACGTCAGTGTACTGCTAGCAGAGTGGCCGCAAGTACTTGGCTGTGACACACCTAATTCTACACCTTCATTCCTCTCAGTGCATGTTTCAGAGAGGACTGAAGGTATAGTGGGGTTGGAGATCAGAGCTGATGCGGTGCAAGGAGAGGTCCGCTTTGTTCTTTGGTGTGGGTCTTTAAGGTAGGCTTGCCAACGAGCTGCATGGCAGGTCAACATATGTCTGATCAAGCATGTGGTGTCCAAGCGGCTGATGTTTTGGCCACGCGATATACGCTTGAGTAGTGATGAGCCGAACACCCCCGGGTTCGGTTCGCACCAGAACCCGCGAACGGACCGAAAGTTCGTACGAACATTAGAACCCTATTAAATACAATGGATGCGAACGTTCGAATTCTAAAGTGCTAATTATAACAACTATTATGCATGTTATTGTCCTAAAAAGGGTTTGGGAACCCGGGTTCTGCACCAGGGGACATGTATCAATGCAAAAAGAAGTTTTAAAAACGGTCGTTTTTCGGGAGCAGTCATTTTAATGATGCATAAAGTGAAAAAAAAAAAGTCAAATATTCCTTTAAATATCGTACCTGGGGGGTGTCTAAAGTATGCCTGTGAAGTGCCACGTGTTTCCCGTGTTTAGAACTGTCCCTGCACAAAATGACACTAATAAAGGAAAAAAAAGCCATTTAAAACTGCTTGCGGCTTTAATGTAATGTCTGGTCCCGGTAATATGGATGAAAATCTTTAAGAAAAATGGCATAGCTACCCCATGACCCCCCCCCCCTACCCCAGCCCATTACCAGCCCCTTTGGGTCTTGTATGGATATTAAGGGAAACCCCGCACATAAAATAAAAAAGGCCCTATATACTCTGAACAGCCCTATACAGGCGGTGCATACAAGACAGGGACTGTAGGTTTGTTCTTATGTAGAATGTGTTTGTAATTTTGAACAGGTACATTGTTGAAGTGTAGCTCCAGCCCAAAAATCTATTTTTAAACTTTTTGGAAAACATAGGTAAGGGTTATCACCCCTGTAACATTTGTTTTGCTGTCTGTGCCCCTGTTCAGAACATTTCACCTCACTTTCCGTCCCAATGACAACTGTTTTTGAAATGTGGTGTTTTTCTTGAAACAAGGATTGCTGATAAAGCATCAGTACAGAGGAGACACCTTTCTCCCATATTTATTCTTACAGGAGAGAATTTTCCTTCCTAGTGGTAGAATTCCTCTCACTTCCTGTTGTCTTCTTGCGTTTGCAAGTAGGAGTCGTTTGTAAGTTGGATGTTTGAAAGTAGGGACCTGCCGTATATACTCTGCAGACATAGGCCCCTTAGTTGTTGGTGTTGGCACAACACTGTAAGCACTCACAGTTACTCTTGGTTGGTGCTGGAACGCCCTGCTGTCAACTATTATATCAGGAATTTTAATTACATATAATTGTTGAACAGTGGTAGTAAAAATTGGGCCTTTGATGGTGGTGCTGGTGCCACAACACTGTAAGCCCTGACAGTTACTCTTGGTGGGTGCAGCAATGGGCCCTGCTGTGAATTATTAGATCAAGAATTGTAATTGCATGCCCCTGTTGAACAGGGGCTGAAAAATTGGGCCTTAGGCACTGGTGGCACAACACTACAACCCCTCACAGATACTGTACTTGGAGCACAGCAATGAGCCCTGTTGCAAAGTATTGCTTCAAAAATTGTAATGACACGCCCCTGTTAAACAGGGGCTGAAAAATTGGGCCTTAGGCACTGGTGGCACAACACTACAACCCCTCACAGATACTGTACTTGGAGCACATCAATGAGCCCTGTTGCAAAGTATTGCTTCAAAAATTGTAATGACACGCCCCTTTTAAACAGGGGCTGAAAAATTGGGCCTTAGGCACTGGTGCCACAACACTCCAACCCCTCACAGATACTGTACTTGGAGCACAGCAATGAGCCCTATGGCAAATTATTGCTAAAAAAATTGTAATTACACGCCCCTGTAAAACAGGGGCTGAAAAATTGGGCCTTAGCCACTGGTGGCGGCACCCATAAACAAAAATGATCTTCCAAGCTATCATCATCAATCGTATCATTGAGGACTCGGAGGAGGAGGATAGCCAGTCAACATAACAGCACAGGCACTCAGCATCAGCATCAGTCTTGAAGGGATGTGACATGTTAAAATCAATTAGTCTGTTATATCAGCATCAGGTGTGTGGTAGCTGGTGGTGATCCAAGACTGGTTCATCTTGATGAAAGTCAGTCGATCAACCGAGTCGGTGGACAGGCGCACCCTGTGATCCGTGACAAATCCTCCAGCAGCACTGAATGTGCGTTCCGAAAGAACGCTGGATGCAGGACAGGCCAGTAGCTCAATTGCATACTGTGCAAGCTCTGGCCAGTGATCCATCCTCAAGACCCAGTAAGCCAGAGGATTTTCGGTGGGGAAGGTGTCCAAGTCTGACCTTGCCCCTAGATATTCCTGCACCATGTTTATCAGACGCTGGCGATGGTTGCTGGAACCGATCATACTTTGGGGCTGCGGACTAAAGAATTGTCTGAACGCATCGGTCAGACGGCCACCTTCCCCACCGCTCCTTCTTTGACTGGCCGAAGCCTCAGCAACTCGTTGTCCAGGACCAGGAGTTTGTAACCTCCCAGTCTCTGGGAACGCGTTGCACAGACCTTTCTGCAAGGCCTCCCGGAGTTGTCTCATCCTCTGCTCCCTCTGCGACGGTAACATAAGGTCCGCAACCTTACCCTTGTACCGTGGATCAAGGAGAGTGGCCAGCCAGTAATGGTCCCTCTCCTTGATCCGAAGAATACGAGGATCCTTCCGCAGACTTTGCAGGATCAGGGAGGCCATGCAGCGTAGGTTTGCTGAGGCATTCGCTCCGGAGTCCTCTGGGTCACTAAGGACGACATGATCCGCAGCCACCTCCTCCCAGCCACGTACAAGTCCACTGGTTTCTTGGGACTGTAAATCATCCCTAAAAGACTGCTGCTGATGATGCTGAGTGCCAGCCTCCACCTCCATGCTGACACAATCCTCCTCCTCCTCCTCCTCCTCCTCTTCCTGTGCGATGGGTGGGACAGAAGGAACACTGTCTGGGTAAAGGGGGCCTTGAGAGGCAAGGAAGTCCTCCTCTTCCTGCCTCTGTTCTGCCTCAAGTGCCCTGTCCATTATTCCACGCAGCGTGTGCTCCAACAGGTGGACAAGAGGTACAGTGTCACTGATGCATGCACTGTCACTGCTCACCATCCTCGTGGCCTCCTCAAATGGTGCCAGGACAGTGCATGCATCCCTGATCATGCCCCACTGGCGTGGAGAAAAAAAAACAAGCTCCCCTGACCCTGTCCTGGTGCCGTAGTCGCACAGGTACTCATTGATGGCCCTCTGCTGCGTGTGCAGCCGCTGCAGCATGGCCAACGTTGAGTTCCACCTGGTGGGCATGTCACATATAAGGCGGTTCTTGGGCAGGTTCAACTCCTTTTGCAGCTCAGCCAGGCGAGCACTGGCATTATAAGATCTGCGGAAATGCACACAGACTTTCCTGGCCTGCCTCAGGACATCCTGTAAGCCCGGGTACCTGCCCAAGAACCGCTGCACCACCAGGTTAAGGACGTGAGCCACACAGGGCACATGGGTCAGTTGTCCCTGTCGGAGGGCGGAGAGGAGGTTGGTGCCATTGTCGCAAACCACCATTCCTGGCTTAAGCTGGCGTGGCGTCAACCACCTCTCGGCCTGGCCCTGCAGAGCAGACAGGACCTCTGCCCCAGTGTGGCTTCTGTCCCCCAAACACACCAGCGCAAGCACGGCATGGCATCTTTTTGCCTGCGTACTTGCGTAGCCCCGTGAACGGCTACGGAGCACCGCTGGTTTCATAGGACAAACCAAAGGAAGAGGCCATGGAGGAAGAAGAAGAGGAGGGGGTGGAGGAGAGAGGTGTGTCACAACCAGTAGTAGCATTTTGGAGGCGTGGCGGTGGAACAACCTCCAACACTACTGCACCTTGTCCTGCATCCTTCCCAGCTGCCAAAAGAGTGACCCAATGGGCCGTGAAAGAAAGGTAACGTCCCTGTCCATGCCTGCTGGACCATGAGTCAGCGGTAATATGCACCTTACCGCTGACCGCCCTGTCCAGCGAGGCCAAGACATTGCCTTCCACATGCCGGTAGAGAGCCGGAATAGCCTTCCGTGAGAAAAAGTGGCGTTTGGGAACCTGCCACTGAGGAACCGCACATTGCACAAACTCACGGAAGGGGGCCGAGTCTACCAACTGAAAAGGCAGCAGTTGAAGCGCTAGCAATTTAGCCAAGCTAGCATTCAACCGCTGGGCATGTGGATGGCTGGGAGTGAACTTCTTTCGACGGTCCAGCAGCTGGGGCAGGGAAATTTGCCTGCTAGAATCGGACGTCGGTGTACTGCTAGCAGAGTGGCCGCAAGTACTTGGCTGTGACACACCTAATTCTACACCTTCATTCCTCTCAGTGCATGTTTCAGAGAGGACTGAAGTTATAGTGGGGTTGGAGATCCCAGCTGATGCGGTGCAAGGAGAGGTCCGCTTTGTTCTTTGGTGTGGGTCTTTGAGGTAGGCTTGCCAACGAGCTGCATGGCAGGTCAACATATGTCTGGTCAGGCATGTGGTACCCAAGCGGCTGATGTTTTGGCCACGCGATATACGCTTGAGACATATGTTGCAAACAGCAGCTGTGCGATCTGATGCACTAGCCTCAAAAAAGGCCCACACCAAGGAACTTTTTGAATGACGGGCAGAGGCAGCGCCCTGCACAGGCGGAGCTCTGCGGTGTGATTCCGTCAGTGTACTGCCCTTACGCTGGCCACCAAAGGGCATCCTGCCTCGTTGGAGATGTGCCTCCTCCTCATCCTCCTCCTCCTCCTCTCTCCTATTAGGCACCCACGTGGAGTCAGTGACCTCCTCATCCCCTCCCTCCTCATCACTGGAGCCAATCTGGCAGTATGCTGCAGCTGCTGGAACATGACTGCCAGATTGGTGTCCTTCTTGAGCATCCCCTCTGTCTGCTCTCACGCTACTGCCTTCCTCTAGCTGGGTTTCATCATCAGACCCTTCGAAACGCTGGGCATCCTCCTGGAGCATGTACCCAACACTGTGCTCAAACAGTTCGGGGGACTCCTCAGGAGGAGGACATGGTGGGTCTAGGGAAGGAGTGACTGATGATGAGTCTGACATTGATACCAGGGAAGAGGACGCTTTGGCAGCTGCTTTGCCAGTACCCTGAGCCTGGGTGAGAGAGGATGAGGAGGAGGAGGAGGGCTTGGTCATCCACTCTACCAAGTCTTCGGCATGATGTGGCTCAACATGTCCAGCTGCCGAAAAGAAGGACAAGCGTGTCCCATGGCCATGTGCTGATGACAATGCACCGCGTCCACGACCAGCACTGTTGCCCCCAGACACAGAGCCTGCTTGCCCTCTTTTATTGCCTCCTGACTGTCTGCCTCTCCTTGTTTGCCTTCCAGACATTCTAATAGATGGCCTGCAGGGAGATGGGAAAAAAGCAATAAGGGCTACCTTCAGGTGTCCTTCTCTGTCCCTTTACTTAAGGATTTCTAAATATGGTTGAGGATGATTGCTTTTGCACAGAATAGCACAACGACAATTTCCCTGACTGTCCAAAAAACAAGGATTTCAAAGATGGTTGATGAGGAATGCTTTAGCACACTATAGCACAAGGAGAATTCCCCTCACTTTCCTTCTTTGTCCCTAGAAACAAGGACTCGCACAGTGAAAGAAACTGACACTCTCCCTACCTAGAGTTTTCTGTCCCTAGAATTTTTTTTTTTTAAAGCACACTATAGCACAAGGAGAATTCCCCTCACTTTCCTTCTTTTTTCCTAGAAACAAGGACTCGCACAGTGAAAGAAACTGACACTCTCCCTACCTAGAGTTTTCTGTCCCTAGAAAATTTTTTTTTTAAAGCACACTATAGCACAAGGAGAATTCCCCTCACTTTCCTTCTTTTTTCCTAGAAACAAGGACTCGCACAGTGAAAGAAACTGACACTCTCCCTACCTAGAGTTTTCTGTCCCTAGAATTTTTTTTTTTTTAAAGCACACTATAGCACAAGGAGAATTCCCCTCACTTTCCTTCTTTTTTCCTAGAAACAAGGACTCGCACAGTGAAAGAAACTGACACTCTCCCTACCTAGAGTTTTCTGTCCCTAGAAATTTTTTTCTTTTAAAGCACACTATAGCACAAGGAGAATTCCCCTCACTTTCCTTCTTTTTTCCTAGAAACAAGGACTCGCACAGTGAAAGAAACTGACACTCTCCCTACCTAGAGTTTTCTGTCCCTAGAAATTTTTTTTTTTTAAAGCACACTATAGCACAAGGAGAATTCCCCTCACTTTCCTTCTTTTTTCCTAGAAACAAGGACTCGCACAGTGAAAGAAACTGACACTCTCCCTACCTAGAGTTTTCTGTCCCTAGAAATTTTTTTTTTTTAAAGCACACTATAGCACAAGGAGAATTCCCCTCACTTTCCTTCTTTTTTCCTAGAAACAAGGACTCGCACAGTGAAAGAAACTGACACTCTCCCTACCTAGAGTTTTCTGTCCCTAGAATTTTTTTTTTTTAAAAGCACACTATAGCACAAGGAGAATTCCCCTCACTTTCCTTCTTTTTTCCTAGAAACAAGGACTCGCACAGTGAAAGAAACTGACACTCTCCCTACCTAGAGTTTTCTGTCCCTAGAAAAAATGTTTTTTTAAAGCACACTATAGCACAAGGAGAATTCCCCTCACTTTCCTTCTTTGTCCCTAGAAACAAGGACTCGCACAGTGAAAGAAACTGACACTCTCCCTACCTAGAGTTTTCTTTCCCTAGAAAAAATTTTTTTTTAAAGCACACTATAGCACAAGGAGAATTCCCCTCACTTTCCTTCTTTGTCCCTAGAAACAAGGACTCGCACAGTGAAAGAAACTGACACTCTCCCTACCTAGAGTTTTCTGTCCCTAGAATTTTTTTTTTTTTAAAGCACACTATAGCACAAGGAGAATTCCCCTCACTTTCCTTCTTTGTCCCTAGAAACAAGGACTCGCACAGTGAAAGAAACTGACACTCTCCCTACCTAGAGTTTTCTGTCCCTAGAAATTTTTTTTTTTAAAGCACACTATAGCACAAGGAGAATTCCCCTCACTTTCCTTCTTTTTTCCTAGAAACAAGGACTCGCACAGTGAAAGAAACTGACACTCTCCCTACCTAGAGTTTTCTGTCCCTAGAAATTTTTTTTTTTTAAAGCACACTATAGCACAAGGAGAATTCCCCTCACTTTCCTTCTTTTTTCCTAGAAACAAGGACTCGCACAGTGAAAGAAACTGACACTCTCCCTACCTAGAGTTTTCTGTCCCTAGAAAAAATGTTTTTTTAAAGCACACTATAGCACAAGGAGAATTCCCCTCACTTTCCTTCTTTTTTCCTAGAAACAAGGACTCGCACAGTGAAAGAAACTGACACTCTCCCTACCTAGAGTTTTCTGTCCCTAGAAAAAAAATATTTTTAAAGCACACTATAGCACAAGGAGAATTCCCCTCACTTTCCTTCTTTGTCCCTAGAAACAAGGACTCGCACAGTGAAAGAAACTGACACTCTCCCTACCTAGAGTTTTCTGTCCCTAGAAAAAATGTTTTTTTAAAGCACACTATAGCACAAGGAGAATTCCCCTCACTTTCCTTCTTTGTCCCTAGAAACAAGGACTCGCACAGTGAAAGAAACTGACACTCTCCCTACCTAAAGTTTTCTGTCCCTAGAAATTTTTTTTTTTTAAAGCACACTATAGCACAAGGAGAATTCCCCTCACTTTCCTTCTTTTTTCCTAGAAACAAGGACTCGCACAGTGAAAGAAACTGACACTCTCCCTACCTAGAGTTTTCTGTCCCTAGAAATTTTTTTTTTTTAAAGCACACTATAGCACAAGGAGAATTCCCCTCACTTTCCTTCTTTTTTCCTAGAAACAAGGACTCGCACAGTGAAAGAAACTGACACTCTCCCTACCTAGAGTTTTCTGTCCCTAGAAATTTTTTTTTTTTTAAAGCACACTATAGCACAAGGAGAATTCCCCTCACTTTCCTTCTTTTTTCCTAAAAAACAAGGACTCGCACAGTGAAAGAAACTGACACTCTCCCTACCTAGAGTTTTCTGTCCCTAGAATTTTTTTTTTTTTAAAGCACACTATAGCACAAGGAGAATTCCCCTCACTTTCCTTCTTTTTTCCTAGAAACAAGGACTCGCACAGTGAAAGAAACTGACACTCTCCCTACCTAGAGTTTTCTGTCCCTAGAAATTTTTTTTTTTTAAAGCACACTATAGCACAAGGAGAATTCCCCTCACTTTCCTTCTTTTTTCCTAGAAACAAGGACTCGCACAGTGAAAGAAACTGACACTCTCCCTACCTAGAGTTTTCTGTCCCTAGAATTTTTTTTTTTTTAAAGCACACTATAGCACAAGGAGAATTCCCCTCACTTTCCTTCTTTTTTCCTAGAAACAAGGACTCGCACAGTGAAAGAAACTGACACTCTCCCTACCTAGAGTTTTCTGTCCCTAGAAAAAATGTTTTTTTAAAGCACACTATAGCACAAGGAGAATTCCCCTCACTTTCCTTCTTTGTCCCTAGAAATAAGGACTCGCACAGTGAAAGAAACTGACACTCTCCCTACCTAGAGTTTTCTGTCCCTAGAAAAAATTTTTTTTAAAGCACACTATAGCACAAGGAGAATTCCCCTCACTTTCCTTCTTTGTCCCTAGAAACAAGGACTCGCACAGTGAAAGAAACTGACACTCTCCCTACCTAGAGTTTTCTGTCCCTAGAAATGTTTTTTTTTTTAAAGCACACTATAGCACAAGGAGAATTCCCCTCACTTTCCTTCTTTGTCCCTAGAAACAAGGACTCGCACAGTGAAAGAAACTGACACTCTCCCTACCTAGAGTTTTCTGTCCCTAGAATTTTTTTTTTTTTAAAGCACACTATAGCACAAGGAGAATTCCCCTCACTTTCCTTATTTTTTCCTAGAAACAAGGACTCGCACAGTGAAAGAAACTGACACTCTCCCTACCTAGAGTTTTCTGTCCCTAGAAATTTTTTTTTTTAAAGCACACTATAGCACAAGGAGAATTCCCCTCACTTTCCTTCTTTTTTCCTAGAAACAAGGACTTGCACAGTGAAAGAAACTGACACTCTCCCTACCTAGAGTTTTCTGTCCCTAGAAAAAATGTTTTTTTAAAGCATACTATAGCACAAGGAGAATTCCCCTCACTTTCCTTCTTTGTCCCTAGAAACAAGGACTCGCACAGTGAAAGAAACTGACAATCTCCCTACCTAGAGTTTTCTGTCCCTAGAAAAAATGTTTTTTTAAAGCACACTATAGCACAAGGAGAATTCCCCTCACTTTCCTTCTTTTTTCCTAGAAACAAGGACTCGCACAGTGAAAGAAACTGACACTCTCCCTACCTAGAGTTTTCTGTCCCTAGAAAAAATGTTTTTTTAAAGCACACTATAGCACAAGGAGAATTCCCCTCACTTTCCTTCTTTGTCCCTAGAAACAAGGACTCGCACAGTAAAACACACTGACACTCTCCCTACCTATCCTTCTCTTTCCCTAAACTAAAGGAATCCAGGTTAAGCAAGAAAGAAATAAATGTCACTGTCCCTGCCTATGCTTGTCTTTCCCTGCTCCGGAACACACTACACTAGGCCGCCGTGCTGGCGGCCTTTTATAGTGTGGGGCGTGTACTAAACACCCTCAGCAATAATTGGCCACAGGCATCCTGCCTGTGGCCAATCATTGCTCTCCTCGCTGCCGGCGCTGTGATTGGCCAAGCATGCGGGGTCACAGTGCATGCTTGGCCAATCACAGCGCCTGGATGACACTGCGATGGCGTAGTGCATTGTGGGCCGTTCGCGTCACTCGAATTTGGCGCGAACGGCCCAAATCGTTCGATCTTCGTCGAACGATCGAACAGCCGATGTTCGAGTCGAACGTATGTTCGACTCGAACACGAAGCTCATCCCTACGCTTGAGACATATGTTGCAAACAGCAGCTGTGCGATCTGATGCACTCGCCTCAAAAAAGGCCCACACCAAAGAACTTTTTGAATGACGGGCAGAGGCAGCGCCCTGCACAGGCGGAGCTCTGTGGTGTGATTCCGTCGGTGTGCTGCCCATACGCTGGCCACCCAAGGGCATCCTGCCTCGTTGGAGATGTGCCTCCTCCTCATCCTCCTCCTCCTCCTCTCTCCTATTAGGCACCCACGTGGAGTCAGTGACCTCATCATCCCCTCCCTCCTCATCACTGGAGCCAATCTGGCAGTATGCTGCAGCTGCTGGAACATGACTGCCAGATTGGTGTCCTTCTTGAGCATCCCCTCTCTCTGCTCTCACGCTACTGCCTTCCTCTAGCTGGGTATCATCATCAGACCCTTCAAAACGCTGGGCATCCTCCTGGAGCATGTACCCAACACTGTGCTCAAACAGTTCGGGGGACTCCTCAGGAGGACATGGTTGGTCTAGGGAAGGAGTGACTGATGATGACATTGATACCAGGGAAGAGGACGCTTTGGCAGCTGCTTTGCCATTACCATGAACCTGGGTGAGAGAGGATGAGGAGGATGAGGAGGGCTTGGTCATCCACTCTACCAAGTCTTCGGCATGATGTGGCTCAACACGTCCAGCTGCTGAAAAGGACAAGCGTGTCCCATGGCCACGTGCTGATGGCGATGCACCGCGTCCACGACCAGCACTGTTGTCTCTAGACACAGAGCCTGCTTGCCCTCTTTTTTTCTCTCCTGACTGTCTGCCTCTCCTTGTTTGCCTTCCAGACATTCTAATGGCCTGCAGGGAAACGGGAAAAGCAGCAATACAGGCTAAGTTAAGGTGTAATATAGTCAGGAGGCACACTCAGCCCGCTGTAAGTGCCGCAAAATCCTGTTGGTGTAACACACCAGGAAAAAGCAGCAATACGGGCTAACTTCAGGTGTATAATGTGCAGGAGGCTTAGCAACAATGACACTGACACTGTCCCCTGCCTATCCATCTCTCTCCCTGCACACAAGGTTTATCAAAGTATATGACACTGACACTCTCCCTGCCTATCCTTCTCTCTCCCTGCACACAAGGTTTAGCAAAGTATATGACACTGACACTCTCCCTGCCTATCCTTCTCTCTCCTTGCACACAAGGTTTAGTAAAGAATGTGACACTGACACTGTCCTCTGCCTATCCTTCTCTCTCCCTGCACACAAGGTTTATCAAAGTATATGACACTGACACTCTCCCTGCCTATCCTTCTCTCTCCCTGCACACAAGGTTTAGTAAAGAATGTGACACTGACACTGTCCCCTGCCTATCCTTCTCTCTCCTTGCACACAAGGTTTATCAAAGTATATGACACTGACACTCTCCCTGCCTATCCTTCTCTCTCCCTGCACACAAGGTTTAGTAAAGAATGTGACACTGAAACTGTCCCCTGCCTATCCTTCTCTCTCCCTGCACACAAGGTTTATCAAAGTATATGACACTGAGGCCTCGTACACACGACCGATTTTCTCGGCAAGAACCAGCAAGAAACTTGCTGGCAGAGAGGTCTTGCCGAGTAAATCGGTCGTGTGTACGCTGCTAGCGTGTTTCTCGTCGAGAAAACCGACAAGAAACCTCGACGAGAAAATAGAGAACCTGCTCTCTATTTTCTCGTCGAGATTCTCCTCGGCGTGTTTCTCGACGAGAAAAGTGAGTGTGTGTACACTTACCTGTCCGCCCGGAAGCCCGCGCATGTTCGAAATGAATTTGACGCATGCGCGGTAGCTTCCTAGGCATACGTAGGGTGTACCAAGATGGCGGCGACGGCATCGAATGTGACGAGCGCATGCTCGACGTAGTCGATGACGTCACCGCGTACACTCCTTTCAAAGAACCGCGGGTTCTTTGAAACGAGCGTGTGTACACTCGGCCGGGACAAGTTTCTTGTCCAAGAATCTCGTCGAAAAAAACGACATGTTTTTCTCAACGAGAATCTCGGCCGTGTGTACGAGGCCTGACATTCTCCCTGCCTATCCTTCTCTCTCCCTGCACACAAGGTTTAGCAAAGAATATGACACTGACACTCTCCCTGCCTATCCTTCTCTCTCCCTACACACAAGGTTTAGCTAAGAATATGACACTGACACTCTCCCTGCCTATCCTTCTCTGTCCCTACACACAAGGTTTAGCAAAGAATAGATTTGACAAGATTTGACACTGTCCCTGCCTATCCTTCACTTTCCCTGCCCCGGAACACACTACACAAGGCCGCCGCGCTGGCGGCCTTTTATAGTGTGGGGCGTGTACTAAACCCCCTCAGCTATAATTGGCCACAGGCATCCTGCCTGTGGCCAATCATTGCTCTCCTCGCTGCCGGCGCTGTGATTGGCCAAGCATGCAGGGTCACAGTGCATGCTTGGCCAATCACAGCGCCGGGATTACACTGCGATGGCGCAGTGTATTGTGGGCCGTTCGCGTCACTCGAATTTGGCGCGAATGGCCGAAATCGTTCATTGTTCGCCGAACGCGCGAACAGCCGATGTTCGAGTCGAACCTATGTTCGACTCGAACACCGAGCTCATCCCTATTAACAAGAGTAACTTTTTGCTCACAAAGAAGACCCCTGACGATGAGGAGACGTCCCTTCTCATCTGAGATTACTTTTAGTTCCTTCCATGGGATCTGTTTAGAGATAAGCATTGAAATCCCACTTGATTTAGATGACCGAGAGGCACCGTGATACACCGTCGGGAATCTATCATTTCCTAACCACTTCCATACTGGGCATTTATACACCTTCCTGCCCAGGCCAATTTTCAGCTTTCAGCGCTGTCGCAATTTGAATGACAATTGCGCGGTCATACTACACTGCACCCAAACAAATTTTTTATCATTTTGTTCCCACAAATAGAGTTTCTTTCGGTGGTATTTGAGCGCCTCTGCGATTTTTATTTTTTGCACAACAAATAAAAAAAGAGCAAAAATTTTGAAAAAAAATATGTTTTTCTTTGTTTCTGTTATTTTTTAATGTAAATAAGTATGTTTTCTTCTTCAATGACGGGCACTGATTAGGTGGCACTGATGGGCACCGATAAGGTGGCACTGATGGGCACTAATGATGGGCACTGATAGGCGGCACTGATGGGCACTGATAGGTGGCACTCATAGGTGGCACTGATGGGCACTCATAGGCGGCACTGATGGGTGGCACTGATGGGTACTTATGGGTGGCACTAATAGGTGGCACGGAAGGGCACTGATAGGTGGGCACGGATGGGCACAGGCACGGATGGGCACTGATAGGTGGCACTGATGGACACTGGTGGGTGCCACTGATGAAACTGGTGGGTGACATTGCTGGGCATCACAAAAAAAATTGTACCAAGATGGTGCCAGTCAGTGCCCATTTGTGGGCACTGATTGGCATAAGTTAGGCATATAATTATACATGTGGATGGCCATAGGGGGCTTACCTGGCCATCCACATATTAGGTGCATCCCTGGTGGTCCTGGGCGGCATCCTGGTGGTCCAGTGTGGGCATCCGAGGGGGGGCTGCACTGATAAACAATCAGCGCGAACCCCCCCCCCCCCCCCCTGTCAGGAGAGCCGTCGATCGGCTCTCCTCTACTCACGTCTGTCAGACACGAGTGAGGAAGAGCTGATCAACGGCTCTTCCTGTTTACATCGTGATCAGCCGTGATCGGACACGGCTGATCACGTAGTAAAAAGCCTCCGCCGGAGGCTCTTTACCGAGATCAGTGTAGCGGTGTGTCAGATTGACACACCGCTCCACCGATTACCGCGATGCGCGCCCCCCCGGGCGGTGGCGGCTGTTATCCTGCAGGACGTCATATGACGCCCAGTCAGGATAACACAACCACTTCCCGGACGTCAATCTCCTATTGACCGGGCGGGAAGTGGTTAATCTAGGAATTTTATCTTTTCTGAAATGTGTCTCCTGGAGAAAAATGATATGAGATTTAAATCTCCATAATACTTCTAGTAACCTAGTTCGTTTCTCTGGGCTATTTAAAGCGGTAGTAAACCCTCCGGTCCTATCCTAACTATTTACATATTATTAAAGACATTTTAGTTCTACATCGATTGATCGCTATATAATAAATCACATTACTTGTCTTACCGTATTAATCGTTTATTTTGTGAAGTGTCATTTCTGTAGTAAGCCCGCGCCATCTCTGTTGTGGTCTTCCGCGTCTTATACAGCGATAATTTCCGCCCACAGTTCCTGTTTCAGAAATCCCGTGCGTGCGCACTGTGGTCACAATATTCAAGCCTCTTCTTCGTTTTCCGGTTACTATGGAAAGGAAGAAAAGCTCTTCACAGCTCACACCAGGAAGCCACTCGCGCGCCTTCTGTCTCTTGTACTGTGTGACGTTTAGGTCACATGATGACCATCATGTGACCTGGTGAGAAATGTGTCCGAAGCATCGAGGGATGTCAGGGGCTGACATCTACATGAGGAAATGACGCAGCCCAGACATAAACATAACATTTTTCGGATTGAACGGGGATCCGGTGAATGCACGGTAGACGTCGGCACTCGAGAATGCAGTGATAACTTTAGAACTATACAGGTAAAAAAAAGACTATTTGCAAACGATTTACAATAAGGACACGGACTAATAAATGTAAAAATAAATTTTTGAGTATACAATCGCTTTAAACCTTTTACATTATATGATGTCAAGGTTACCCTAGTCATCTTATCCCCTCAGAGAAGAGATAAATCAAGAGGGGGGGGGAAATAAGTGTAGCGGGTGGTTACATTTAGGGGGAAGCATCTGAGTGGTAACTAGGCTCAGATGTACCAATTGTTAGGTCTCAAGGACCATTTCTATCCCTGGGAGATAGTACTGGTGGTTAAGTTCACTGGGGCCTATAGGTGGCGCTGTTGCCGTGGGTCTGGGTTGAACTGCAGTACGAGGTTGTGTCCTTTTTTGTCCCCTCTCGGCAGCAGTACGGCGGGGTGGGGAACCTGCTGTGCCTGTCGGGAGAGGATATAAAAGGGGGCGGCCATCTTCCAGGGGGGTCGTCGGTTCCGCACTCAGGCACCTTAAGCCTGGGTGCGGGTGTGTCGCCTCCGGGTGCCCTAGGCCCAGATGCCTGTCTGGTGGTCTCTGGGTGCTCTAGGCCCAGAGACGGAGCTGCTGTTCCATCTCAGACACCTTCAGTCTGGGGTGAGGTACTTCGAGAGAGGCCCGGGGCCCAGTACCTTCGACTGGGTCCCACAAGGGATCCAGGGATCCTAGGGTGCCCCCCTGAAGTGGGTACTCACATCCTCTAGTGTGTAGAGGTGTGAGCTATAACCAATTACCTTCGGGCCTGTGCCCCTCTCCAGAACCAAAACTTCCTGTTGTGTTACACTATGTGATTATTCTTGCGCTGTGTCTTTAAGATCTGTCCCCTTCTTTCTAGCTGAACTCTCTCTCTCACCGTAGTTCTTTATATATCTCCTCCACTTCCTGATTCTGGTCATTACTCCTGTATATCTTCCATGCTAAACATCTTACATGTGGCTTACAACTGCAACGTTTTTCTACCTATGGATATCCATCATTAAACGGAACATTCAAAAGGATTCATCGTCTGTCGTCCTAACTGTGAGTTTATTCATTGAGTTAAGCTGCCTGTATCGATGCAAGGGATGAATATCAAACCAGCTTGAGTAAGGCCTACTTCAACCTGGAGATGAACTTTATCGCTTTGTAGTTGAGACAGAACAGTAGAAAAACTGAGTTTCACAGCCTAATTACAAGATTTCTGCATGTCAGTACTGAAACAGACAAGATTTACTGCCCTCATAGCAAGACAGAAGGGACAGAGCAGCACATGGCAGCCTTATAGCCTGAGACAATCTGCACAGTGTCATATTTCAGGACACAGATCCTGCCTGCTTTCACAGTCAGTCTGCTATCATGAGTGACCAAGCTTCTGCATGTGAACTCACATCTACCTCCCCACAAGTTCCTGAAGAAACTGAGTTACCCAAACACTCAGTTAAACCCACTTGGAAAGTAATGGAGAATTATGAAGCTTCAAGGACTGAATTGTCAAATAGCTTGGAATTAGTCTGGGAGAAAATCCTTGCTGAAGCCAATACAGTGTCTGTTGAACGTGAACCACTGACACTAGAGGGCGCCATTAAACAACTTTCTGCCTCATATGAGCTTTATCAGCTTACCAGCATCAAATTCACTAATGTCTTACAAAACATGAAGTCAGAAAATGCGATGATGCAATTAAAGCGCGTCAATGCTCTCAATATTGAAAGAGACAGTTTTATCCAGCAAACCAGATTAAAGGCAGAAGCAAAAATAAAGCTGTTACAGGACACTGCATCTCACAGATCTGTTTCCACCAGACGTTCTAAAAACTCGTCAAGATCCCATAGTTCAAGATACTCAACACTCAGTGAGCGACTTATTAATGCCCGGGCTGAAGTGGAAGCCAGCAAAGTGCAGGTGGCATATGCAGAAAAAAGAGCAGAGTCAGAAGCGCAGTCAGCACGTCAAAGGGCAGAGTCAGAAGCGCAGTCAGCACGTCAAAGGGCAGAGTTGGAAGCGCAGTCAGCACGTCAAAGGGCAGAGTTGGAAGCGCAGTCAGCACGACAAAGAGCAACAATGGAAACCTTAAATGAACAGTGTAAACATGACGCAGCTATGGCAAAGCTAAGGGTCCTACAGCAAGCTATCAGTGCAGACGAAGGTGCAAGTGAGAAAGACAGCATTAACCTAAACATAGCAGATATGGAAGACCCCCTCAAACGCACTAAAGACTATGTCCTAAGCCACTGCAGTGCACACTCCATTGTCTCCAATGCTCCCGACTACATAGAGACTCCTTCACAGCTTCAAATTAAAGAGGTTCCAGCAACTTCCTGCACTCAAAATCACTCCACTGCATTTCCTACCTGCCTACCTTGCCTGCCTTCATACGTCACAGAGCATCAGCGCAAGCTTCAGGCAAGTCATCAATCTCCAGTCATCGGTACAGCCTTGAATCAACGTACCATTGGAACAACTGACTTCAAGCAAGCAACTCACCTGGATGCATCTGCTGCACCATATTTCCCTGTGTCCTTTAACAACAATGTCAAAGATAACGCAATCAGCACCATACAGCCAACAGCATCTCACATAAAGGCGGAGACAACTGAGACAGAAGAGTTTGTGAGGTACATGCTTCGCAGAGAGCTCACAAAGACTGATCTTACTAGTTTTGATGACCAACCTGAGAACTACAGAAGTTGGAAATGTGCCTTCAGAACTACAATCAGCAATATTGGCATTACAGCTGATCAAGAATTGAATCTGCTGATCAAATGGCTTGGTCCTCTATCTGCTGCACGTGTTAAGCCATTAAGATCGGTTTTCATGGACAATCCTACTGCAGGCCTCACAGCTGCATGGGAGCGACTAGAGCAAAGTTATGGCAGTCCAGAAGCTATAGAAAATGCTTTGTTCATGCGTCTGGAAACTTTCCTAAAGATATCCGGTAAGGACAACAAGGAGTTCCAGAGACTGAGTGACCTTCTCCTTGAGCTTCAGCTAGCCAAGACAGACCCAAAACTACCTGGACTCAGTTACCTTGACACTCCAAGAGGGGTAAACCCAATTGTCTCCAAGCTCCCGTATGGTTTGCAAGAGAAATGGACTGCACTAGGGTCATCATACAAAAGAGAGAACAAGGTTTCCTTCCCTCCATTCTCTTTCTTCTGTGAATTCATCAGGGAAATTGCAGAGACCAAGAACGATCCAAGTTTTTCCTACGGTGAGTACAGCCTCTTCTCACCCTTTCCTAAGAGTACCAGTCTTCAGGGCAACTATAGAAACCATAGAGGCCCAGTGTCCGTGAAAAAGACTGACATCCTTCCCACTCCTACCACAGTTCTGGCCACGAACAAACAGAGTAGGAAGATTGAAAACCCTAACAGAGAGTGTCCCATACACAAGAAGCCACACCCCCTCAATAAATGTATCGGCTTTAGGAAAAAGCCTCTGGAAGAGCGCAAGGAGCTTTTAAAGACATTTAGGGTATGTTTCAGGTGCTGTGCTTCTACAGAACATTTTGCAAGGGACTGTAATGTGTCCATCGAGTGCATAGAGTGTGGCTCTGAAGAACATGTGCAAGCCCTCCACCCTCTTGAGCCCAGCTCTGCACAACCTGCCAACACTCCTCCCAGGTTAACGCATGGCGGGGAGAATACAGACCAAGTGCCTAATTCTACCATCATTTCTTCATCCTGCACTGAAGTTTGTGGAGAAGACCGCTGTGGTAAGTCCTGTGCTAAGATATGCTTGGTGAACATATACCACAAGGATCAACCAGAAAAGTCTCTAAAGGCATATGCTATCTTAGACGATCAGAGCAATCGATCTCTTGCAAAATCGGAATTGTTCAATCTATTTGAAATAAAAGGCGAAGCTCATCCTTACACCTTGGGTACCTGTAGTGGAACTATAGAGGTTTCTGGAAGAAGGGCTCATGGACTCATGGTATCTTCTCTCAAAGGTAACTTGCAATTACCCTTACCTACACTTGTTGAGTGCAATCAGATACCTGCTAACAGGGAAGAAATCCCTACTCCAGCTGCTGCTTTCCATCACCCTCACCTCAAGGTAATAGCAAATGAGATACCGCCGCTTGACAAAGATGCTCAGATCCTTCTTCTGTTAGGAAGAGACATTCTAAGAGTTCACAAGGTACACAGACAAGTCAGTGGACCCCCAGATGCCCCATTTGCCCAGCGCACGGATCTAGGGTGGGTCATCATAGGCAATGTCTGCATAGGCAAAATGAAAAGACCTACCAACATTTTGTCATTCAAGACAAATGTTCTGCCAAATGGCCGAAACACTTACTTTGAGCCATGCCCACATCACTACTGGGTGAAAGAGAAGATAGCCAGGCACGAATGGCAACATGGTATCTCAGGTGACACAAGCCCTTTCTCCTGCCATGATGGCGACTTCGGCTCTACAGTGTTTAATGCAACCAGTGAAGATGACATACTGGCTCCTTCAATGAAAGACAAAGAATTCATCAAGGTAATGGACAATGAGTTCTTTCAAGATGACTCCAATAACTGGGTAGCACCCCTACCCTTTCGTCTCCCAAGAGAGAGATTGCCCAACAACTTACAGCAGGCCATCAGTAGATTCTCCTCCTTAAAGCGAAACTTGAGCAGGAAACCAGAGATGCAAAAGCACTTTGTGGACTTTATGCAAAATGTATTTGACAGAGATCATGCAGAGCCTGCTCCCCCACTAAAGGAGGGAGAAGAATGCTGGTACCTTCCATCCTTTGGCGTGTATCACCCACGCAAACCAGACCAAATCAGAGTTGTCTTTGATTCCAGTGCTCAGCACGAAGGTGTTTCTCTTAACAACATGCTCCTTACTGGACCCAACTTGAACAACAGTCTAATAGGAGTCTTGATTTGTTTCAGACAAGAGCCTGTAGCAGTAATGGCCGACATTCAACAGATGTTTCACTGCTTCATCGTCAGAGAAGACAACAGGAACTACCTCAGGTTTCTATGGCACAAGGACAATGACCTCAACAAGAAAGTTATAGATTATCGCATGAAGGTACATGTCTTCGGTAACAGTCCTTCCCCAGCAGTGGCAACTTATGGGCTAAGGAAAACAGCTCAGACTGGAGAAGTTGAATATGGATCTGATGCCCGTCAATTTGTTGAAAGAAACTTCTACATTGACGACGCACTTAAGTCCTTTCCAACTGCTAAAGAAGCAATTGATCTTCTCACCAGAACAAAGGAGATGCTGTCTGTAGCAAACCTTAGACTGCACAAGATTATATCCAACAGCCAGGAACTTATGAATGCCTTTCACTCTGAGGACTATGCCACTAGTCTAAAAAACCTTGACTTAGGTACAGATGTGCCTCCTGTACAGCAAAGTCTGGGTTTGTTGTGGAACATCAAGCAAGACAAATTCACCTTCCAAGTGTCAACTTGTGACAAACCCTTCACTAAGAGAGGAGTCCTGTCCGTGGTGAATAGCATCTATGACCCACTGGGTTTCCTTGCTCCAGTTACCATTCAAGGTAAGATTTTACTAAGACAGTTGTCTACTGAGAACATAGACTGGGATACTCCCTTGCCTAGTGAGAATCAACACAAGTGGGAAAGGTGGAGATATTCTTTAAAGTCACTAGAAAAACTTCAGATTCCCCGTTGCTATGTTCCGGGTTCCACTTCAACTGCTAACCGGAGAGAGATTCATATTTTCTCTGATGCATCAGTTGAAGCTATTGCTGCAGTAGCCTATTTGAAGACCTCTGAACTGAATGGAGAATCACACTGTAGTTTTGTCCTAGGCAAGGCAAAACTCACACCCAAGCCTGTACATACCATACCAAGACTTGAACTTTGTGCAGCCGTGCTAGCAGTAGAAATTGCCGAGGTCATACGAAGTGAAATGGACACTACAATTGATTCTTTCACCTTCTATACAGACAGTAAGGTAGTACTTGGTTACATAAACAACCAAACAAAACAATTTTATGTGTACGTCAGCAACAGGGTTGAACGTATCAAGAGATTCTCTCTACCAAGTCAATGGCATCACGTTCCCACTGAACTCAACCCAGCTGACTGTGGGACCAGAGCCGTGTCACCTGCCGCTCTTCAGGACAGCTTATGGCTGTCACCTCCAAGGTTTCTGCGTGAGGACTCTTACTTACTCCCTATTGACACCACCTATGGGCTAGTAAACCCTGAAGATGATAAGAAAATAAGAACTGTGAACACCTCACTCCACACTTCTGTAAGTACAAAACAGAAGCTGTGATCACACCATTACAGGCATCAATGGAAGCAGGTTCAGCATCTAGCCAATGTGTTCTGGCATCGCTGGAAGAAAAAGTATCTTCACCACCTTCAAGGTCGTTACAAATGGCAAGCATCTAAGCCGAATCTTAAGGTTGGAGACCTCATCCATCTAAAAGACAAGGAAGTTTGTCGGAATGAGTGGCCTATGGGTCCTATTACTAAAGTTATGCCCAGCGACGATAACAAAGTCCGGAAGGTAGAAGTCAAGGTAACCAAGGGAGGATCGACACGAACCTTTAGTCGACCAATTACAGAGTTAGTACTCCTTTTGCCAGGTGAGTGACTTGTGCAAGGACTAGCCATGCTGTTGGCACGGCGGGGAGTACATTGCTGCCATCTACAGGTTCTACTCAGAACTTTGGAATTATTTGAAGACATCATACTGTGACTTTATGTTCTTCATCCTGTTGAACTTACGTTTATTATTTGCTTGTTGCATGTTTTTCATTACAGGTTCCAGGACATTCGTCAGTATTGGACTTTTTGAAAATATATATTTTAGTTTGAGGTTATGAAATCTAAAGATTTCAGACGGGGAGTGTTGTGTTACACTATGTGATTATTCTTGCTCTGTGTCTTTAAGATCTGTCCCCTTCTTTCTAGCGGAACTCTCTCTCTCACCGTAGTTCTTTATATATCTCCTCCACTTCCTGATTCTGGTCATTACTCCTGTATATCTTCCATGCTAAACATCTTACATGTGGCTTACAACTGCAACGTTTTTCTACCTATGAATATCCATCATTAAACGGAACATTCGAAAGGATTCATCGTCTGTCGTCCTAACTGTGAGTTTATTCATTGAGTTAAACTGCCTGTATCGATGCAAGGGATGAATATCAAACCAGCTTGTGTAAGGCCTACTTCAACCTGGAGATGAACTTTATCGCTTTGTAGTTGAGACAGAACACTTCCCTTGAGAATGACCTTTAACTCCCAGAAAGCCAAGTTCCACACCATTGAAAGTCCAACAGTTGGGTCGCTGCCACCGACCATGAGAACGTGGACTACCTTCTTAAGATGAGGAAAGAAAAAATTCTGGATGGCCGCACTCTGCAAAGAATGCTGGTTTATTAATAAAATCCACAAATACAGCAAAGGCACTCAAAAGTGAACACTGTGTTCACTTTTGAGTGCCTTTGCTGTATTTGTGGATTTTATTAATAAACCAGCATTCTTTGCAGAGTGCGGCCATCCAGAATTTTTTCTTTCCTCACCTAATTTTGTGCAGAGCCAGCACCTGTGTGTACTTGGAGTGGGGCGGAAGCATTACATGGATTCAGAGGCTTTAGAGCGGTGATCTTTCTTCATTACCTTCTTAAGATGCGGCCCCTGTCAGGGGAGTCATCCATCCGGACGGTCACCAGAGGCCTCCACCGTCACCAGCCAATGCTGCGCTGGATCTCCAGGAAGGTCACCTCTCTGGTCCCCCTCGCCCTAGATTCGGGTGTCCAATACCGGAGGACACCCTAGGAATCCTCCATCCCTTGCGGGACCCAGTCGAAGTTACTGGCCCCAGGCCTCCAGAGAGTACCTCACCCCAGACTAAAGGTGTCTGGGGTAGATTTGCAGCTCCGTCCCCGGGCCGAGGGCGCCCGGAGACCACCAGCAAGCACCCCCAGGCTGAAGGTGCCTGGGCGTGGACCCCGAGCAGAAGATGTCCGCCCCTTTTATCTCCTCTCCCAGCATGCACAGCAGGTTCCCTGCCCCGCTGTACTACTGCTGCGAGAGGACAAAAAGGGTACAGACTTACAATGGTGGTTCAACCCCGGGCGACGGCGACAGCGCCACCTATAGGCCGCAGGGAACTGGACACCACTGATATCCTCCACTGGCAAAAATTGGTCCATGAACCCTAACAACTGCTGCATCTGAGCCATTTATCACTCAGATGACTCCCCTAAATGTAACCACCCGCTACACATCCCCCCCAGTAATTTGACACTGGACCCAAGTGTCTGGAACCAATTCATGCCCTCAAATGTGAGTCCGCATAAATCTGATCCAGAAACAAACCTATTCAAAAAGACAAAAAAAATGGCAATTTAAAAATTGTTTCGCTTGTGCCTGAACCAAGGGGAAAAGGAAGGAGGGAAGGGAAGGAACAACAAACAAACACACACAGGTGTAAACATTCAAAGGCATAACAGCTTAATTTTTTTCCAAAATTTTTTATTTCCCCCCCCCCCCCACATCACTGACTAAGATCTGCCCCATTCTCAGCAGACTTGAATGACGTTCTCCTGCAGAGGGGGAAAAAAAACACATTATCTGACACTGTGTGTAATTTGGAGTGAAAAGGCTCCCCCTAGAGCAGTGGTTCTCAACTCCTGTCCTCAGGACCCACTAACAGGCCAGATTTTAAGTATTACCTTGGTGAGATGCAGACTAGAATACTGCATGATGCATTTCAGTTATCTTGCAAACCTGGCCTGTTGGTGGGCCCTGAGGACTGGAGTTGAGAACCACTGCCCTAGAGGAAACCCTTTCCTTCCAAAAAGTCATGTGGTGTGTGTGTGAAAAAAAAAACCCGGTTGCGCAACACTCCACCTAGTGGCCATGTCGCGATCTGGAACACTTCTCTTGATCAGCAATCTCTTCATCTGTATCTTTGCCCTAACTTAATTAAACCCCAAAGTCCTCATTATCTTTGCGGTGGAGAACAGAGAGAACAAAAAAAACAACTGCTCCCAATTCTCCCAAGGAGTAGCCACCCCTTGCAAAGTAAAGAGACCCTGAGTTCTGGCAAAGGCACTCCGGAGTGTCCAGCAACAACAAAAAAACACAGGAGTCTATTCTCCTATAAGTAGAACCTTGGGTACGGCAGTATTAGGGGTTTCAAGTACCTACCAAAAGTTTCCATATTGTACTCCACACATCATCTCCATCCTTTCGGCAAATAATCACCCTGTCAGCATGAATGTGCCGACCCAGCATCCATTCAGCCTTGCAATCTTTAAACCTTTTGGAGGCCACAGGAGAACATGAGAGGTACCTGCGAGCGTGGGGCACCTTGAGATGTGTCCAAATGAAATCATCATACCATCGCTGCCTGTGTGCCTCCACTTCATACAACTCTCTTGGTAAGTACGGGTACTCCCACCCGTACTCGCTGGCAACCTTCTGGCAAAACAGTCTTTGCAGTCTGGACAAGGGTGGCATTGTGGCACGGTCTCCCCCACCAGGCATGACTATTGACTCCGGGTGCCGAGGTGCCTTGACCACCTCCATACTGGGCATAGGAACCCGCAGCGACACTCGCTTCGCCCTAGCTTCGGGGGCAGGTGACTCCGGATACAGAAGGGCAGGCAGGGGACCAGATTCCTCCTCAGGCGCCGGGGCCTCCACGCGGGGTGCACTATCCCCAGTAGACATGGGTGAGTCCCTTTGCATACGGGACGAGGCCAGGGGCATCTTGTCCCAGCCCTTCCGCTTAAAAAGTTCATCTATGATGCCATCATCTCCGGCATCAGAGACTGATTCAAGGTCGGAGGTGTCACACTCCTCTGCGGGCAGGTAATTCCTTGTGGACGTGGAATTATCCCCTCCCTCGGGCTCCTGTGGCTGTGGATCCCCGACACCTCCGACAAAACACCAAGTCCCGTTCCCCGGCTTATCTCGGCCTTTACTTGAACTGGGATGTCCGGGGCTTTCCCATCCGGATCCATCCGGGCCAGGCGAGGGCAGGGATGTTCCTACATCACGGCCGCTGGAAGCTCTGACGAGACCGACCTTCCTCTTTGGCGGTGGGAGTAGGGAAGCTGTGGTGACCGAAGCAGCATCCTCTGATTTTTCATCCTCCAAACTTTTGATCGCGACTTCCCCGGAAGTCTCTACAGTGCGCGTGGGAATGGCTGTCCAAGCTTTGACTTCCCCCTCACGAGTGGTGGTGCCTGTTAGGCAGTTGAGGTGGAAGGCCCGAGGCCTTTCTATGGATTGCTCCACCTCGAAAATGAACTCTCCGCAGGCCTCGCAGCGCCTGAACGGCTTCAGCTGAACCACCAGTCCCGAACAGCCGGGGCAAATCACACCGAGGGCCTCAACGTCCTTGCATACATATAGGGCGAATCGCCCCCGGGGCTTGAGCCTGATTCCCGTATCAGTAAACCGAAGCAGCAATTGGGGTCATCCTGGTAGTGGTAGGAACTGGAACCCAGGAGGCATTGGTGAACACACTGACCGCTTGCTGCTCCATCGCGCACTGAATAACTGGCGCCAAGTCCCCACGTGCATCCCCACACGTGGCCGGACTCCTCCCCTTTTCCACACCAGTTTGCGGGCTTTCTCCTTGGCACGCCCACGAACTGTGCAGGGAGGGTGTGCCTCGTTGGCCAAAATGGCCGGCCTCCTCGGAACTCCTCTGGGCAGCAAAATTCAAACTTTTGGAGGCCTCGACTCCGTTCCACGAACACAAATCCCGGACCCAGAGCCCCCACGTGTAGCGACCTCACCTCTCACTCCCTCCTTCTCTGTCAATGTCAATGGCTCTCATCTAGGGGACCAGGGAGGAGAGTGTGATGCACCACCAACTCACATCCTCTAGTGTGTAGAGGTGTGAGCTATACCCAATTACCTTCGGGCCTGTGCCCCTGTCCAGAGCCAAAACTTCCTTTGAGAATATCCTTTAACTCCCAGAAAGCCAAGTTCCACACCATTGACAGTCCAAAACGTATTTATTCTTTTAGAGCAATAAATAGTCCTTTTAGAGCAGACTGGTTAGACAACGAACAGACAAGGTGAAGAGGAAGGTCCAGGCACAAACATGAACTTGTTACTCTCCTGTTTCGGTGTGCGCAAACAGGCTTGGTGCACGGTCGCTGCCACCGACCGGGTGAATTGGACTTGAGGTCTCTGCCACCGACCTGGGTTTCAGTTGGGTCGCTGCCACCGACCATGAGAACGTGGACTACCTTCTTGAGATGCGGCCCCTGTCAGGGGAGTCATCCATCCGGACGGTCACCAGAGGCCTCCACCGACACCAGCCAATGCTGCGCTGGATCTCCGGGAAGGTCACCTCTCTGGTCCCCCTCGCCCTAGATTCGGGTGTCCAATACCGGGGGACACCCTAGGAATCCTCCATCCCTTGCGGGACCCATTCGAAGATACTGGGCCCCAGGCCTCCAGAGAGTACCTCACCCCAGACTAAAGGTGTCTGGGGTGGAATCGCAGCTCCGTCCACAGGCCGAGGGCGCCCGGAGACCACCAGCACGCACCCCCAGGCTGAAGGTGCCTGGGCGGTGGACCCCGAGCGGAAGATGTCTGCCCCTTTTATCCCCTCTCCCAGCATGCACAGCAGGTTCCCCGCCCCGCTGTACTACTGCTGCCAGAGGACACAAAGGGTACAGACTTACAATGGTGGTTCAACCCCGGCCTATGGTGACAGCGCCACCTATAGGCCGCAGGGAACTGGACACCACTGATATCCTCCACTGGCATAAATTGGTCCATGAACCCTAACAATTGCTGCATCTGAGCCTGTTATCACTCAGATGCCTCCCCTAAATGTAACCACCCGCTACATATATATATATATATATATATATACAAGCCTGGATATATAATATAATATATATATATATATATATATATATACTAAATACACTGCAGCTAACTGAATAACCTGCCTGCCTGCTCAATCTAAATTACACTCTCTCTCTCTCGGTCCACGCCAACAACAACACACTACACAGGGCCAACGTGCAGGCAGCCTTATATAGTGTGGGGCGTGAACCATAATTGGCCAAAGGCACCCTGCCTTTGGCCAATTATGGCTCTCTTTGCTGACGGCGCTGGGATTGGCCAAAGCATGCGGGTCATGGTGTATGCTTTTGCCAATCATCAGACAGCAATGCACTTCGATCTCGCAGTGCATTATGGGGCGTTCCACGCCGCTCAAATTTGGCGCGAACGCCTCATAATGTTAGTTTTTCTACGAACGGGCGATTAGCCAATGTTCGAGTCAAACTCATGTTCGACCTGAACATAAAGCTCATCCCTATTTGTCAGGAAGGTCGGACTAATGGCCAACTCTGCACCATCTGCACTAGAAGAGGGCTTGTCAGGAAGGTGGGACTCATGGCCAACCCTGCACCCCCCTGCATTAGAAGAAGGTTTGTCAGGAAGGTAGGACTCACTGTGGATAGCAGTGGGTCTCTGATGGGGCAGATGATGTAAGGGGGCACTCTGATGGGGCAACTGATGTAAGGGGGCAACTGATGTAAGGGGGCACTCTGATGGGGGAAACTGATGTAAGGGGCACTCTGATGGGGCAATTGATGTAAGGGGGCACTCTGATGGGGCAATTGATGTAAGGGGACACTCTGATGGGGAAACTGATGTAAGGGGGCACTCGGATGGGGGAAACTGATGTAAGGGGCACTCTGATGGGGGAAATTGATGTAGGGGGCACTCTGATGGGGCAATTGATGTAAGAGGGCACTGTTATGGGGCAATTTATGTAAGGGGGCACTCTGATGGGGGCAACTGATGTAAGGGGACACTCTGATGGGGTAACTGATGTAAGGGGGCACTCTGATGGGGGCAACTGATGTAAGGGGGCACTCTGATGGGGCAATTGATGTAAGGGGTCACTCTGATGGGGGAAACTGATGTGAGGGGACACTCTGATGGGGCAACTGATGTAAGGGGGCACTCTGATGAAGATAGTTGACGTAAGGGGTCACTCTGATAGGGGCAACTGATGTAAGGGGGCACTCTGATGGGGCAACTGATGTAAGGGGGCACTCTGATGGGGGAAACTGATGTAAGGGGCACTCTGATGGGGCAATTGATGTAAGGGGGCACTCTGATGGGGCAATTGATGTAAGGGGACACTCTGATGGGGAAACTGATGTAAGGGGGCACTCAGATGGGGGAAACTGATGTAAGGGGCACTCTGATGGGGTTAATTGATGTAGGGGGCACTCTGATGGGGCAATTGATGTAAGAGGGCACTCTTATGGGGCAATTTATGTAAGGGGGCACTCTGATGGGGGCACTCTGATGGGGTAACTGATGTAAGGGGACACTCTGATGGGGGCAACTGATGTAAGGGGGCACTCTGATGGGGCAATTGATGTAAGGGGGCACTCTGATGGGGAAACTGATGTGAGGGGACACTCTGATGGGGCAACTGATGTAAGGGGGCACTCTGATGAAGATAGTTGACGTAAGGGGTCACTCTGATATGGGCAACTGATGTAAGGGGGCACTCTGATGGGGGCAACTGATGTAAGGGGGCACTCTGATGAAGATAGTTGATGTAAGGTGGCACTCTGATGTAAGGAAGGACTCTGAAAAAGACAACTGCTATAAGGGGGCACAGGTTCTTCTGCCTAATCATCCTAATCTAATGACAGCCTAACACATTCTGGGGTACTCTGTTCACTCCTTCACCGCCTCTGCACTACCTGTCAGATGTTACTTCTGGGTCGTGATTTGTGGTACAGAAAAGCGCCACAGGATACTAAATATTGTTGAGGGCATATGGGCACCCTGCATCGTTGTCAGACTGTTAGGGACTTCTGCACCCCCAGATCAGATGGGCTAGATCTGGCCCCGATTTAAAGAACCATTGAAAGCAGCAGAGGGCCTGGAAGGGAATCGGCATGGTGGACATGGCTCAAGAGTAACACAAGACACTTATCAAGAAGCAGCTACAAGGATGATGATGACATCTGACGTCACGGTCACAGAGGATACTGCTTTTTTAATCCTTGGATGACAACGCTGCTACTCCATAGCTACAGTGCAGTAAGTGAGCGTTGTCACCCTAGGACAGAAAGTGGCAGAATCATCATGTGAAAAAAAAATCCAGATAAGTGAAAACGAATGCAGCCCCCCACATCTAGGCATTAGTATGACATTTTTAGTCTTGGGTTTAGATCCTCTTGACATGTTGAGGGGCCATGGTCTTTATCTAAAGCATGGGTACCCAACATGTGGCCCTCCAGTTGTTGCAGAACTACAAGTCCCATGAGGCATTGCAAGGCTGACAGGTACAAGCATGACTCCCTGAGGCAGAGTAGTTGGGACTACTAGTTTCACAACAGCTGGTGGGCCACAGGTTGAGTACCCACGATCTAAAGTAAGTGTATCAAAAGTATGAGCAGCATGAAGCATCTTCTATAAATGGAGGGTCTCCATCTTCGCCATCTCCGCCCCCGGACCGGTGTAGGAGTCCCTTTAGGGTAAGTTGATCCTGATGGTGACATCTGTCCCTGTAAAACAAGGCAGGCGAGCTCATTGATTAATTTTGCGATGATCCGGCTCCTGTCGGCCCTCATACAGAATCTTTGCCAGTTGAACTGCTGAACGTGATTAAGCTGAGTGCGAGCGAACAGGTGGCTGTAAATAGCGGGCCCGAAGAGGAATTTGAGCCCGCTCTCGGATTTACAGTTTATCCAGCATGGCGTGGCAACAGCTGGGCCCGGCCCTTCTGATGGCATTTGTTTGCATTTATCTCCGGGTGGGCTCCAGTACATGCCACGAGATGCCCCAGATTAAAGACAAATCCTGTGACAACCCCCCCCCCAAAAAAAAGTGGGCCCATAGGCCGAGGGGCGCATTAATAATCGGGCAAAGCTGGCAGCTGTCTACGGGAGAAGATTCTGGGGGCGGAAAAGAGGAGAGAATGTGGAAAGCACATGGGAAGGTTTCTCTGTGGATGATATCGGAGGAAGAACAAATTCAATGAATGAGCTTTGTATGATCCAGAGCCCGGGATATATTGTAGCTTTGTTTTTTATGGGAGGAAAGAAAGATATAGAAGGAAGAACAGAAAGAAGGTCGGAGAGAGAGAAAAGAAAAAAAAGAAAGAGAGAAAACAGATGGAAAGGGCTGGATGATGCTTAATGTTCTCCGGCCAGGAAATGAGGCGGGATCTATCTATATGCAGCTTGTGAGAAGGTCACAGTGTGCGGTGAAATCAGAGGCCATTTCAGTCCAGGAAACGAGTCGGTACAACTGTGCAAGACTGACGGGGAGGTCGGTGTCACTGGAAGCGGTGATAATCGGATAATCTGTATTTATTCTCTCGGTCTGGCAGTGGATTTAGCAGTGGCTCTGGCAGTGGCTCTGGCAGTGGGTCTGGCAGTGGCTTTGGCAACAAGTCTGACAGTGGCTCTGGTAGTGGTTCTGGCAGTGGGTCTAGCAGTAGAGCTGGAAGGTGATCTGGCAGTGGATCTGGCAGTGGGTCTAGCAGTGGCCTTTGGCATTAGATCTAGCAGGTGATCTGGCAGTGGATCTAGCAGTGGCTCTGGTAGTGGATCTAGCAGTGGCTCTGGTAGTGGGTCTAGCAGTGGCTCTGGCAGTAGAGCTGGCAGTGGCTCTGGCATTAGATCTGGCAGTTAGTCTGGCAGTGGCTCTTGCAACGGGTCTGGCAGTGGCTTTGGCAGTGGGTCTAGCAGTGGCCTTTGGCATTAGATCTAGCAGGTGATCTAGCAGTGGCTCTGGCAACGGGTCTGACAGTGGCTCTGGTAGTGGGTCTAGCAGTGGCTCTGGCAGTAGATCTGGCAGGTGATCTGGCAGTTAGTCTGGCAGTGGCTCTTGCAACGGGTCTGGCAGTGGCTCTGGCAGTGGGTCTAGCAATGGCCTTTGACAGTAGATCTAGCAGGTGATCTGGCAGTGGCTCTGGCAATGGGTCTAGCAGGGGCTCTGGCAGTAGATCAAGCAGTTGCTCTGGCAGTAGGTCTAGCAGTGGATTTGGTAGTGGCCTTGGCACTGGCAGTAGATCTAGCAGGTGATCTGGCAGGTGATCTAGCAGTGGCTCTGGCAACGGGTCTGACAGTGGCTCTGGTAGTGGCTCTGGCAGTGGCTCTGGCAGGTGATCTGGTAGTGGATCTAGCAGTGGCTCTTGCAATGGGTCTGGCAGTGGCTCTGGCAACGGCTCTGGCAGTGGCTCTGGCAACGGCTCTGGCAGTGGGTCTGGCAGTAGGTCTAGCAGTGGATTTGGCAGTGGCCTTGGCTCTGGCAGTAGATCTAGCAGGTGATCTGGCAGTAGATCTAGCAGTGGCTCTGGCAACGGGTCTGACAGTGGCTCTGGTAGTGGCTCTGGCAGGTGATCTGGTAGTGGATCTAGCAGTGGCTCTGGCAACGGGTCTGACAGTGGCTCTGGTAGTGGCTCTGGCAGGTGATCTGGTAGTGGATCTAGCAGTGGCTCTTGCAACGGGTCTGGCAAGTGGCTCTGGCAACGGCTCTGGCAGGGACTCTGGCAACGGCTCTGGCAGGGACTCTGGCAACGGCTCTGGCAGTGGCTCTGGCAGTAGGTCTAGCAGTGGCCTTTGGCAGTAGATCTGGCAGTGGGTCTAACTGTGGCTCTGGAAACGGGTCTAGCAGTGGCTCTGGCAGTAGATCTAGCCATGGCTCTGGCAGTGGGTCTGGCAGTAGGTCTAGCAGTGGGTCTGTCAGTAGATCAAGCAGTGGCTCTGGTAGTAGCTCAAGCAGTGGATTTGGCAGTGGTTCTGGCAGTAGATCTAGCAGGTGATCTGGCAGTGGATCTAGAAGTGGCTCTGGTAGAAGAGCTGGCAGTGTCTTTGGCAGTAGATCTGGCAGTGAGTCTGGCAGTGGATCTAGCAGTGGCTCTGGTAAATAGGTCTGGCAGTGGGTCTGGCGGTAGGTCTAGCAGCGGGTCTGGCAGTGGCCTTTGGCAGTAGATCTAGCAGGTGATCTGGCAGTGAGTTGGCAGTGGATCTAGCAGTGGTTCTAGCAGTAGATCTGGCAGTGGCCTTTGACAGTGGGTCTGTCAGTAGATCTAGCAGGTGATCTAGCAGTGGCTCTGGCAGTGGATCTAGCAGTGGATCTATCAGGTGATCTAGCAGTGGCTCTGGCAGTAGATCTGGCAGTGGCTCTGGCAGTGGGTCTAGCAGTGGCTCTGGCAGGGGATCTATCAGGTGATCTGGCAATGGATCTGGCAGTAGGTCTAGCAGTGGATCTGACGGGTGATCTAGCAGTGGATCTGACAGAGGGTCTGGCAGTGGATTTAGCAGTAGGTCTCGCGGTAAGAATGGCAGTGGATCTGGCACCGCCCCCCTGATCCATACGTCTGGCCCCCTAATCTACATGCGGGGCGCTGGACGCATGGATTCCGATGGGGTTTTTTTTTTTTTAAGCACATGATTAGAGCCCGAGGCTCTAATTGGCTTAAAAAAAATGGTGGGCTCGGGGCGAAATGCTTGCAGTGCTCGGCGCCCAGTTGTGTGACAATAGCGAATTAATATTTGCGATTGTCATCCTGATTCTCCTCCCGGCCAATCAGGAAGCGGGTCCTGAGACCCATCACGCCACACAGAATAAGAACAGATACTGAGAATTACACCCGACATACAGGATAGTATTGGGAGATTCCATCCTACAAGTTACAAATATTTCTGTCCTTCATCATGAACAATCATCACTCCTCATAATCCTCCTCGTTATTACCGGGTGAAGAATCGCTTCAGGCAAATGATTTCTTCTACAATACAATAATGTGGTTCATGGCGGGGCAGTGCTGGGTGTGGCAGTGGGAGGGGGGCAGTGCTGGGTGTGGCGGGTGGGGGCAGTGCTGGGTGTGGCAGTGGGAGGGGGGGCAGTGCTGGGTGTGGCAGGGGGAGGGGGAGCAGTGCTGGGTGTAGCGGGTGGGGGCAGTGCTGGGTGTGGCAGGGGGAGGGGGGGCAGTGCTGGGTGTGGCAGGGGGAGGGGGGGCAGTGCTGGGTGTGGCGGGTGGGGGCAGTGCTGGGTGTGGCAGGGGGAGGGGGGGGCAGTGCTGGGTGTGGCGGGTGGGGGCAGTGCTGGGTGTGGCAGGGGGAGGGGGGGGCAGTGCTGGGTGTAGCGGGTGGGGGCAGTGCTGGGTGTGGCAGGGGGAGGGGGAGCAGTGCTGTGTGTAGCGGGTGGGGGCAGTGCTGGGTGTGGCAGGGGGGGTCCCCCGGGGGTTTCCTGTTCACGGGAACAAAGAATCTGTATTGCAAAAGTTGTATCTCGCCCTTCACTGGGGGGAACTTCACACCATTCATAGATAAATCATCACAACTAATCCGTGTAATATCTCTAAAATATACCGCAGCGCTGTACAGAGAACACTGAGCCAATCACAACAGTCTCTGTACCAGAGGAGCTTACACTCTAATGTCCCCTCCCCCCACAGTCATGTGATACAATATCACTCTTATTGTTTGGTGAACTGCTGCACATCTAAGCGCTCTTGTTCACAAACTCCATCCATTGAGTGGGGGAGGGGGAGTCTGCGGCGGTGGGTCCTATTTTAGCGTTACTTTCCTAGAATACACATTCCTAATGTCCCGGGATTATGGGATTAGCGGGGACGGTCCGTATAATTACTGCAGAATTTCTGGCACATCCTCAGCGCTGGGATTGAGTTACTGAAATACTAACTATGGCGGGCGGAGATGGAAAACTCAACCTCCCATCACCCCCTGGTGGCAGAGACCCCCAACTACACCGCAGGACGGTGACATCATCATGTTCAAAGAGCGTCGTCTTCCTAAAATGAAACTCCGGACAAATCTTCTCTTTGTTTGGAGGATCGGAGCCTTAAAGGGGAACTCCTTCCAAAAAAAATAACAAGATAGAAATGATTAGCCTTTTAAAAGATAAAACAACTCCAGCTTTGTCTGCAATATTTACCTTCAATTCAGAGGATTCCCCCCCCCCCCCAGTTCTTTTCTCTCTCTCACTAGATGTCCTCAGTCTGAGGGCAGGCAAAATTCAAGCCACTTCCTCTGAGCCCAGGTTGTCCTGACCCCAACCAAGCCTGGTGATTGGACAGTAAAAGGAGAACCAGCAGACCATTAAGCTCATCTCTCCGTCACTCCGCTCTCTTCTCCTATCAGCACAGAAATGAGCTCATCACTCTGCTCTCTCCTCCCATCAGCACAGTGATGATCTCATCTCTCCGTCACTCCGCTCTCTCCTCCCATCAGCACCGTGATGATCTCATCTCTCCGTCACTCCGCTCTCTCCTCCCATCAGCACCGTGATGATCTCATCTCTCCTCTCCTACCAGCGCAGTGATGATCTCATCTCTCCATCACTCTGCTCTCTCCTCCCATCAGCACAGTGATGATCTCATCTCTCCGTCTCTCTGCTCTCTCCTCCCATCAGCACAGCGATGATCTCATCTCTCCGTCACTCCGCTCTCTCCTCCCATCAGCACCGTGATGATCTCATCTCTCCGTCACTCCGCTCTCTCCTCCCATCAGCACCGTGATGATCTCATCTCTCCGTCACTCTGCTCTCTCCTCCCATCAGCACAGTGATGATCTCATCTCTCCGTCACTCTGCTCTCTCCTCCTATCAGCACAGCGATGATCTCATCTCTCCGTCACTCCGCTCTCTCCTCCCATCAGCACCGTGATGATCTCATCTCTCCGTCACTCCGCTCTCTCCTCCCATCAGCACCGTGATGATCTCATCTCTCCGTCACTCTGCTCTCTCCTCCCATCAGCACAGTGATGATCTCATCTCTCAGTCACTCTGCTCTCTCCTCCCATCAGCACAGCGATGATCTCATCTCTCAGTCACTCCACTCTCTCCTCCCATCAGCACCGTGATGATCTCATCTCTCCTCTCCTACCAGCGCAGTGATGATCTCATCTCTCCATCACTCTGCTCTCTCCTCCTATTAGCGCAGCGATGAGAGCCTTCAGCCTCCCACACTGTCCTCCCAAATTCCCGGCCTGCTGTAGAACCTCCAGCCCTCTAGTGTCCCAACCTCCAATAATGTCCCATAGTGCCCCAGGTTCCCTGAGAGCCCTCAGCCCCCCACACTGCCCTCCCCAATACCCGGCCTGCTTTAGGAGCTCCAGCCCTCCATAGTGCCTCAACCTCCAATAGTATCCCACAGTGCCTTCCCAGCTCCCATAGTGGCCCACAGTGCCCCCTGAGAACCCTGCCCCCCACACTGCCCTCTCTAATCCCTGGCCTGCTGTAGAACCTCCAATAGTATCCCATAGGATCTTCCCAGCACCCATAGTGGCCCACAGTGGCCCCCGAGAACACTGCCCCCTACACTGCCTTCTCCAATCCCTGGCCTGCTGTAGAACCTCCAGTCCTCCATAGTACCTCAACCCCCAATAGTATCCCACAGGGCCTTCCCAGCACCCATAGTGGCCCACAGTGCCCCCTGAGAACCCACACTGCCTTCTCCAATCCATGGCCTGCTTTAGAAGCTCCAGCCCTCCATAGTGCCTCAACCTCCAATAGTATCCCACAGTGCCTTCCCAGCTCCCATAGTGGCCCACAGTGCCCCGAGAACCCTGCCCCCCACACTGCCCTCTCTAATCCCTGGCCTGCTGTAGAACCTCCAATAGTATCCCACAGGGCCTTCCCAGCACCCATAGTGGCCCACAGTGCCCCCCGAGAACACTGCCTTCTTCAATCCCTGGCCTGCTGTGGAACCTCCAGTCCTCCATAGTACCTCAACCTCCAATAGTATCCCACAGGGCCATACCAGCACCCATAGTGGCCCACAGTGCCCCCTGAGAACCCTGCCCCCACACTGCCTTCTCCAATCCCTGGCCTTCTGAAGAACCTCCAGTCCTCCATAGTGCCTCCCAGCTCCCATAGTGGCCCACTAAGAGCCCTCACCCTCCCACACACTGCCCCTCCCCCCGCATCCCTGGCCTTTTGTTAGAACCACCAGCACTCCATAGCGCCCCAACCTCCAATGGTGTCCCACAGTGCCTCCCAGCTCCCATGGTGTCCCACAGTGCCCTCTGAGAGCCCTCAGCCTCCCACTCCCATCCCCGGCCTGCTGTAGAACCTCCAACCCTTCATAGTGCCACAACCTCCAATATTGTCCCACAGTGCCTCCCAGTTTTCTCCAGAAACCTCATCCACTTCAGGGCCACCAAGTCTGTTGTAGTCTCCTACCTTCTCCCACCCTTACAGTGACATCCAGAGTCTTTCAGCATTTCACTACATGTTTTGCATTCTCATACTTTTTTTTTTTTTTTGAGTATAAACTTTATTTTTTACATTTGGGGCATGGAAGGTTTTAGAAGAATTTACTGGGCCCTGGTCAAAGAAAAAAAGTTGAGCCCATTTCCCTTGGTCAGGGAGTTACTCACTTCTCTACTGTTGCAGTAGAGTTGAGAGTTCTCCCTCTTTAAAAGGCACCCCCTGCTCTATAATCTCTACTTGTACTAATGTAGCCCTTCTCTCTGCTGTTGTGGATCTCGCTCATGAGCTGGCTAATTTACCTACATCTGAAATTCAGGTAGGACAGAGCCCGACGCACCAGTCCTCCAATTCTGGGGCTGGTAAGAACTATTCTTCCCATGTTTGGAAAGATCCTGTCTTTGAGGAATGTCCTTTGAGCCACATTCAGGATTCACCGAAGGTTCCTTCTACATCGCAGGATCAATACCTGGCCCAATGCACCAGTCCTCCTGTTCTGGAGCTGGTAAGAACTACTCTTCCCATGTTTAGAAAGATCCTGTCTTTTGGAGAATATTTGTCTCCTGGGCTACATTCTGGATTCCCATAACAGAAGGTTCCTCCTACATTGCAGGATCATTCCTTGGCTCAATGCACCAGTCCTCCCGTTCTGGGGCTGGCAGGGACTACTCTTCCCATGATCAGAAAGATGCTATTTTTTGAGTAATGTCTCCTGGGCTACATTCTGGATTCTTGGAACAGATGGTTCCTCCAACATCCCAGGATCATCACCTGGCCCAATGCACCAGCCCTCCTTTTCAGAGTAGTTCACTCTTCCCATGTTTGGAAAAAATTTGGTCTTTGGAGAACGTCTCCTGGGCTACATTCTGTATTCCTAGAACAGATGTTCTTCCCCCCCCCCCTACATCGCAGGATCAGTACCTGGCCCATTGCATCAGTCCTCCCATTCAGGGGGCTAGTAAGAACTACTCTTCCCATATTCTGAAAGATCTTGTCTTAGATCAGTGTTTCTCAACTCCAGTCCTCAAGGCGCCCCAACAGGTCATGTTTTCAGGAATTCCCTCAAATGAAACAGCTGTGGTAATTACTAAGTCAGTGAAACTGATCAAATCACCTGTGAAAAATAATGGAGAGCCTGAAAACATGACCCTGTTGGCGCCCCTTGAGGACTGAGGTTGAGAACCACTGTCCTAGATAGTTAGAGCTCATAGGTACCTTGATGTTAGACACCTCGGGGAGACATGCCCAGAAAATAGTCCTGCAATGGAGGAGGAACTCTCTGTTTCGGGGATCCAGAATGTAGCCCAGGAGACGTTCCTCAAAGACAGGATCTTTCTGGACATGGGAAGAGTAGTTCTTACCAGCCCCAGAACAAGAGGACTGGTGCATTGGGCCAGGTAATGATCCAGGGTCCAGGGAATGATCCAGAGCTGTTGGGTTAACGATGTGTTCTGGGAATCCAGAATGTAGCCCAGGAGATGTTCCTCTAAAGCCTCGTACACACCCCGGTCGGACTTCCATCGGACTTTTCCGTGGATTTTTGTCCGAACGGAGTTGGCCGGGCACACCCATAGCATACACACCACAGGACTTTTATGCAAACTTTCCCAAAACTTTTTGCAACATCACATGGTTTTTCTGCTCTTTACCGCCACCCTTTGGTCAACTTCTGCTATTGTTGGTTGATTTTAACATTAGTTGTTTTGTCCATTGGACAAAAGTCCTATGGTTTTCTGTACACACGGTAGGACTTTGCTCCATTTGACTTTTGTTGGGCAAAAGTTTGTCCGTTTTCATCGGACAAAAGTTGGGTCTGCAAACAAAACCAAACGGAAAAAAGTTTGTCCGATGGAGCGTACACACGGTCGGATTGTTGGTCCAACTTGCTTAAAACGAAGTTTGTTGGGCAAAAGTCAGATCGTGTGTGCGGGGCTTTAGATTTAGAGGAACATCTCCTGGGCTACATTCTGGATTCCCATAACAGAAGGTTCCTCCTCCATTGCAGGATCATTCCTTGGCTCAATGCACCAGTCCTCCCGTTCTGGGGCTGGCAGGGACTACTCTTCCCATGTTTGGAAAGATCCTGTCTTTGGGGAATGTCTCCTGGGCTACATTCTGGGTTCCTGGAAAAGATGGTCCCTACTACATAGCAGGATCATTCCCTGATCATTACCTGGCCCAATGTACCAGTCTTCCTATTCTGGGGCTGGTAAGAACTACTCTTTCCATGATCAGAAAGATGCTATTTTTTGAGTAATTTCTCCTGGGCTACATTCTGGATTCTTGGAACAGGTGGTTCCTCCAACATCCCAGGATCATTACCTGGCCCAATGCACCAGCCCTCCTTTTCAGGGGCTGGTAAGAACTACTCTTCCCATGTTTGGAAAAAATTTGGTCTTTGGAGAACGTCTCCTGGGCTACATTCTGTATTCCTAGAACAGATGGTTCCCCCTACATCGCAGGATCAGTACCTGGCCCAATGCATCAGTCCTCCCGTTCAGGGGCTAGTAAGAACTACTCTTCCCATATTCTGAAAGATCTTGTCTTATGCCCCGTACACACGATCGTTTTTCATGCCGTTAAAACTGCCATTTTAAAAAATGGCCCTGAAAAATGATCGTGTGTGGGCTCCAGAGCATTTTTAACGACGTGAAAAACGGCCATTAAAAATTCCGGACATGCTCTCTTTTTTCACGTCGTTTTTCATGTCGTTTTTTTTAACGACGTGAAAAACGATAGTGTGTATGTTTTAACGACGTGAAAAAAAATGCGCATGCTCAGAATCAAGTATGAGACGGGAGCGCTCGTTCTGGTAAAACTAGCGTTCATAATGGAGATAGCACATTCATTACACAGTAACGGACTGAAAAGCGCGAATCGTCGCTCAACAAACTTTACTAACATGAAGGGTGGCGCCATTCGAACGGAACTTCCCCTTTATAGTGCCGTCGTACGTGTTGAACGTCACTGCGCTTTGCTTGATCGTTTTTTTTAATGATGGTGTGTACGCAAGGCAGGCTTGAGAGGAAACATGAAAAAAAACGAGGAGAAAAACGTCGGTTTAAAAAATGACATTAAAAACGATCGTGTGTACGGGGCATTAGAGGAAGTCTCCTGGGTTACATTCTGGATTCCTGGAACAGATCCTTAACCCAACAGCTTTGGATCATTACCTGGCCCAATGCACCAGTCCTCTTGTTCTGGGGCTGGTAAGACCTATTATTCCCATATTCTGAAAGATCTTGTCTTAGAGGAATGTCTCCTGGGCTACATTCTGGATTCCCGGAACAGATCCTTACCTGGCCCAATGCACCAGTCCTCTTGTTCTGGGGCTGGTAAGAACTACTATTCCCATATTCTGAAAGATCTTGTCTTAGAGCAGTGTTACTCAACTCCAGTCCTCAAGGCGCCCCAACAGGTCATGTTTTCAGGATTTCCCTCAGATGAAACAGCTGTGGTAATTACTAAGGCAGTGAAACTGATCAAATCGCCTGTGCAAAATAATGGACAGCCTGAAAACATGACCTGTTGGGGCGCCTTGAGGACTGGAGATGAGAAACACTGTCTTAGAGGAACATCTCCTAGGCTACATTCTGGATTCCCAGAACAGATCGTTAACCTAACAGCTCTGGATCATTACCTGGCCCAATGCACCAGTCCTGTTGTTCTGGGGCTGGTAAGAACTACTCTTCCCATGTCCAGAAAGATCCTGTCTTTGAGGAACATCTCCTGGGCTACATTCTGGATCCCCGAAACAGAGAGCTCCTCCTCCATTGCAGGACTATTTCCTGGGCATGTCTCCCCGAGATGTCTAATGGTGTCTAACATCAAGGTACCTATGAGCTCTAACTATCTAGGACAGTGGTTCTCAACCTCAGTCCTCAAGGCACCCCAACAGGTCATGTTTTCAGGCGCTCCATTATTTTTCACAGGTGATTTGATCAGTTTCACTGACTTAGTAATTACCACAGCTGTTTCATTTGAGGGAATTCCTGAAAACATGACCTGTCGGGGCACCTTGAGGACTGGAGTTGAGAAACACTGGTCTAACATACCTATGAGCTCTTACTATCTAGGACAGTGGCACTCAACCTCAGTCCTCAAGTACCATCAACAGGCCATGTTTTGGGAACATCCCTTAGATAAAAATGACTCATCAATACCATGCCATTGATATTGATTTAAAGCAGCTGTGCAAAGTAAAAGAAAACATGGCCCGTTGGGGGTACTTGAGGACTGAGGCTGAGAACCACTGATCTAGGAGATCCAGAAAAAAAAAAAAAAAAGGTACTTTACTGGTACCAACGGAAGACACACTTCATTAAAAACACAAATATCGTATATACTAGAGTATAAGCCGAGGGCCGAATTTTACCACAAAAAAAAAATGGGAAAACGTATTGACTCGAGTATAAGCCGAGGGTGAGAATGCAGCAGCTACTGTAAGCGGAAAAGAGGGTCAACTGTGCCCATTGCATGCCTCACTGTGCCCGAGTCAGTGTACCTGTATTCTTGTGGGCGTCCATTTTTCAAAAGTCGTGGCTTTCTCCTGGTCCCGTTCCGTGATAGGCGTTTGACACTGTGTTCCGCTACCGCCTATCACGGAGGTCCTCTCATCCTCGGACTCAGTTTCCCAGCAGACACGGTGTTCAGTGTTCCGCCAATCACGGACCTTCTTTCATCCTCGGACAAGAGGACGTCCGTGATTGGCAGAACACTGAACACAGTGTCTGCTGGGAAAGTCCGAGGATGAGAGGATCTCTGTGATAGGCGGTAGCAGAACACAGTGTCAAACGCCTATCACGGGACGGGACCAGGAGGAAGCCGCGACTTTTGAAAAATGGACGCCCGGAGCCCTTCAGGTACACAGACTCAAGTATAAGCCGAGGGGGGTATTTTCAGCCCTAAAAAAAAGAAAGGGCTGAAAAACTTGAGTATATACGGTAGCTTTATTTACAAAATATTAAAATTGTGGTGTCATACATTGCCCCATAATTCAGTTTAACGCTTCCAAAGAAAAAAGGTGTATTACAAGCGGTTTACATATATATTTTCTTGACAAGCACATAGCTAGGTTGACACATTTCGCAAAATTGCTTCCTCAGGACCCTTCACATGCTTTAAGGACGGGCAACCTGGCTAAAGAAACATATATTAGTCATAACATACCAAAATATTAATAAATCACAGGTTATGTCCAATATAGGTTCCTTTAGCCGGGTCGCTCCTCCTCAAAAGCACGTGAAGGGTCCTGAGGAAGCCATTTTGCGAAACGCTTTGACACATCTATGTGCTTGTTATGAAGATATAGGTAAACAGTTTGTACAGTTAACTTTTCTAAAGAAAAGTGAGTATTACTATGGGCCAATATATGACCCCCCCCCCCCCAAATGTTAATATTGTGATTTTTAGTATTTTGTAAATAAAGCTATTTGAATTTTAACTAAGTGGGTTTTCCCTTGGTACCAGTAGTCCCTTTCTTTTCCTTTATTTGTTTTGTGCTTTAGGTATGCATGTGATGTGGTTATTGTTCCGGCAGCATATTTCCCTACAATTTGTGGTTTGGATCGTGACATGCATGTAACCCTGTGTTCTAACCCTTTGATTGCTGTAACAAAGATCGGTGTAACAGCAATGTTTTCAACGGTCATGAATGGGTTGTGATCACTAGTGATCCGATTGGCTACAGTTTATCATGTGGTACAGGGTGCTGTGATTGGCCCAGGTACCATGGCATAGGAGAAACAGCTGTTCTGAATGAATTAATTCAAAACCTTTTTGTTGACATCATGTCATGGCATAGCATAGCGATCACATGATTCCCCGGCCAATGAAAGTGGCTGGGTACCGGCAACAGCAATCTGCTATGGTCACGAGAGCAGCGCGCAAGGGGTACGTCACTTAGCCTGTAGCTTTGATCACTAGTTATCTGTGATTGGCTACAGCTAATCACATGATACATGGTGCTGTGATCGGCCCTGGTACCATGTGATAGCTGTGGGCCAATCACAGGACAGGAAACACAGCTGTTATGAATGAATTAATTCACAAAAACTTTGTTGACGTTGTGATCGCTATGCGATCACGATTCCCTGGCCAATGAAAGCAGCTGGGTACCGACAACCGCAATCCGCTGTGCCCTGTGGTCCCAGGCGCAGCATGCAAGGGGTACGTCACTTAGCCCGCAGGTGCTACATATACTGTGGGCAGACGGCAACTGATTTTCCTGCAATCATACGATCGCATGATCCCCCGACAAATGAAAGTGGCTGGATACCAGCAACCGCATTCCACTCTGTCCTGTGGTCGCGGAAGCGGCGCGCAAGGGGTACGCCTCTTTAGCTGTCGCTGTGATTACTAGTGATCTGTGATTGGCTACAGCTAATCACATGGTACAGGGTGCTGTGATTGACGTAGGTACCATGTGATAGCTGTGGGCCAATCACAGCATAGGAAACATAGTTATGAATTCATACAAAAACGCTTTCTTGACATTACGATCATGTGATTGCATAGCGATCACATGATCCCCGGCCAATGAAAGCGGCTGGGCACCGGCAACCGCAATCTGCTGTGTCCTGTGGTTGTGAGAGCGGGGTACGTCACTTAGCCTGCAGCTTTGACTACTAGTGATCTGTGATTTGCTACAGATAATCACATGGTACAGGGTGCTGTGATTGGCCCAGGTACCATGTGGGCCAATCACAGGACAGGAAACACAGCTGTTATGAATGAATTAATGCATAAAAAGCTTTGTTTACATTATGATCATGTGATTCCCCGGGCAATTAAATTGGCTAGGTACCGGCAACCGCAATCCGTGGTGTCCTGTAGTCGTGGGAGCGGCGTGCAAGGGGTACGTTACCTAGCCTGTAGCTGCCGCCCCGTCTGTTTAAAACCACCAGCTCTCCATAGTGCCCCAACTGCCCACGGTGCCTCCCAGCTCCCATAGTGGCCCATGGTGCCTTCCAGCTCTCATAGTGGCCCACGGTGCCTCCCAGCTCCCCCCAGCTCCAACAGTGCCTCCCAGTTCCCATAGTGGCCAGAATGGACTCCTGAGAGCCCTCAGTTTCCCACACTGCCCCCCCCCCCCCATCCTCGACCTGCTAATAAAACCACCAGCTCTCCATAGTGCCCCAACCTCCATTGGTGTTCCACAGTGCCTCCCAGCTCCCGTAGTGGCCTCACAGTGCCCCCCCGAGAGCCCTCAGCCTCCCACACTGTCCCCTCATCCTCGACCTGCTGTTAAAACCACCAGCTCTCCATAGTGCCCCAACCTCCAAGGTTGCCTCCCAGCTCCCATAGTAGTCCTCAATGCCCCCAAGCCCCTTGAGAGCCCTCAGCCTCAACGGATTTTCCTGCCATAATTCAAGACTCTTTTCATGCGACTGTAAATAAAAAAAAAACAAAAAAACAAAAAACACATTATTGGCCTCCCAGAATTTTGCTACCATATAAATCACCCGTCACTGGCCGACCTCTGACCCCAATCCTTCTTATACTCTTTGTTTCAGTCAGAATACGAGACTCCGCACAATGAAGTTACACTGCGAACTCCACAAGTATATTCAACTTTTTTTTTTTTTCTTAACCATACAACAGCACAGGCAGAGGCGACGTACATTAAACGTCATGTACACATCTTACATCTTTTGCTATCGAAAATAGAAAAATACAGAACCAAAAAAAATACCAACAGTTATTTGCCGCGATCCTCCCAATTTCTCTGTAGGCAAATCGTATTTTATTCTCTTTTTTTTCTTTTATACATAAAAAATTCTGTAAAAATTTTGAAGTAAAACGATAATAAGCAGTAAAATAAAAACAAAAAAACTGAAACCAGCAATGCACAAAGCTGCCAACGGGCGGGGAAAAAAAAAAAAGCAAAAATGGCAAAAAACAGCAATAATTATAAAAAAATACCCAAATATCTAGATAAACACAATTAGCTGTGAGTAGTTTTGGATATTTACAGTATGAAAATTCATCATGGTTAACCAAACAGGACTCATGAAAAGGAAAAAAAAACAAAAAAACGCCTGACTGCAGGTGAAGAATGATGAAACAAAAATATATAACATTATATTCACATCTGTTAAAATATAATACACGTCTGTACGGGTGGAGGAGGAGGAGGGGAGGGGGGTCATAATCAACAAAACGGGGAGTTCCACAATTTATTGCGCTGTACAGGAAAAAAAAAACAAAACGCATTTTGTCGACAAGACAGAGAAGCGAGCGAGGAAGCGCGATTTCAGAAACTGTCCGTGGAGCTTGCGCTCGTCGTCGCTTCTGCAGTCCGAGGGTTATGGGAAATTTAGTACTCGGGTCCAAATAAGTATTATGGCGTCCGCCCCGGGTTGGGTCGGTACGTTGTGCGAGCGATCTCCTCGCTTGTCTTGGGCGTTAATGCTCAGTCGCTGGGGAAAGGACGGCAGAGCGGCGGCTATTCCATCTCCACGTCCTCTTTGGGTTTGTAGACGGAGCCGAACTTCTGCATGTACTTCTTGATGTACTCCTTGGTTTTGTGTTTCACGTTCTCGTTGCAGTCCAGATCCTCCGGGTTCTTGCAGTACTTCAGCTCCTTGTTCATGACGCCGTGCGTCAGCTGTTGGGAGAGGCGGGAGGGGTGAATTACTGCACAGTGTACAGAGAAATACAGAGATTCTGATTGGCTGTATGTTACCCCAGAAATGAAAGAAAAATTCCAGGTATGGATATATTTATACATAGTTACATTGTTCCAGCTTGGACTAACTCTGTATATAGTATATACCGTACCTGTGGGATCCTTCTAGAACATCCTTCACTAAATGGTGGACCGCGGTCCGCATCCGGACCGACTGACGTTCCAGTCCGGACCATCAGCCCACCATTCTACTCCGCTGGATACTGCAGTCATTGGTCGATGGGACCATCATTCCTTATTTTGGCATAGGCAGGCGAATCTCATGCCATAACCAGCTTGCATATCTACACACCAACATTGTGTTGGCAAAAGATTTTGGACACCTGGTGGTCACACACCTATTCGAGTTGGCTGGACATTCCATAACTATGGATATTCTATAATATGGGTATAGGGAGCGTCTTCCCTTTACAACTATATCAGCCTCCTTCTTCTGGGGGGGCTTTCCTCAAGATGCTAGAGTGGGTCTGTTGGATGAGAAGACCTGGCCTACATTTGGTGTTCCAATTCACCCCAAAAGGCATCTCCTCCAGGTGCTCCAGCTTCCTTCCACAGTAAAAAAATAAATAAACCATTCTGGGAAATTCAGTGCCCTGCACAGAACCCACCCTACTGAACACATCTGGGATGAGTACACAAGGGGGGGAAAGAAGTTTGGGACTTTGAATGAAGCACATAGGTGGAACAATAAATTATTTGAAAAACCCTAACTTCCTTATTTCGTTTTTTTTTTTTTACCCCATTGTCCCAAGAACCACCTATTGGTCCTCATTTTTTTCTTTACATTTTTTTCAGACTAAATGCATCTGCTCCTGACGAGGCGATTAGCCGCCGAAACGCGTCGAGCCAACGAGCCTTTTAGTATCCTTGGCTCTCCTAGATGCATTATGTGATAACATGTTGTGATTCAATTGTCTTGAAGTATCCTTGTTAACTTATGTCTTTATATGGAGCCTCTTGGCCAAGATATATGTATAACCTATGTGATTTTAATAAAAAAATTTTTTTGTTTAATTGTTCCACCTATGTGCTTCATTCAAAGTCCCAAACTTCTTTCCCCCCCTTGTGTACACATTGATTAGGGATGGAGACATTTATCTAGGGGGTCTCATTCAAAGTCCCGCATTTCCCTTCCCCCCAATTCCCCCTTCTTTACCACATCTGGGATGAGTTGGAACACCAAAATGTAGGCCAGATCGATGGGGCACAATTGCCTTCCGTTGACGCCAACGATGGGGCACAATTGCCTTCCGTTGACGCCAACGGTGGGGCACAATTGCCTTCCGTTGACGCCAACGGTGGGGCACAATGCTATTCTCCTCCCACTGACACCATTGATAGGGCATAATTCTATTGATAACAATGGGGCACCATTCCTCCCACTGATCCCAAAGATAGGGCATTGTTTACACCCACTGGATGCCAGGACATTTTCTTCTTCCACTGGCCACAATCCGGCCCCCCTAAAGTCTGGGGACAGTAAACTGGCCCTTTGTTTAGAAAGTTTGGAGACCCCTGCTATAACATATAATATCCATAGTTTTGGAATAGAATGTCCAGCTATAAGTGTGACCACCAGATGTGCAAAATCTTTTACCTATTGAGTGTTGGTGTGTAGTTCTGCAAGCGGGTTATGGCATTAGACTCACCTGCCTATGCAGAAATCAGGAACGATTTAAGGTTTTTGTGAACAGCAAACTCCCCCCAATGTCTCCCTTATTTGCATCATATACAGTGGGTATGGAATGTATTCAGACCCCCTTAAATTTTTCACTCTTTGTTAAATGATTTTAGCAAATGGCTGCAATATAAGTAATTTTTTTTTTCCTCATTAATGTACACGTAGCACCCCATATTGACAGAAAAACACAGAACTGTTGACATTTTTGCAGATTTATAAAAAAAAAAAAAAAAAGAAGAAAACCTGAAATATCACATGCTTCTAAGTATTCAGACCCTTTGCTGTGACACTCATATATATAACTCAGGTGCTGTCCATTTCTTCTGATCATCCTTGAGATGGTTCTACACCTTCATTTGAGTCCAGCTGTGTTTGATTATACGGATTGGACTTGATTAGGAAAGCCACACACCTGTCTATAGAAGACCTTACAGCTCACAGTGCATGTCAGAGCAAATGAGAATCATGAGGTCAAAGGAACTGCCTGAAGAGCTCAGAGACAGAATTGTGGCAAGGCACAGATATGGCCAAGGTTACAAAAAATTTCTGCTGCACTTAAGGTTCCTAAGAGCACAGTGGCCTCCATAATCCTTAAATGGAAGACGTTTGGGACGACCAGAACCCTTCCTAGAGCTGGCCGTCCGGCCAAACTGAGCTATCGGGGGAGAAGAGCCCTGGTGAGAGAGGTAAAGAAGAACCCAAAGATCACTGTGGCTGAGCTCCAGAGATGCAGTCGGGAAAAAGTTGTAGAAAGTCAACCATCACTGCAGCCCTCCACCAGTCGGGGCTTTATGGCAGAGTGGCCAGACGGAAGCCTCTCCTCAGTGCAAGACACATGAAAGCCGCATGGAGTTTGCTAAAAAACACCCGAAGGACTCCAAGATGGTGAGAAATAAGATTCTCTGGTCTGATGAGACCAAGATAGAACTTTTTGGCCTCAATTCTAAGCGGTATGTGTGGAGAAAACCAGGCACTGCTCATCACCTGTCCAATACAGTCCCAACAGTGAAGCATGGTGGTGGCAGCATCATGCCGTGGGGGTGTATTTCAGCTGCAGGGACAGGACGACTGGTTGCAATCGAGGGAAAGATGAACGCGGCCAAGTACAGGGATATCCTGGAGGAAAACCTTCTCCAGAGTGCTCAGGACCTCAGACTGGGCCGAAGGTTTACCTTCCAACAAGACAATGACCCTAAGCACACAGCTAAAATAATGAAGGAGCGGCTTCACAACAACTCTGTGACTGTTCTTGAATGGCCCAGCCAGAGCCCTGACTCAAACCCAATTGAGCCTCTCTGGAGAGACCTAAAAATGGCCGTCCACCAACGTTTACCATCCAACCTGACAGAACTGGAGAGGATCTGCAAGGAGGAAGGGCAGAGGATCCCCAAATCCAGGTGTGAAAAACTTGTTGCATCTTTCCCAAAAACACTCATCAAAGGGTGCAAATACTAAATACTGAGCAAAGGGTCTGAATACTTAGGAGCATGTGATATTTCACTTTTTATTTTTTAATAAATCTGCAAAAATGTCACCAATTCTGTGTTTTTCTGTCAATATGGGGT